>OY979696.1:136148270-136748270 GCA_963855945.1 Thereva nobilitata
ACCGATGTCAAGCTAACACTAATGCTCAAACTTTTCTTAGGCCGCCAATACTATTACAATTACATTATGTAAAAAAAAGGAAAAAAAACGAGAGAGAATAACGGATATGCCAGTATTTCGTAATTAGCAAAGAAAAATTTTCTTCAAAAAATTTTCTTTTCCTAAGGGGTAAGGAATGTTATGTTCGTAACATAACACTTCCCCACATAAACGAAATCCCATAAATTTACAGAAATCTTAACAGAAATCTCCTAAATTTAATGGGAATTCTCAAGAACTCATTCTCAAGAATATCTAAGTACGCAACATTATTTCGAACTCAAATTACACTTGAGTTAAATAAATTATTGTCCAGACAGATTATGCTGGCCGAAAACACTTGCGTTTCAGCCCAAAAGTGCTGAAACAGCGATGTGTATATTTACGCCCAAAGATAAGGAACCCGAACTGATCAAGTTGCACTTGCACTGATACGATTTTCATGGGAATATCTGGGTACGAAACTCAGAAAGACAAAAAGCGAGGGGCACTCGTAACAAGTCTCCTGAGTCAAACGGTCGTGTTTTAACTCGCACCTCAAAAATATATTTATTCTTTTGAACCAAAAAATGTACAACGCGGCTTAGATACTCTTCTCATAAAGAGTATTCGTTTTTTTTATTTAATAATGTAGACGCGATTTTTTTTAAATTCCATATCTTAACTCTCGTATCTCTTATATTTTTTTTTCTTCTTTTCTTTTGTCAAACTTAAACAAGTGTAAATTAAAAATTGAGAATCGGTTTCGCAACTAATAAATTAAAGTGACGATAATTAAAGTGTTTTATTTAAAATCTTACCTGCGACCCCTTCTTCTCCTCCGGGAAAGCACGAGGGGCCACACAACAATACTTGCCGATATTTAAATATATAAAAAAAATAAAAAAAAAATCTGCCTGGAAATGCTGGTTGTTTTTCCTAATTGAGGGGCTGTAGATTTCCTCGTCCTTCCTTCTAAAGTGGGATGGTAGTTGAGTCTTTCTATCGGTGGATAGATGGGTTGGACCCTGTCGTCTATTCTCCTTGTTTCCTTTTTGAAGTATTAGATTTTTCTCGTTTTTATAGCTTTTTTCACCAATCACTTTTTTTGATTTTATTACTTTTGTATGTAACTAGTAAGGACTACTGCCTCACTTCTGCTGAGGGTCCTATTCAGTGAAAATATTGTACTACACTATCACTTCTACTGACAATAGTTGTAATTCACTGATCACTTTTTAAAACACTCGTATGTGCCATTAAATGTTAAAACATAATTATTACACTTGGCACATCCTATGCCGACTGCGCCAGAAATATTAAGCTTTTTACTAGTATGAAAAAAAGAATAAAAAAAGCTATTTTGCACAGGAAAAAGGATTTTATTTGAAAAACACTGAACTGAATATTTAATATTTTTAATATAATAACTTTATAAGTGTTATAAGAGGTTTAAAGACTCCGACGGATCGCAACAGACTGATTTTTAATTCTTCTCTATCTCGAATCTTTCAGCAGCATTTTTGCTGACTGTGAATCTGACTTTTTATTATTTTCTATCTTTAATCTTTCAGCAGCATTTTTGCTGACTGTATAAAAAATTCAGTTTGCATTATTTGATACTATAAAGATTTAAATTTTCATCCGAAAGAGGATGTTTAGACTTAGATTAAAATATTTTTCATCCGAAAGAGGATGTTTAGATTTATATTAAATCGCATCAAATTATGTTGAGGGTGTTTGTTTCTGCAACAATGTTTGCGGAATTTGTATCTGTAACAGTTATGCCCACCTCGCTGTTTGAGGTAAGGGGTACAGATAGGGCCCCTATGAGGCTAGACCCACTGCCTCATGTGGACCCGGGTGGATTACCCTATAAGGCTCACACAGGGCATCTAACGTCTTTCCTCATTCGCGCCTCGTCATAAGGAATGCCCCATTTTAAAAATCATTAATACCCGATCCCGAGTGGGTTTTGAGCATTTCGGAGTGAATATGTGAGTAATAACTGTGTCGGTATCGAAAGCCTTATATTTTTAAACGCGATTGTGGTTTTATCAATACGTCCCCCGACTGAGTACTAATCACATCCAATGCTGCTTGACCTCTGTAATCGTACCAGAACCGGGCTATTGAGTAGGTGCTAAATGACACCATTTACGGTCACCAACATGATTCCTGAGAACCAATGCAACAACAAAAACTAAAACTTAGTATGAATTAAACTAAAACTTAAGGGTATTTCTTTAAAGCTTTTTAAAAAGCTTTCCGAAAACGTAAGGCAGATTTTGGGATTGCCCATTTAATTTGTAATGAGATATGAGAACTTGATAAGGCATACCTCATCGCTGATTTCTTTTTTTGTGTGGTGTTCATGAGGAAAAGCCTCTCATTGTAGTGCTCAGGAGGAAATGCCGTTCGTTTGCCACATGGAGTCCTCATGGGAAACCTACGGGGAATCCTTTTTTCGGCATGCCCGTGAGGGAATCCCCTTTTTAAATTCTAGTCGGGTGGGGTTTAAAAAGCTTAGGCTATGCAGTTATAAGTACTTAATAGCTCTAATATAATATATTTAGTTTTCGTATAAAAGTCTTGCTTGTGTGTGGCTCTTCGACCACGGTCCTTCGTCGCCAACGTCCGAGACGGTCCTGCACCGTTCCGGGATGAAATATTTTGGGTGTGTGTGGTGTGAAAAATCACCAAAAATTCCGCAGGTAAAAGTTTTTCCTTCCTTTTCATTAAATTTTATTGATCTCTACAATATAAACATTAGTTGACATAGAATTAAATAATACATTAATTTAGGCTGAGGTGCCAATTATTTTTCCTTTTTTCCTCGATAATCCTGGTAAAGTTTATTCCTTGCTCTTCGTAAAAATTTGTAATATCTTCAGAAATTATCTCTCTTCAAAATTTCCTGATAAGCTTCATAAATTGTCTCTCTTCCAAAATTTCCTGATAATCTTCATAAATTGTCTCTCTTCCAAAATTTCCTGATAATCTTCATAATCTCAGTGCCAATTTATTATAAAACAAAATCTTTTTCTCTGACATTTTCCAAAAAAAACGATGCTAACTCAAATATTTCAATTCTAACAAGAAAAATTACAAACAAGTAAAACTAGTGACAGTTTTTTAACATGTGGATTTCCCCTCCCAAGGGAAAGTGCGTGTGCACTTTTCCTTCCATCCCCAGGCGCTCCACCATCCCTGGCCCAAAACACATTCGGCGCTGCATACTTCACGCCGCAAGCTTTATGAAGCTGCAGCCGATGGAAAGAAGCCACTGCAGCTACATTTGAAGCTGCAAAACTAACGGCAACTTGACGGAATTGTTGGCATTTAAATGTACAGAGACGAAGAAGCATTTTATTTAAAAAAAAAATTTTCGGATTTTCACTTACAAAGTTTATTATTTTTTCTTTCATTTTAAATTTCCGCTTTTCCACTTTTTTCGCGCAAACAGTAAATAAAATGTGTTAGTTTTTACAATTCCTTTTTCTAAAGTTGATAGGACTTACGCCGCAGACTATGTACAAATTTTGAAAATTGCAAATTTTGAATCTGGCTTCATACTTCATTGTAGCGTGAAGTAAGAAGCGGTCAATGTGGCAGCATTAATAAATTCTTGTTGATTTGAAGCTGCGCAGCTTACGGCGTGAAGTATGCAGCGCCGAATGTGTTTTGAGCCTGAATTCGATAATCGCCTACTTTCCATCTCTCATTTAAAAGAAAAATAAAATTTGATAAAATTTTAAATATAAAAAAAATTTCAAATGACCTGATTTTCGTTTAAATGATGGATTTTAGCGCCCTTTGTTCGTGTGGCGCCCCGATGCTTTGCTTCTTCTGCTTCATCGGTTGAGCCGGGCTTGCCGCTACTAGCCCAATGATACCCAGTCGGAAATTTAATATCACTGATAGCAGATCCGGTAACAAGTTGGGTCCTTTGGATTTAAGTTGGGTTAAATTTGGATTTAATGATAAATTAGAACCTACTTGAGCTGACGCATCGAAAACAATACGCATTTTTGTTGTTGTTCTGTCATATTTGTACACAGGCCTATGCGGTAGATAAAAAATTACGTTTAGCTGTGGCACCATAATTTACTTCTTCAGCTATTCCGGTTGAAATTAACTCTTGCATAGCGGCATCATATTCCAAAAGTTTAGCTTCTTCTTTGGATAATTTAGTTTTAATTTCTTAAAACGAACAAACGCGTTATCACGGTTATCATTTAATAGCACATTATCTTTTCGCCACAATAAGGGGGCTTCGTATCTATCGCCACCTATTTTTATAAAGTTATCAAAATCACTAAAATTTTCTTGAAATTTATCACCCGTTATTCCAATACTTTCCAAATCCCAAAACCGTTTTAAACTTTCACCATCTAGCGTACAAATATTTAACGTAGCAGATACGTTAGCAAGTATTAGGTTTCTTTTACAGAGATTAATCACAGGCATAGAGTAAATATGTATACACATAGAGGCTCAAAGCCCATACAAAATTTTCGCCCGGAATGAAACCTCAGCCACAATTTCTGAAAACTCCATCTGATTTTCGTTAGGCGAAGCTTAATCTGAAACAAAAAGCTTTTAAGTACATCTTATTCATAAGCGCTTTACGCATGTAGGTAAAAAAGCACTGACATATATACTGAGTTTCCATGAGAGTTCAACCAGAGTTGAACCCGAGTTATACGTCATGGAAACAGAATGAGTTAAGAGTTTTCGTTAAAGATTTTCAACTCTGCTCAACTCAACGAAAATAGGTACGTTGAATTGAGTTCACGCATGCAACTAAAAACGGCACACTAGCAAAGGTACAAAAACTGAAAATGTCGCGCCTTTTCATATTTAATAAATACTTTTAAAGAAAAATCTTTAACAAAATTAATTTATGGAAAAAGATAGAGGAAGACAGAAGGCAGGTATGGAAACGCATAGAGTTAATCGTTGAGTTGAAGTGTCATTTCAACTCAACCACAACTCAACTCGACTCCCATGGAAACTCAGTAATAGATATGGACTCAGTGATGCCAGATGCACCGCATTTCCGCATTTTGTACCGCATTTTGGTAGTTCAATCCACAATCCGCATTGACTGATGCGGATTCCGCATTTTCCGTTTTTGAGTTCAATGAAAAAAAACATAAAAAAACAAATTTTACCGACGACGTCTAATCAGCAAACAAAACAAATAAACGAACAAAACTAATTAGTGGCTTAGAAAAGCAAATAATAACAACAACATCAATGGCAAAAAAACATGACCAGCACACATATTTACAAGCCGACATCGACATCAGATGAAAACCCGACGGTTGAAACAGTGGAAGAAGACATAAATGAAAATAGTTTGTCTGGTTTCGAATCTTATAACGATCTGTAAAGTGCAACCTAAAATTGCGATTATCTAAAATTTTTAGAACTTTTATTTATTGAATTTTAAATAAAACATATTTTTCTATCTACATTCTTCTCTCTTTCTTTAAACATTGGTCAGTTTTGTTCGTCTAATTTTTTTTGTTGATTTTTGTTAAGTTGATTATTAATTGTATTTTTTAAAAGTCCGCATTTGTTTGCTTAATTCCGCAATTTCAAACACTCGAATCCGCAATCCCCTATTTCAGGTCTGGCATCACTGTAGGACTGCTAATTGACAACCTTCAATGGCACCATTTTTCTCCAGAAGAAGAAGACCTTTTCTATGTAAACAACAATTTTTTTTTCCAATTTAGAGGAAAATAAGTAATAAGATGTATGTTATAATTGATAGAAATAATTTTCCATCATTATTTTTTGAAGTGAAAACTTCTATAGGCACGTTGGGCACTTTTTGGCCTGGGGAAAAAACTAAAAACTCGCGTCACGCGCACTTTTTGTGTGCCATCACGCGTACGTACCATCACGTGAGAAAAATGTTTCCTTTGCGGGTTTTAGTTTTAATTATGTAGTATGAATTATATATTATATATTAAATATTATATATTAAATAATATATATTAAATATTATATATTGAATATTATATATTTAATATTATATGTTAAGTATTGTGTATTATGGACTATGTAGTGTACTACGTACTATGAGCTATGTACTAATTATTATGTATTAATTATTATGTTCTATGTGCTATGTATTATGAATTATGTAGTATGTACTATGTACTATGCACTATGTACTATGCACTATGTACTATGCACTATATACTATGCACTATGTATTATGTACTATGTACTACACACTATTTACTATGTACTGTATATTATGCACTATTTACTATGTACTATATACTATATACTATGTACTATGTATTATGTTCTATGTACTATGTACAATGCATTATGTATTATATACTATGTACTATTTACTATGCACTATGTACTGTATATTATGCACTATTTACTATGTACTATATACTATGTATTATGTTCTATGTACTATGTACTATGTTCTATGTACTATGTACAATGCATTATGTATTATATACTATGTAATATTTACTATGCACTATGTACTGTATATTATGCTTATTTACTATGTACTATATACAATGTATTATGTACTATGTACTATGTACTATGTTATATGTACTATGTACAATGCATTATGTATTATATACTATGTACTATTTACTATGCACTATGTACTGTATATTATGCTTATTTACTATGTACTATATACTATGTATTATGTACTATGTACTATGTACTATGTACTATGTACTATGTACTATGTACTATGTACTATGTACTATGTACTATGTACTATGTACTATGTACTATGTACTATGTACTATGTACTATGTACTATGTACTATGTACTATGTACTATGTACTATGTACTATGTACTATGTACTATCTACTATGTACTATGTACTATGTACTGTGTACTATGTACTATGTACTATGTACTATGTACTATGTACTATGTACTATGTACTATGTACTATGTACTATGTACTATGTACTATGTACTATGTACTATGTACTATGTACTATGTACTATGTACTATGTACTATGTACTATGCCCTATGTGCTATGTTCTATGTACTATGTACAATGCATTATGTATTATATACTATGTACTATTTACTATGCACTATGTACTGTATATTATGCACTATTTACTATGTACTATATACTATGTATTCTGTTCTATGTACTATGTACTATGTTCTATGTACTATGTACAATGCTATGTCCTATGTACTATGTTCTATGTACTATGTACAATGCATTATGTATTACATACTATGTACTATTTACTATTCACTATGTACTGTATATTATGCACTATTTACTATGTACTATATACTATGTATTATGTTCTATGTACTATGTACTATGTTCTATGTACTATGTACAATGCATTATGTATTATATACTATGTAATATTTACTATGCGCTATGTACTGTATATTATGCTTATTTACTATGTACTATATACTATGTATTATGTACTATGTACTATGTACTATGTTATATGTACTATGTACAATGCATTATGTATTATATACTATGTACTATTTACTATGCACTATGTACTGTATTTTATGCTTATTTACTATGTACTATATACTATGTATTATGTAGTATGTATTATGTACTATGTACTATGTACTATGTACTATGTACTATGTACTATGTACTATGTACTATGTACTATGTACTATGTACTATGTACTATGTGCTATGTACTATGTACTATGTACTACGTACTATGTACTATGTACTATGTACTATGTACTATGTACTATGTACTATGTACTATGTACTATGTACTATGTACTATGCACTATGTACTATGCACTATGTACTATGTACTATGTACTATGTACTATGTAGGTACTATGTACTATGTACTATGTCCTATGTCCTATGTACTATGTTCTATGTACTATGTACAATGCATTATGTATTATATACTATGTACTATTTACTACGTACTATTTACAATGTATGCACTATGTACTATCCACTATTTACTATGTATTATGTACTGTGTATTATGTATTATGAATTATGTATTATGTACTATGTACTATGTATTATGCACTATGTGTTATGTACTAAATACTATGCACTATGTACTGTGTATTATGTGCTATATACTATGTACTAGGCACTATGTACTATGTACTACATATGGACTATGTATTATGTACTATTACTATGTGCTATTCACTGTGTACTATGTGCTATGTATTATGCACTATGTACTGTGTACTATGCACTATGTATTTTGTACTATGTACTATTTATTATGTACTACGCACTACGCACTATATACTATCCATTATGTACTATGTATTAGACATTATGAATTATATATTATGTATTGTGTATTGTTTTTTGTGAATTATCTATTACTTTGTCGTTCTTCTAATTTTATTGGAACATTAACAATAAATAAACTTAAATGGAATATTCATAAACAAAATTTCTTGATCCTTATCCTACTGTAATATTAAGATTGATTTGGAAATATAGACTAGCCGGCCATAGAAGTTTTCACTTCCAACGTGTGGTCCTACGCACACTCATATTTTATTTAGTAGCAGTTTTTTCGTTAAATAAATGTATTTTTTTTAAATTTGTGAGGGTTTTTTCCCTCTGTTTAACGAACTTTTAAAAATAAAGAAAATAGAGAAAGAAGAAAAATCTCTATAGCTGTCTAGTTTTTTCTAATTATGTTTATATCGCTGACATGCACTGAACTGTTTTTTATTTTAAAACCGATTAAAGCTCATAGGATTTTGAAGGGGGGACGAGACAACGATAGTTTTTGGTGCCACTTTTTTGTATGGGATTTTGCTTATTTAGCAGTCCATATCTATATGTCAGTGTAAAAAAGTCAGAAGCTTGCTTGGATCTGAAAGATTTCTGTTATGGTGCGGATATTCTTTTGTTTTTGCGAGGGAGGGGCAAGGGGACTGACAGATTAAACAAGCTTCAAGCGACGATTTCTTGAAGGAAAGAATGAATGGAAGAAATGCAAATGCGTGAGAAGTGCTGAAGGACAGTTGTGATTTGATAATTTTTGTTTTGAATGTTTGTTTTCATGTTTTATTTGAGACTCGGGATATTGTTGTGGGGTCGCTAAATATTTATATTTTTTAATGATGAAAAAAATATTTTTTTTTGCTATTATAGAAATTTGAAATAGGAAGTTAATAAAACAATTCAAATATTTTTGAGCTCCAACTACACGTTTCTGATTGTGAATAATGCATTAAAACAAGAATTTCAATTTTTTTTAACAAAAGCGAAACTGTTATTGAGCATTGAGAAATGAGAACCTTCGTTTATTCGACTACTCTTGGAAAAAATAAATAAAAGATTTTGAATGAAAATTTGTACGTTTTTGTTTCTTTTTTTATTATTGTAGGCAAACATTTTAAAATCTATATTTTGGACTAGCAAACGCCCGCGCGCGTTGCAACGCCTTTAAATAAAAAACATTATGTGTCCGCAGTCCCTGATAAGGTATATGTATTGTAAAATAAAGAAATCTGCACAAATTGATTTTGCATAGGAACATAAAAAAAATTAGAGTTATCTATAAAAAAATATGTTAAAACTTTTTTCAGATTCGTCAATGGAACATATTCAGAACCGTCTGCGTGGATTTTGCTATGCCTGGGAAATTAGGCGTCGTGCGCAGAACTTCGGGGTTGGAATTGATTGAAAGCATAAGTAAAGTAAATGGTGTGTTGGAAATTCCGCTGTTGAAGGATACCGACCTAGAATTTACCTGTGGCAAAACCTAAACATATATTAGGTCTTGATAAGGCAATTGTAAGGCATGACACTACAAGTATGCCTTCTTAGGAACAAGTCAGGTACAGAGCTTGTATCCTAATCTTATGAATGATAAAATACATGAGGTTTTCCTAGTTGGGTCGGAGCATGGACTAAATGAGGAAATGTAAGCTTTTTAAAATATTGAGCAATATAGACTTTCCTGAGGTTAATTTATGACCTGCAATCACCCATTCTTATTTTGGCTGTCTGTGGAGTATTCCCGAGTAAAAATAAGGCTCGCCCGTTCTTAGCCTGCATGGCACCCGAACGAGGCACGGTACGCTCACACTTTTTTAGACTAAAATTTAAAATAAAAACGATAAAGTTATTTTCGTAGATTAAAGCGTCTTGAGTAAATGTATGTATAATGATGCATTTAATAATTGAAGCTTTAAGAAATTGTATGGCCATTCCCAAAGTCTAGATATTAACAAGTCTTTCATCTTCATATGGTTCGTGAGTGAAAGGCGAACAGGTATATCCACACATTTTTCAAATGACGATGTCAGGGTACCAGAGAGAGAATGCAACATTTTTATACACGCTCGCACGCAACTAGCCAGCGGAAGATTTAATGATTTTATATGGGGATAAACTTGATGTATTGCTGCATATTTACTATTTATGAAAAAAACAGCTGATTCAATTTTCCTTCCGTTTCTGTTCTGCATGCTTTACAGAAAAGACAGAATCTGGCTTTGTCTCGCCGAGTTCACGATGTGTGCGTTGAGTTGTGCTCAGCAATGATGTTCATATATGCACGCACACAACTAACGGGTGGAAAATTTTGGATGAAGATGAAAGACTTGTTATGTATATCTAGACTTTGCCCATTCCTACACTCCTTTCCTCGTGTGGGAATGGCCTATAGGACGAAGCAAACGGGGAATTATCTTCGTGACCAGAAAGGGTGCCATTAGCATAGTCAGTACGCCGGTTTTCGCTCAATTTTGGAAGTCAAGCAGCATTGGACATTCGTAACAGAGGCTTGTGTAACGGTCGGTTATTTACCGAAAGTTTCCCCTTTTTGATGGTCCCCCATCTATCGGGAATTTCAGGCTTCATGAATAAAATTACTTCACAAAAAATTTGGGGAAAACTTTTTCAAATTCAAGTAGTCGAAAAAAAATAGAGTTTTGGTTCGGCGAAAAAAACAAAAAAATTTGGGGAGTTCTGACTGAATGATTTTTGGAAAAAGTTGTGGATTGAGAAAAATTTGGAGATCTGAATTTTTGATAAAACTGACGAGACTGAATTTTGGTATTACGTTGGTGTGTTTTTTTCTTGAAGTCCAGGCTATAGGTTTTTAATTTTGGAAGATAGCCTAGGAGTTTTAGTAACAAAAACAAAAACCACCGTGAACGAAACTCTGATAAAAGCCGGAAAATTTATACTTTTTGATTTTTTAAACCGTTTGTCGGTCGAAAACTTTGAGGAAGAGTGACCAGTCCTGGAACGATTATTGGACAAAGAAAATCATAGGTTCAGACCAGGAACAAATAGCCCTCTAAATTTCGGCTGATATTGGGACCTAGGCACTGGAGACTACCATAAGACCTACTGCCGTTCTATCGGTCTTGGGTAACGTGAACTAAGGGGAAGCAGAGGAAGTAACTGTGCTGGTGACCCTCCCTCAAGAATGGTAGCAGAGGACTAGGTTTATGTGCCGTAAAGAAGGTATTTGTAGTTTAATAAGAATACGTATTGCAAGGTTGTATCGATTGAATGGTGCGGGAGATAAAGACCCAACCGGGCCTAACTAGTAAATAGGAAAACACACTTATGGTGGCAGCAAATTGGGTATACTCCCGTGAAAGGTGCTTATGTGTAAAGACTGGTTTTGGTATCGTTGAAAAACATCGGACGTACTGAAGGAGAAGACATACATACTTATATAGAAGGACTAAGCGTCTCCGAGATATTTTGGTTGTACTATTTATTATGGTGTTTTTTTCACATGTGAATATTGACTGTTACTAATTTTTTATGACATGTTTTCATTTTATATATGTATGTACACAAGTTTTGATTGACTAATTGATGTTACGAGTTTAGGCGTTGAATTACAACGTGCCTTTAAATATTTAAACAAAAAAAAATATTAATAATATTTATATGATACATTTACAACACATTACACCCTTTTCCAGGAGATATTCACACATCATTTTATCCTCTTTACTATTTCTTATAAATTGATTAACTTACACATCCTTTTAAAATATTTATTAATTTTCTTATATTATAATATATTTACAATTTCTTATAAATACTTTTAACCTATTTACAAATTCTTATCCCTAATCATCAATTAACTACAAATACTCCTAATATAGTTATAAATTTTTATAATACTTATAATATATTTACAAATCCTTATAATATAATATGGTTACATTTCTTACGTATATTACACACCTTTAATAATAATAGTGATGCCTTAAATTACTTTGATATCACTTAAATATTATCGGGTGATTTTGGTGTGTTGTACTAAAAAAAAGGAATCAGCGACTGGTACCAGAGCGACGATTTGTTTTTTTTCCTTTCCGTTGTGGTATTGAAGTTGTTGTTTTGTGGTAATAGTTGGTTGCATCCACATTACCTATATTGTAAGGATACCGTTTTTATTTACACTTATCTAATAGTTACTTCAAATTTACCTTCGTTTTGTTGTTAATTAATTATATTGTATTGGGCTGTAATTCCTGTATAATATATGTGTTGTAAATTTCTTTAACTCCACGAGTATTACTAGGCATGACAGCCTAAGGGCGTAATTTATCCAGGATGGTTGGGTTTTTCTTTCTCTCCAGGGTTCTCTCGAAGTCGCGTTGAACATTTACAGGTCCACCAGGTCGTTGGGAACTTTCAGCGCTGAATATCATGGGCTAACCTAGGACAAGAACGATATGAAGAAAGTTCCTTTTTGTCTAATAGGTAAGTGGTGAATCATATGTGTAGAGTTCCGGTCACACACCCCACGACCCCTTCCGGCGAGCTAGCGTAAACCGTGTGGCCGGTTTAGCATCCCCTATAAATATTTAGGAAAATAGGGAGGATGTTGTCTCAAAATTTTTTATGTATACCCAAGCATGATGGCAGTAGCCTTGCTGTCACCAGCAAGGAGCTCCATTGTGCCGGTACAAAGCAACTGTTCGCAAATTACTAAAAAAATAAATAATTCAATAATATGACGAAATTTAATTTTTTTCTCTCCAAAAATATTATATTTATAAATGATTATTAATTATTGTTTAAAAAATTATTATTTGTTCCACAATTTTGTCAAATAGATAATTATAATATTGTTTATTTTATGCTTAAACATTTACAAATGATAAACAAGTAAATTTATAGCAGAACATTCAAGTAGAAAATGTAACATCTTCAAACTATATTCTCTTATAATATTAAGTTCCCGCCTCATGCTACTTTCCTGAATAGTATAGTATAGCAACTATAATAGGTTTAGTAGCACATGAACCACTATAGTACAATTCTAACGGTATCCCGGTGTTACGAATTTGTCGATGTAAATGAAACATCATTTCAGAACGTGTTTTTCTTTCGGATTGTGTGCATGGGTCCAAAAGTGATCGTGTATTATGGAGTGCTTTTTGTGTAATTATTTAGGGAATAATCCAAATTTTCGGCCAAAAAGGGAAGAAATAAAAAAATTTACGAGAGAAATTTGGAATGCGTGTCAGAAATATTTAAAAGCTGGAAATATCATAACCATAAATATAATAACGTGAAACTGCCGGAAAATTGGGGCGATGATATTGTGGGATATCATTCTACCTATTACAAGGAGTTCAATGTTAAGAAAAAATATTTGAACGTCAACTAGGAAAGGTAAGTGCAAAAAGTTTAATTTAAAATATAAATTTACTTAAACAAACATTAAAATTACATTACATGATTTTGTTCAAATTTCCCTCAAAAAATTGTTGAAAATCATTAAAAAAATGTGAATTTTATTTACAATTATTTACTAAAAAAAGAATTTATTTTCAACTATTTAGTTATATAGTATATGAATTAATAATAATGCACTCACGTGCTCGATATTTCTTCTTTCAAGTAAACTTTCGTAAAGTACATATGCGCACACAAATAGAAGCGGTATTTCGGAACTGGTTCCGTTATTTCGTAGCATCGCTTTCACTCTCACTATCTGACGCGTAATCATAGACACACACATTTTAGCTTGAAATTGAAAATATGAACTCTAGGGATACTAAGAAAGATAATCTCAAAGTTTTAGTCCTTCGAATTTAAATTATGAGCGAGGGCGGAATTTGAATCAAGTTCGCAAGTCAAACGTATCGAATCGGCACTATTTTCTTATTGCATGATTAAAAAGTAAGGTTTGTTTATGAATTAATAATTTTGAAATACATGAAAAATTAAATATTGCGATTTTTTGATCGTTCTTTTTTTTAATAAATAAAAGAGTTTTTATCAGAAGTCAACATTTTTGTACAGTAGAAACGCGAAGTACATGTAAAATGCTTATAATTTAAAATGATTTCAATGTTTTGTTGTAAATCACATTGAACTGACATGTAATTACCATTTACAGTTCCGAATCATCTACTGCATCGCCATCAGTAAATACTCCGGAAACAAGTAATGTTTCGGCATTCTCAGCAGTATGTGAAGACACGCCTAATCCAGTAACTTCCAATTCAAGGTTTCGTTTTCTCAATATTTTGTTCATAATAAATGAACTTTTAAAAATATATAGTATGAATATTATTTTTTATGGTAGAATGTCACTCAGTTCTTTGCGAAGTGAACTTGATTCTTCTATTAATGATCCAACAGAAATAGCTGACCCTAGCACTTCCGAGTAAGTGTAAAATATTATTTTAACGACTACATTGGTTATTTTGTGCAACATTTTCTCACTTTGTTAAAATACTATTTCCAGATTGATAAGTGACAGATCTATTATTGATGAACATGGTAGTAGCACTTACGAAGAAAATGAAGATGACTCCAATGCTACTGTGCAGAGTTTCTCAAATGAAGAATCGGCTGAAACGTGCTTTTTTTGCAACAAAATTTATATCACTCGCAATTATAAGAAAGTTTTTTGTCGACGAATTAAAGACAAACAATCATGCTTCTCAACCATAAAAAAGTATGCTACAGAAATGAACGACATTGATATGTTTCAAAAAATTGCTGATGAAAACTCACTCGCAAGAGAAAGTTTATGTTATCACCGTCCTTGTCACTTGCAATATTTTTCAAAATACAAGAAGTACATAAATCGTCCAGAAACTAACGTCTGGGCTACCACATGAGATATTTATAAGCTTGCTCGAAGTAGACTGGCTGAATATGTTAAGTGCGAAGTCATAGAAAATTTGCGAGTTTTATCTTTAGTCCACATAAAAAATTGTTTGATAGAATTTTTTCGAGAGCTTCATGAAATTGAACACATGGATTGCGGCTCTACTTTCTTCAATACTGGTAATATAAAAGCTCATCTACAGCAGTTCTTCAAAACTGAAATACAATTTATAACTTTGGGTCAAAAGCTGTTGGTGATGTCAGCAGAAGTAGATATTGAATGTATTGATGACGAAAAGATTCAAGAAATAGTATTTGAGCAAGAAGCTGAAGAATTCGCAATGAAATATCGAGCCCATATATTAAAAATAAAAAAAATCCTTTACCAGATTATCTCGACAGCGAATCTTTGAACAAAGGGGAGTGTGAGGTACCCAATTGGCTACGAATGTTTTGGCTCACAGCTTTAAGTGGTGTTGACAACCGAATCAATGATCGCGTCGAACGCTTAGCTTCTTGTTATTCGCAAGATTCCATTTACAGCATCACCAGAGGTAAAATTAAGCCAAGAAAACAAATTTTATTAGGAATAGGCATTAAAAGTCTGACTGGTAGTGAAAAAATTGTAAATATTTTAAATAAACAAGGATACTGTCTCAGTTATTCAAGCATACTTGAGTTAGAGGGCAGTAGAAATTCAACCAAGTAGGCAGGATTTAGATAATTCTACAGGTAGCGACAGGAACCCCAGCAAGGGCGAAGTCCTACTTAATTGGGTCAGCGTATCATTTCCAGACTCCGAAAAGGAGCTTATACTAGAGGACTCCGACTCCAAAGATATAAAGCCCTTCAAAATGGCGGACTATACAAAAGTCGCCCGCTTAACCTCTGAATTAGTCCCCATTTTCTCCGGCGGCACATCAGTGGTAGAATTGCAGACATTTTTAGGATGTTGTCACCGAGAGCTGCACTGTCTGAGCGATACTGACAAACCAGCCTTTTTACAGATCTACCCCACGAGGCTACCAGGCGAAGCCTACCAATTAATAGCCTCCACCCAGCCAGCCACCTTCGAAGAGGCTGAAAAGCTTCTTAATCAAACCTATTTGCCCCGAGAAACTGGTAAATAAGTTAATCACTCTAAGGCAATACCCTTTAGAGACTCTTATAGCCTTCACGGCTCGAATCAACCAGATGTTATTGTCCTGCAAAGAAGCGGCCACCACCAAGTACGGTGCCGCAAGCGCCCATACAGTACAGGCGCAACTAAATGATTTCGCAAAAGACGCTCTAAAAAGCGGGGTCAATAACCCCTACCTGTGTCAGTACCTTCTCACCATTGACGAACAATCACTAGATACGTTAATCCAAAAGGCGCTAGATATGGAACGCCTACAACTCACAGTGCTGCATCTGCAGCCCAACACAACCCCTACGGCGTACCCCGTTAGTCAACCTGGAACCAACGTTTCGCCCCCAGGGCTCCAACACGCACAAAGTATCAATGCCCATGGTAGTACAGGTTGGGCCTCAACACCTGGAATCATACAAGCACCTCAATACCTAGCCCCTATACACACCAACCCTAATAATAACCTACTGTAACGGTCGGTTATCTACAGAAAAAAAATTCTCCTTATGAATTATTCCCCCATCTCGCGGAAATTGCCTAAACGTTTAATCAAGTCACTTAACGAAAATTTAAATTCCAAATTCTCAAATAAAGTAGGCTAGAAAAACAAATTTTTTTCGTGGAATAGGAAAAAATAGATTTTTTTGACAGTCTGGATTTGGAGGCGACCAAAGGCAGTCGGTGGCGAGGTGTTACCGTGGATGTGAGCCTAATTGGTTCTGCCCAGCCGGCAGAAAAAAAAGAGCGTGACGAACGTATTTTAAACGGTTGCTTTGACTTTATTAATGGTTGTGATTATGTGGTATAATCAAATGGAGCCCAGGCAGATCCAAGATTAAAATAAAAACTTCAGTTATTCTTGAAAATCTCATTATAGTGTGCAGAAGTTGACTCTCTCCCATAAAGAAATCAACACGGAAGCGCAGAAATCTGAAGATAGCCGCAGTTTGATTTCCTTGTGTTTGTGTTAATAATGCTTACAAATGTTCTAAGAAGTTAATAAGAGCTGCAGCGATTTCATTTGGTCTTGCTGAACTGTGTGGGTCTCAAACCAGCACTAGCGAAAGAGCACGTAGAATAATATAAAATTACACATTGAATATAGTCCAACAGCCAGAAGGAAAAATAACTTCGTTGAAACATCCAGACTTAGGTATTTAATTCCAGATCAGCCTGATGACGAAACTGTTGGCTCCATGCCATTCATAAGAAATTACAAGGAGCGCTACGGTGAACCACATCCCCTTTTCTTTCAAGGAAGCTTAGAAGATGCATTTACGGAACCTTGTCACAATCCTGCGAAAGATAGAAAGCTGCTAGCTATTTATTTATACTATGACGATAGTGTTCTAACAAATGTATTCTGTGATTAACTTTTACGAGGTGAAAGTGTTAGGCAAACTCTTAGTGAAAACTTTGTATTATATGGAGGGGATTTGACATATGACAGCAATAAAAATCTGTTGTTATCCTCTATATCAGCGTGCGTAGAACTAAATTAAATTATCGCCTGGTCAAAAGAAGTTTAAGCTTTATAGTTTTCTTGGTTCTGGGTAAAAAAATGGAAAAAAAGATAGTTTTTTAGATACGTCTGTCACGAATTTGAGGGATGTTTTTTTCAGAAAACTATAATTAAGGCTCAGGAGTTAAAACCCGATACGAGAACTGTTCCAGGACGTCTTAAAACCGCTTTAGGAAAGAAAAACCCAGTTAATCCTATAGAAGTGCATGTATCCAGCAGAACAGATTCCGGTGTGCACGCGCTAGATTCATCTGTACATGTTGACTTAGGAAGACCTAGCGGAACTTGGGATTCAGCAACCGGTGTAACCCGAATTGTAAACAGTGAACTTGCTAGACGAGGGCTTGCTATATGAGTTATAAAAACATTTCAAATTCCTGATACATTTGATTGTCGTTTTAGTGCCAAGGCACGAACATATCTCTATAGATTAGCAGTGTCCAAGGAATCGTTAATAACCAAAGATTTTCCGAATTTTACTTTTTTATTTAGCCAAAGATTTCAGAATTTTATTGCTGTTATTCCGATTGAAGAATCGGAAACGTTGTTTCTTTATTCAAAATAGTAGTTTTGAAATTGTCAAACTCAAAGAAGCCGCAAAACGCTAATCCCAAGGAGTGTTTAAGGATAGGAGGCAAGCCGACCTCTGATATTAATGGTGTAACAGATCCACTTTTAGGAGCAACCATTTTTTTTGATACCACCTAATCAAGAGAACCTCTCTGCATGTATTAGGTTATCTTCCGTCAAATACCAGAAAATCACAACCATATCGTTGTGTTTATCGTTATCTTTTCACCCGAGGGCCAACCACCTAACAAGACGCGCAAGGACACTCAACGGGCGTTCCCTCCTTGACGGACCACGGAAGTTTTTGTAAGCTAGACGCAGGTTATCAGTTGTGGAAAATAGGAGTAAGTTCGTTTTTGGTTTAGTATTGTATCCTAGTTTTGGTAATCTCCCAATTTACATTCCAACTGTTAATCATATTAATATTCCACACCAGATATTTACTCACTACATATTAATTATTTATCACAACAAATTATATTATCCATTTAAAATTGACACTTCTACGTATTATTAATAATATTGACTTAATTAAGTTGTTATCACTTAAGCATTATCTTGAGAGTTTGTGCGTTGTAAAAAAATCAGGAATCATCGACTGGTACCAGAGCGACGATTTGTTTTTTTCCTTTCCGTTATTGTATGGAAGTTGTTGTTTTGTGGTAATAGGTGGTTGCATCCACATTACCTGTACTGTAAGTTTACTTTTGATTTACACTTATATCATAATTAATTCAACTCTTTATTCTGGTGTTACTTAAATTTTATTATATTGTGCTGTAACTTAATAGACAATACATTTGTTATCAATTCTTTAACTCAACAAGTATTACTTAGGCATGACAGCCTAAGGGGGTAATTTATCCAGGATGGTTGGGTGGTGTTTTCTCTCTAGGGTTCTCTCGAAGGCGCGTTGAACATTTACAGGTCCACCAGCTCGTTGGGAACTTCCAGCGATGAATACCTTTGGCTAACCTAGGACAAGAGCGGTATGAAGAAATCTCCCTTTTGACTAATAGGTAAGTGGTGAATCATATATGTAGCGGTCCGGTCACACCCCCACGACCCCTACCGTCGAGCTAGCGTATACCGTGTGACCGGCTTATCACCCCCTATCACTATTTCGGAAATAGGGAGGATGATTGTCTTTCAAAATTTTTATGTCTACCCAAGCATGATGGCAGTAGCCTTGCTGTCACCAGCAAGGAGCTCCATTGTGCCGGTACACTACCACCGCCGCCCGTCACACAACAACACTCCAGCTATCAAACCAACTCCGCCCGCTTAAACCCCCGTACAACACTTCGTCAACCAGACTCTGCCCCTCATACCAGAAAGAGTAACCCCGCCGAATACCTATCCCAGTAGGCCCACACAGTCTCAAACCCTCGCTAACGTAACTTGCACTTTTTGTCGCCGAGGGGGACACACTTACAGTGAGTGCATGAAGCGCAAGAACACTCCGCTCTGCTCACATTGCCAAAACTATGGCCACGACGTCAATGAGTGCCACCGATTCAAGTATGAACGTATTCAGGCTACGGCCAGAAATGGGTCCCTATTACAAAACACAATAATTACAACAATAGGCAACCTCAAAACTACCCCCCGAACCTCAATAATAGGAATCCCCAGGGAAGACCTGATAACAGTAGAAGGTACCCTCACCCAGGATCGGGCCAAACCAATCCGGGCCAACCTAATTCCGGCCCATCCAACCACGGCCAACCTAATAGAACCCCACGAGTTTACCAGGTAAGCAGGAAGTGTGATTTCTGTGGTCGCCGTAGTCACGTAGTGAGCGAGTGCGCTCAAAAGAGAATGTGGGAAGAAAGGAACCAGGAAAACGCCGAGCCGTCGAGCCAAAATCCCCTGGCCCGAAAACACTAAGTCCACGCACACCCCCGGGTACACCTCAGCCGCCCCGACTCAGAATCCCACAAGTTACTGTGGTGACCGCGTAAAGTTAAATGACTAAACTTTACGCAATGTTACACAACAACTTCCGGAACGATCGAAACGATCGGTCCGAACACCCCCTCGATCACTCAACTCCAAAGTTCAGTGATCTAGCCAATTTCCGGCATCTCCATTCCTCACTGTTCGAAGGTTCCTCAAAAACGTGAGACACGAAACGTGAGCGCTAACAAAAAACACGATAAAACACACACACACATATATATATATATATAGTCAATAGTGTAGATTTAAATAGTTTACTTAATAACATACAATTTTTAATAAAATATAAAAAAATATAAAACAAAAAGTGTATTATTAAAACACCGCATGGTACAATACCCAACATTGGTGACCCCGACCGCAAAACACGCGGGAAAAAAAGTGCATTAAATCAAAGTGAAGTGATTACAGCAAATATAAGTTTTTTTCCCCCTACTACCATTTGCACTCTTCGCTTATTTGATGCGACATCGACATAATCATCGAAGAATATTTAGCCGCTTTACATACAACGCATACGCTAAAACAAAGCAGGAAACAGGAATAACAGATAATTTATTTTTTTTTTCTCTTAAAAATATATACATTTATATTTTTTTTGCATAATATTGCAGAAAATAAGTGCATTCAAATTATTGAAAGATATTCTTAAACACATATATACAAACATAAATAGAAGACATCTCGTAAAACAGATATAAACCATAATAGTGATACGAACACAAATTAACATAAATATAACATTTAAAGAAATAAAGGTCAAGTTCGAACATAGTTCTTCATTAGTGAGCAATTCTAAGCGCAATTTCAAATACCGCTAGATAAAACGCGCAATATAAAATCGTGACGTAGGCATAAAGTCATTACATTGTCTAGTGTACAAAGAAGCTTTGTTTAATCTGCTTAAAAGAAATTTGCCAATTGCTGTCGGAATAATTCTTATACCGCATCGTACTCGGAATAAATACAAAGAAGTCCAGAATACATTGAAGGAGACTATACACCAGATTTTGTTTATTAAAAATACAGGGTTTTTTAATTAAAATCGCAGAGCCGCTCTACTATTATATACTTTATACTTGCTTTTAGTTTTTTTTCCAACACTGTATATATATTTTTAATTAAGTTTTCTAAATAAGTTCTTTGAACCTTTTCATTTTATATTCATATTACATATACTTACCACAGACATCAGACATGTATCGGGTAAACAAAACGTTGTCGCAGACTACTTGTCGCGCTCACTAGCAACCGACAACGTTGACTCAGCCACCTTCGACCTGCCTACACTAGCTCAGGCTCAACAAGGTGACACAGAGTTAAAGTCTATTCAAGAACACCCCAGCAACGGCTCACGGGTAAAACTAGTTCTCACGCCAATACCATTTACCGCCCATCAGGTGTGGTGTGAAACTAGTATAGGCATTCCTAGGCCTTATATACCCACTTCCTTACGGAGACTAGCGTTCAACTCCGAACATAGTCTCTCTCACCCTGGTATTCGTGCTACAAGACGAGCCGTTACCAAGAAATACTTCTGGCCATCAATCAATAAAGACTGCAATGAGTGGTGTCGATCATGCCTAGGTTGCCAAAAGTCCAAAGTTTCGCGACATACCAAATCTCCATTTGAAGCTTTCAAGCTCCCAAATAATAGATTTGACCATATACATATGGATATAGTGGGACCCTTACCCCCATCTCGTGGATACTCTTATATCTTAACGATAGTCGATAGGTTCACGCGATGGCCTGAAGCATACCCAATTCGGGATATCTCAGCTTCAACAGTGGCAAAAAGATTCGTCACTGAATTTGTCCCACGATTCGGCGTACCTCTTGAAATCACAACTGATCAAGGTACGCAGTTCGAATCGAAACTGTTCAACGAAGTTGCCAAATTACTCGGCACTCATAGAATCCGGACAACCGCCTACCATCCGCAGGCAAACGGGATGGTTGAACGGTTCCATAGGCAACTAAAAGCAGCCTTAATGGCAAGGGACAATACTACTCATTGGAGTGAAGACTTGCCCTTTGTCATGTTAGGCATACGCACGGCAATTAAGACCGACTTACAATGCTCACCAGCCGAGCTCGTATACGGTCAGAATCTGAGACTTCCCAATTCGATTTCTATCACAACCGATGAAAATCCAATTGAAGAATCAGAATTCCTCTCTCGCCTTCGTTCTCATATGCAGAACATTAAGGCAATACATCCTCGGCAACCGGTCCAAAAGGATGCCTACGTGCCAGAAGCCCTGGAGAACGCCGACTACGTTTTCATACGAGTCGACCGAGTTCGAAAACCTTTCGAACCTCCATATGAGGGCCCATACGAAGTAATCAAACGATTACGAAAACACTTCGCCGTCAAATTGAACGACACAACCAAGTCAATATCCATTGACAGGCTAAAACCAGCCTTCGGTTGTGACCGCGACAACGAAGCTAAGTCATCTAAAGCGGTAACATTCCGTTAACGCTACGCTGGGAGGGGAGTATGTGGTGACCGCGTAAAGTTAAATGACTAAACTTTACGCAATGTTACACAACAACTTCCGGAACGATCGAAACGATCGGTCCGAACACCCCCTCGATCACTCAACTCCAAAGTTCAGTGATCTAGCCAATTTCCGGCATCTCCATTCCTCACTGTTCGAAGGTTCCTCAAAAACGTGAGACACGAAACGTGAGCGCTAACAAAAAACACGATAAAACACACACATATATATATATATAGTCAATAGTGTAGATTTAAATAGTTTACTTAATAACATACAATTTTTAATAAAATATAAAAAAACATAAAACAAAAAGTGTATTATTAAAACACCGCATGGTACAATACCCAACATTACCTTACCCTTAGATATCAGCCGTAACGGCAAAGTCAAATTAGTAGTGGATTCTGGCGCTGAGGTAAGCGTCATCAAACAAAATAAATTAAAACCGGACGTAGAAATAAACTCCCATGAGAAATGACCTCTAGTAACCCCAGCCGGAACTACCGAAACCATAGGGAGCTGTCACGGAAATTTAGACCTCCCCCTAAGATCCCCGGCTCTTTCCAGGTAGTAGAGGATACACCAGAATTTCTGAACGACGGGCTACTAGGATTTGACTTCATCTTGGAGAACTGCAATGTAGAAGGTCCCAAACGAAAGTTGAAGTTCCCACGTACAGCAACAAACCCTAAAGAGTTTAGCGTTCCATTGACATTCGACGAGCATTCGCCCAAAGAACGGGCAGTCGAAGTGAGGCACAGTGTGGGCAAAACCAACACTGTCTCTAAGGCCCCTGACAAGGAGGTTGACTGCAAAACCCAAAGGCCGACTGACATAACCGAAACTCAAATGGAACCTACACGGACTAAGATTGAATTGGGACGGCTGACACAAGTGCCAGGCCGTACCCAACAGATAATCTCAGTGCCGCTAAACTTAAAGGAAGAAATGGTCTGCCTGTCTCAGGAAATAGAACCCGGTGTTTTCCTCTCAAATAGCCTACTACCCAAGGGAAAAGACACAGTTCCGGTAAGCATTCTCAACAGTACCAACACCCCAGTGCCCATCGCCGCACTTAACCTAACACTGGTCCCAACCAATACATACGAAATAATCCCACTTCAAGAGATACCACGGCCAACCGTAACAAGACCCTCCACCAAAAAGTCGGCCCCAAGGCCCCTGAAAAGTATGCCCCTGAGATCGCTAGCCAAAATACCATTCGTAGTTCTTAAACACCGTCGCTCTATTCCTAATCAATTATTTAATAACAATATGGTCCGCATGTAACTCTGTGTGCGTCGACCAAACCAGCCCCCAAGGCTCATTCCAAAATAACGGTGCTTGTGAGTACAAGAGCCCCAACGTTGGCCACCAAACTCCATCACCACTCACCACACATAAGAAAAAGGGGACAACTTCCCATGCAAAGGCATCATACACCCCTGCCATTAAATCCCAAAAAAACAAACGATTAGGTACGAAAACCCCAAAGAGCAAAACCGAGGCAAGAATTAACCATATCCGGTACTCCTCAAACCCCGAGTACCCGGTCCCTCAAGACCTCGAAGCCCGCTTAGAACAGATCAAAAATTGAATCTGGATGAAAACCTAAGCGCGGAAGAAAGACAGCCGATCACCGACCTCTGCTACGAATATCACGATATTTTCTATCTTAAGGGCGATCTCCTCACGCATACAACAGCCATCCAACACGAGATACCTTTAATACGGGACCAGGCACCCATAAACCAAAAAATGTACCGATTGCCAGAAAGTCAGAGGCAGATAATAAATGAACAGCTACAAGAAATGCTGGAAAACGATATTGTACAGCCTAGCAAAAGCCCGTGGAACTCCCCTCTCCTATTAGTTCCCAAGAAAGCGGGCGCAGACGGTGAGAAAAAGTGGCGAGTCGTCGTCGATTTTCGTAAGCTTAACGAAAAAACAATCGGCGACGCCTACCCATTGCCACGCATAGAAGAGATCCTGGACCAACTAAGACACTCGCGTTACTTCACCACTCTTGATCTGGCCAGCGGCTATCACCAAGTTCTGGTCGATCCCAGGGATCAAGATAAAACCGCCTTCAGCACCAATTACGGGCACTACGAGTTCAAACGTATGCCGTTCGGGCTAAAAGGAGCGCCGGCTACGTTCCAAAGACTAATGAATTACGTACTCACCGGCCTGCAAGGCCTAGAATGCTTCGTCTACTTAGATGACATTGTCATCTATGGTAAGAGCTTAGAAGACCACAACCGGAAGCTCAGAAAAGTCTTTAACAAACTGAGGGAGCACAAGCTCAAATTGCAGTCCGAAAAGTGCCAATTCCTACGTTAGGAGGTAGTCTACCTAGGGCACATCTGCTCAGAGAAAGGAGCGCTCCCGGACCCCAGGAAAACGGCGTGCGTTCAAGAATTCCCGGAACCACGCACTATACGCCAGGTCCAATCTTTCATCGGACTCGCGAATTACTACAGGAAATTTATTCCCGACTTCTCAAAAATCGTCCGGCCTCTAACCAATCTTCTCCGTAAGGACGTAAAATTCTCCTGGACCCCCAGATGCCAAGAATCCTTCGACCAAATCAAGGCAGCTCTTGTCCAACCACCCCTACTCATCTACCCCGACTTCACTAAACCCTTCAATCTGACTACAGATGCCAGTAGTGAAGCCCTTGGGGCTGTACTCTCACAAGGGAAGTGGGAAAGGACCAACCCATTGCTTATGCCAGCCGAACCCTGAACAAGGCTGAGCGAAACTATTCCACCATCGAAAAAGAGCTGTTGGCAATAGTCTGGGCTGTGAAAAGTTTCAGGTGCTATCTACAGGGTCGAACATTCACGGTGTATACCGATCACAACCCGTTGAAAGGAGTTTTCAACGTTAAAGACCCTACAACCCGATTGGTGCGTTTCCACCACAAGCTTTCTGAATACGACTATCACATTGAATACAAACCCGGCAAGTACAATAGTAATGCCGACGCCCTCAGTCGTATTCCCTGCCACAATTCAATTCAAGATACTAAGGCTCAGCAGACTTTCACGGTCGAAGCCATAGTTCATGCTCCCATGGAACCTTCCCCAGGAGGGCACAACCAAAGATGCAACGCAGTCACCCGTGCCCAAGCACGAGAGAAAAGACCGATCGGTTCGCCCGAAAATGAAACCCAAACTAAGGTAACAAGCATAGGAATCGCCCCTGAAGGCAACGGTATAAAGCAGTTAGATACCAAACCAATCAAATCACCCGAACACCCGACCACGCCGAGCCCCGTGCACACAATAGTCGAAACCAGCCCTCCTCAAGAGGTTGAAACCAATCAAAGACCCAAAATTACGGTAATCACGGACCCCGATGAGATAGCCACCATCTTGAAAGACTATCATGACTCCGCTCAAGGCGTGATCAAAACCTACAAGCGAATCCGTAGGAAGTACTGGTGGCGCCACATGCTAAGGGACATAGGAAAGTATATCCGACGATGTAGAAAGTGTCAAACAAATAAGTCCACGCCGGTCCTTAAAATGCCGATGGTAATCACAGACGTGGCCGAAAGACCTTTCGACAAGGTCTATCTGGACATAGTGGGACCCCTAGAAACTACCCACTCCGGGAACTTGTACATCCTAACCTTTCAAGATAACCTGAGCAAGTTCTTAGATTTCTATGCCATCCCGAACGCCGAAGCAGAAACCGTAGCACAGATAGTTTTTGACCAAATCGTTACCCGCTACGGAATACCCAAAAGCATAGTGACCGACCAGGGCACCAATTTTCTCAGCGGCCTCTTCAAGGGCCTGTGCAAACTTCTGAAAATCAAAAGGCTACAAACTTCCGCTTACCACCCCCAATCGAACGGCGCTTTGGAAAGAGCCCACCGGCCCCTAGTGGAATATCTGCGCAGTATCACTGACCAGAACCCTAAGACCTGGGACCAATATCTACGTACTGCCGCCTTCGTTTACAATAATAGTATCCATGATAGCACCAAACTAACGCCAATGGATTGTCTTTACGGCTTCTCTCCAGATATTCCTTCCAATCTAAAAAAGGACCCAGAACCTCTATACAACCACGAAAGCTACTACCACATTCTGAAATATAAATTACAAAAACCTATTCCATAGCCCGGCAAAATTTGCTGTCAAGCAAACAAAAATCCAAGGCCCACTATGACCAAACCACGAGACCCCACTCATTCCATATTGGTGACCAGGTTCTCATTAAAAGTGAAAACCGAAAAAGAAAATTGTCCCCCATCTGGAGGGGCCCATACCCAGTGATAGCCGTAACCAGTCCTGTAAACACCAAAATTAAAATAGGTAACAGACAAACAATAGTACGCAATAACCGACTTAAGCCCTTCTACGAGTAACCATCTAGAATAGCACCAGGTAACAATAGAATCGAAACTCTACCACCATACACACACTAGCACACACCACCCTCCCTCAGGCCCACAAAGATAAACGGCTCCAGTTGAAAAGACTGTCAAAATAAATCGGAGATTGGTTTCGGTCAAGCTTGAAGCCGTTCTATGAAAATAAAACGTAGCTTTAAGCCACTAAAGCCAGTCCTGCCTACTGACGCCTAACGGTGCTTTACGATAAAGCACCGACTTAGACGGATGGCACCTGGACAAAACACATACACTAATCTTGTTAGTTCAATTGGCTACAAGTAAACGAAAACTAACCTCCCGTTTATAATCTTATTGCAGCGCACCATGTGGACGCTGACCTACCTGCTTCTCATACAAATGGCGGCGAGCATGCCCGGACCCATGTCCAATACCCTATGGCCGTACACCTTCACCCCAATCAACGCTACGGGGGTCCTAATCGAGCACGTGGGAGAAGTTTGGTTGTATCACCACACATGGAACGTGGTAACAGAACTGGACCTACACGAATTAGAGGTGCATACCGACCTAACGGAACAGGCCGAGCAAGTGGCCCAGTAAATATGCGCAAGGAACCCTACCGAACTCTGCGCGGCTCAGCAGAAACACATCCGCTCCATTGTTACCCACATAAAACAGCGCACAGGTACAATACGAGAACTAATACCCCGAAACCGACCCATCAGGTCACTATTCGACGGCATTGGGCACGCTCTGCATTACCTGTTTGGGACTATGGATTCGAACGACGACCAGGAGATTTACAGTAGGTTGAATGAATTAGAAGGCAACGAGAAAGCCTTGGCCAAACTAGAGAAGAGACAAATAACAGTGGTAAACAATACCCTACGAGAAATTCAAAAACCACTGATCGCGCTCGTGAACAGGCAGCACCAAATCGCAGAGCAGCTGACAAAACTTCACAATGCGACCGAGGATTTATACAACACCCAACTAAGGCAAGGGATAGTTACGGACCTACTACTACAAGTATCCGAAATAGAGTCCAGGCAGCAAACGCTCCTGGACATAATCCTTTCAAGCGCAGACAACAAAATCCACCCCTTGCTAATCTCGCCCAGTACATTATCCAAAATCTACCTCAAACTACCACCGGAAAAATGTCAGTCCCCTCAAAAAAAAATTACTGGATCACATAGGCTCAGAAGAAGGAGCCCTACCAGACCCCATGAAAACGAAGTGCATTCAAACCTTCCCAGCGCCCCGTACAGTTGACAAGTGCAGTCTTTCCTAGGCCTTGTTAACTACTACAGAAACATACCTAATTTCTTCTCCAAAACCGTCCGCCTCTTAACAAATATACTACGAAAATGCATTAAATTCCTCGGGACCTCTAAATGCGAAGAAGCATTTCAGGCAATCAAGTCCTCCCTAGTCGCCCTCCACTACTCATACCCAGATTTCAGCTAACCGTTCAATCTCACAACGGACGCCAGAAGTGAGGCCCTTCCAGTGTCATTTAAGGGGCGCAAATTCAAGGTCTATACCGACCATAAACTCCTCAAAGGTGTGTTCAACGTCAAGAACCCCCCTATACGCCTCATATGGTCCAACCAAAAGCTGTCATAGTACGAAACAGGAAATTAGGGACGTCTACAACAAACGTTTAAAGCCGTTTTACGAAGATAAAACGCCACTTTAGACAATCAAATGACGGCCTGCCCCTGAGAATACCCAAGCCCGTTTTATTTCGTAAAACGCCGTGTTGGACGACCACGCATGGGCAGATCCTCCCTCAACAGCTAATGTTACTAGGCTACCCCACATACAGATGTACACTGTTACTGATCCATACGGTTCGATCCAAGAACTCAAAACTAATCTTTTGTACTATGCAAATGACCTTGCCGCATGATTGCCCAGTTTTTTTTTCTCCCCATAAAAAATAGTACTCCCTTCAAGTACTGGGTACGCCCACCCGGCCTAACCTCCTTCATCCCCTCATTTCCTTCGAGTACGAGAATCGCTCTACTCCGTAGCGATTCTCTTGCTCTAGGGGGGAAGGAATGTTATGTAAAAATTCCCAGAAGGGAAAATTGCACTGTAAAAAATCCCAGAAGGGAAAATTTCTTAAAAATTAACATTCCTAAAATATACTTATTAATGCTCAGGACATCGTAAGAAATTCTTACTTATACATGCAAGTGCCAAACTTTATGAGAGCCTTCTTTGTGATGAGTCCGACAAAATTTTCTCTGCGAAAACTTTCGGCGAGGCGAATTTTTGGAGTGAGCGGTTCCTGGAATTGTCGTTCTGACGACATTTTGCTCTCCATACATGCAAGTCTTTTTTGCCCTTTAATCGAAAGTTTTTTTGATAAAAACGATGAAAAAAACTGTGTCCGACAAGAATCGCGCGAATTCCGGCGAGTCAGACGTCCCCAAAATGTCAAAATGAAGCAATGTTGTTCTCGATACATGCAAGTCTAATTTTTTGAACACTGGTTCTTTATTACGAATATAATAAGGTGACCACCTTGTCCGACAAAAATCACGCGACAAAATTCGAGTCCGACACCTCCAAAATGTCAAAATTATGAAATTTTGTTCTCGATACATGCATGTCTGATTTTCGATTTTTTCACTTTGAAATTAATTGTTTATTAGGAAAAAAAATATGTCCGACAAAACTTGTGCGACAAACTCATTAAAAATTGAGAAAACTACACTGATAAAAAAAAATTCTTGGCTTAAAGCACTTTTTCTTGAACCAAGCAACTCATGTTTTGGATATAACGAAAACAAAATTGTCTCGGGATGAGCAATACTCATAGTCTTGGTTTTATTGTCTTGGATGAAGACCAAAGTTGACTTGAAGTTAAAAAATTTACGAAACCGATGATATTATAATTGAAAAAATTCAAGTTCTAAAATCGGTCTTAATAGTTTGTGATACATTTTTAGAGCGAGAAAGTCCGGTAAACGAAAAAAGTCCGATGAATTAAGAATTTAGTTTCTTGAGTAAAAAATTAAATAATCTTAGTTCGAGAAAGATATATCTTGGTCGAAAAATATAAGTATTGAGCGAAGAAATACTTTTGCTTGGCTCAAGAATTTCCAGTGTCTTCCTCTGAGACAGCATTCTCATGTTAAGACTGAAAAATTTTTCTACTCAAGACAACGAAACGAAGACTATCGAATTGCTGGAATCAAGACAATTTTTTTATCAGTGTAATAAAAAAATCTAGGTTATTTAACCTCTTTATTAGAACATATCAAAGAATGCACCAATCCTTTTTCTAGGGATTTAAATGAAGACAATTTGTATAGCGTATCATCTGGACAAACAGTAAGCAACGATATTTATGAATTTTTATCTACAGTGGAGTCCGTTGGAGAAGAACAACGAGAAAAATTTGTTGCGAAGAGCTTTGCCGATACTGAAAGATTCGATAAAGCTATTGCAAAAAATAAAATTATTAATTTTGATTTTAAAAATAAAAAAAAACTTAAAATTGCTGGGCAAGTTAAAGAGATAAAAATTCAAAGGGACGTTTTTGGAAGACTACTTTACGCGTCACTTGAGAATAATATCGATCTACAAAAGGCGCTAAGCTATCCTTTAGCTCCAATCTCTTTAGCTTTCTGCCACTTAGACGGATCTATTTGCAAAACTCAGAAATCAGTCATAATAGACCATTTAAAAGCGGAACAACCAGAAAATGTTGAAGTTCCACAAGCAGAAATTCATATAATAGATGGTTTTTAACTTCTGCACACTATGAAAAATGTTCCCTCCACTTACAGCAAAATTTCTGAATCAATTTTAAAAAAAATTTTATATGAAAAAAAGGAGACACACCTAATATTTGATAAGTTCCGCTCACCCAGCATTAAAGACTACGAGCACGAATTAAGAGGCGAGGAAGAAATTTACGTAGACGTGAAAGCATGCAACAAACGCACAGCAGATTTTTCCAAGTTATTAAGAAGTTCTGCTTTTAAAAAAAAAATCGTGGAATTTTTAATCCAAGACTGGGACAATGACAAATATGCTGTATTATTACAGAATAACAAAGTTTTACTGAATTATGACAACTGCTACGTTTACGAAGCTTTTAACGGTAAAGTTCTGAAAAGGGTTGATCACAATTTTACTTGTTTCCATGAAGAAGCGGACACAAAAATTGTGTTCCATATTTGCCAGTTAACCCAGAATTATCGTGTGCAAGTGCACTGCACCGATTCTGACATTGCAGTCATATTACTATCAAATTTCCAATTTAGAAAAGGTAACACAGAAATTGTAATTAATTCAAGCACCAGCAAAAAAAAATCGCTCTTAGACATAAATGCTATACAGAAAAAACTTGGAGATATGCTGCAATGTTGCCAGGTGATTTTTTCGAATTTCCGTAGATTGCGATTTTCTGAGGTGGGGGAAATTCCGTAAAAATCCGTTGCTCCGTATTGTTACTCAATCTGGCTGAAAAGTTCGCAAACTACGTTTTCTACAATGAATTTAGCCGGGAAATTTGAATATAAATGAAAATTTATGAATGTAAATATTTATAACATAAAAAATTTCAATTTAAAAAAGTCCGAATCATTGATTAATTTGTATTATGCATATACAGTATGGTTTATGTGAGAAATTATACAAGGGGCATTGCGCCGAATGAATTTTTTTCCTATTTCAATGAAACTTATAAATTATTTGATATAAAAGATACTTAAACTGACCAGTTTTTCATACTTTTTAGTATTTATTTTAAGTAATTTAATTTAATGAATGTGGAAGGGCTGCGATGCGATCAACCATGTCTAAAACCAATGGAAACTCTGTGGAGCCATCAGCGTTTTCATAGTTACGCACTTTGTTTCAAAAAGAATTTTTGTCCAAGTGAAAATAGTTTTTGAAGATTCTTTTCAGCGTTTTGAATTTCTTGTGTACGATGTCGAAGCCAAAGAAGGCGGCAGCGACTGCCACATTGTGAGACATTTTCAAATTCATGGCTTCAATGAATTCGAATTCTTTAAACATCTCTACATTCTTCTCCGCTAAAGGAAATATTTTAGCAATTTCCAAAAATCCGTTAATTCCGTAAATTGATTGTAATATTCCGTTAAAATTCCGTATTTGGGTTAAAATCCGTTGAAAAATCCGTTTTTTTTTTCTCATTCGAGAAATCCGTGTTTCTACTTGTAACGGTCGGTTATTTATTGCAAAATTCTCATTATTAATTATTCCCCCATCTATCGGAAATTTCAGAAATTAATAGTCCAATCACTTCAGAAGCTTTTTGATGCGAAACTTTTTTGGAATCACGTAGGCAAAGAAAAACAAAATTTTTCTAGGAAGGAAAAAAAATTAAAAAGTTTTGACAGTCGGGATTGAATTGTGACCAGAGACGGCTGTCGGGCGAAACGTTTTGTGATAAAAAACCCAAGCGTCAGCCATTGTGCCAAAGTTAGAGTGCAATTATTATTGGTCTCAACCGATGCAGTTGAATACAGTCTGGAGAAGGTTGTCTGGTCATTCCTGTGCAACATAAAAAAAAAGTGCAGCGATCTGGGTGAGGAAGCGGAGTCAAGCGGAGGCGTTCAGCTTGTTCGAAGGCCCGGTCTGACGCAAAGTCGTCCAACCATCTGTGGAAGCCATTCTTGTGAAGTGGGAGTCGATGGAAATTCTTTTAACCAAGATCAACCAACAACAAATAAAATAAAAACAAACTTTTTCATAGGAGAAAGTACCGGAAAGAAAAGGAAAAGGTCTAACGTGAAAGGTCACCTCAAGGAATTTAGTATTATTATATTTTTGGAGAATAGATATATTGTTTTGGAATATAGCAAAAAAAATAGTTGGTAATAGGTGTGTGGTGATGCAGAAAAAACTGTTTAAAAAAACTCATTACTTATTCCAACCCGAAACAAAAATCATTTTACATTAGAGTGAGCCGGGTTTTTGACAGCAGTTCGTCCTATTTGGATTTGTTTACTTTTTGTTAGCAGATATATAATTACTACTGCTATATTGTGGCCACCAATCACAATCGAGTTGTGTTCGTTGCACGTACGAACATCAAAAGTCTTTACACGGTAAGCGTTTATCACCGATAAAGATAAATATTTTCCTGGAGTGGCACGAATTAAGAAAAAATCAACCACACTGGTCGACGGCAGGGCTAGTGAAACCATTCTGATCTACCAGAGGAAATAGACGACTTACTTCTATCGAGGACTACTGTACTGTAAGCTGGATATTTTTTGACTATTCATATATATATAGATCATTTTTAATTATCTTGTTATCCAACTGTTTTATTGGTTAATACTTTTATCATATTTAACATTTAATTACAGTATACATATATATATTCAGTTCGTAATTATATTGATAAACTAAAAATATTTACACTTTATCCACTAAAGGACTTACTACAAAATTTATATTGATGATTTTTAACTTTTAAATATCTTTACACTGGTTTTTTTTGGTAGGGGTGCAAACAAACATTCGTCGGTTCTAGTTGAACAAATTGTCCTAAACATATCGTCCTGAAACATCGTTTGGCCAAATCGACGTTGTCACTTCTCTTATGTTTTGGTTTTGGTTTTGGTTGGCCAAGTTTAATATTGGCTCAGAGTTTTTTTTGTATCCCTCCTTGCCCCCATTACATTCAACACACACCGGTTCACTATCAGTAGTATAGGTGGTAATAGTTGGTTGCATCCACATTACCTAGAGTATAAGTTTACTTTTGTTTTGATTTACTATTACGTACTATTTAATTCAAACTTACCTTCATTTTGTTGTTAATTAATTCTATTGTCTTGTGCTGTAAGTATTATATAATATATTTGTTACCCAGTTCTTTAACTCAACGAGTATTAATAATTATGACAGCTTAAAGGGGTAATTTATCCAGGATGGTTGGGTGTTGCTTTCTCTCCAGGTTTCTCTCATCGTCGCGTTGAACAATTACAGGTCCACCAGGCCGTTGGTAACGTCCAGCGATGAATACCTTTGGCTAACCTAGGACAAGAACGATATGAAGAAAGCTCCTCTTTGAATAATAGGTAAGTGGTGAATCATATGTGTACATTTCCGGTCACACACCCCCACGACCCCTTCCGGCGAGCTAGCGTAAACCGTGTGGCCGGTTTAGCATCCCCTATCAATATTTAGGAAACTAGGGAGGATGTTGTCTTTAAAAATTTTTTTATGGTTACCCAAGCATGATGGCAGTAGCCTTGCTGTCACCAGCAAGGAGCTCCATTGTGCCGGTACATAAAATGGCGCCCAACGATATGCTTTCATGCCAACGTTTTCGGCAAACCAGTTTCGAGATTAAATTAAGGCGCCCATTTATTTCATAAATGGCGGCCAAATTCTGTTAACTTATTAAAATTATATTTGACTATGGTTCACCACCACTGCCTCTTTTTACAGATTCGTCTCGATTGTCTAAATTCAGTGTGAATTTTACTTTGCTTTCACTTTTAGATTGTCCCGCATCATGTTATCTTCTTCGCTTTAGGCATCTTTGAACTAGGCTTACCGGCACCGCTGGCTAACAAGCGTATGACCGCTTGGCCATGGGTGAAGGCTGAGTCTGGAGTTCTTTTGTCCTGTTTTTGCTCGTCGTCCTGAGTATCAGGCGTCATACCGCCTGCCAGTGCTTCGTTCAGTGGACAGGATCCTTGTTACTTTTTGCTGATGGACGTTTGAGTTGTAACTCGGGCATAACCGGCTGAGGTAACAGGCGTGCTATCGCCTGCCCACTGCGCCCCGTGGACATCTTTAATCCATTCAGTCCCCTCAAAGTCTTTTTCTTTTCTTTCATTTTAGACAATTTAGTCGAAATGTGGTAAGGGATGGGGTCACTTCAGGTGAACCTCTAGGAGGCCGCACAGGCTTAACCGTCTGGCTAATCACCTGCGCCCTGTGGACTTTTGTTGAGGGACATCCGGCTTCTTCCTTGTGCTTTTATTATTTTTCTCTCCAGTCTGTCCCACTGCAGATTGATTTTCCGTAGTGTAGCTCAGTTGTGGTTGGACAGCGGAATCAAATTAAAATTTTTATTATTTTCGAAGAGGATTTCCTTGTCTTTTATGTGGAGGTAGACTCTTCATGTCGTTCAAGTAGATGAAGACGTGTGGTGCTTCCGGCGTTGTCGATGGCGTTCGGTGTTGGCTATGTCTCATAACTACCACCGACTGACACCGATGACCTCGGCCACCGAGACTCCTGGGGAGAGAGATTTTTTTTAACCATCCTGGAACTTTGACTTATTGAATTACACCAAAACATTTTAAAACAAATAAAAACTATTTTACACTTTAATTTTTCTCAGCTATTGTACGGTTTGGATTATTGCGAGTAGCATAACTATTGTTAGTCGACTTACGGAATTTTCGTTCATTAGTATATCTACAAGTACCGTAGTAGTACCGACTTGGTCATCATTTTTGTTAATTATTGGTTATATTGTTGAGAAATACTATTTTGTGTATCGGTTGTTGCTGTAATTTTTGCGCTAGTGTAGTGCCCCTATCTTGCACGGGTATCGTTTATAAAGTGGATAGCATCCCGAAGACGTCCCCATTCATAGTTATTTTCGGATTTCTTGGTAATACGTCGTATAAATGGAATTGAGAGGCGGAAAGAAAACCGCTCTCGCCACTGGCGAAAGCGACCGTCCAGGCGAATCACACATCGACCCTGATGAGTCGTCACTTTCCGAAGTCAACGATCCCACCCCGGAGGAACAACTCCAACAGGTACAACGGGAACTAGAGGCACTGCGGGCCCAACAGCGTGCTGCAGAGATTCCGATGCTCCCCCGTATGGATCGTCACTATCCCCCTGCTGAGCCCGTACATACCGACAGCAGAAGGGAAGCGTCAACCGGAACCTATCGCCGCAAGTCTCCAGTTACGACCTGGAACATCAAGTTCTCCGGTGAGAACCCTGCGCTGTCGGCAGAAGAATTTTTGTTCCGGTTGGAGCTGAGGGCACGTGACGAGTGGGTCAGCCAGTCTGAGCTATGTCGAAATATTTCGGCTTTACTTACAGGCCGAGCCGAGGACTGGTACTGGTCCCAGTTCCGCCGGCAAGTCCGTGACCCAGATTGGGAAACGGTGAAAGGTCATTTCACCAGACAGTTTAGGAGTCGTGAGTCAGACTTTGAACTGATAAAACGACTGTTGGAACTGAAACCACAAAACCATTCATATGACGACTACGTCGCAAAAATGTTGTCGTTGTATAACAGAATGTCCAATCCAATGCCGGAGGTGGAGTTGGTGGACATAATCCTTCAGAATTTGGATGCATCTTTAGGTTCATTGGTGATAGGCCAACGTTTCGCAACCATGCATGACTTGCGGGAAGTCTGCGTTCGAGCTGAACGCTGGCATAGGCAGAAACGTCTGGAACGAAGGCCCGATCGACAAATACACGAGATTGACTATTCGACAATGAATGAATCGAATTCATTACCACCGGACGTATCCCCGCAAGGAGTAGATGAGATGACCGCGCCGCGTCAGTTCCCGGCGAACCCGCGACCTTTCCGTTGTTGGAATTGCCAGCAACAGGGTCATCCTTTTATGGACTGCCCATCTGAGACTCGTGGCCTGTTTTGCTACAAGTGTGGCAAGCCAGGAGTCGTGACCCCAGTCTGTCCCACCTGCCAGGGAAACCGGAGCAGGGGTGCGAGACCATACGGGAGTCCGCGCCCGAGCTAAGCTCGCCCGTTATTCCCTCGTCCACTTCATGTATATCTGCTAAGTCTACCATCAGCGACTTTACGTCAAATGAGGCTCTTCCATCTTTTCCCTCCGAGGAGGTCAGACTCTCATTTATTTCCCGTTGGAAGAGATATATCTCCACTCGTGCACGCATCTTTTCGGAGCCACCTTTTGTGGACTCCCTGCATTCTCGGCATACCCCTCCCCAAATTAGAGTACGAGCTAAGGAGAAGCGACATCTTTCGCAGAAACTTGTTTCTGCTTTCATCTCTGACTTGTCAGATCCTCGTCCTTTTACTAAGGTCACCTTACTTAATGAGGAGGTGAATGGTTTATTGGACAGTGGCGCCAGTATCAGCTGTCTGGGAAGAGATGCTGAATCCTTTCTAGCCAATCATCCCGAAGTGACAGTCTACACTTTGCACACTGCGTTGCAAACTGCTGACGGGGCTTCACAAAGAATTTGCGGTTACATCCGGGTTCCGGTCTCCTGTGGAGGACGGACCCGTGATATGACTATCTATGTGGTGCCCAGTCTCAGCCAGAGACTGTATCTAGGGATCGATTTTTGGAAACTTTTCAGCATCGCTCCCCAATTAGTCTGCGAGTTAAACGCCTCAACTGCGTCTACTAACATGCACGACTTAACGTCCTTGCAAAGCGAGCAGTTGGAGCGGGTCAAGGCCAGGTTTCCCTCTTTCGATGTCAGGACTGGGAAAGACCCACCTGGAAGAACACACGATAGACACTGGTGACTCAGTTCCCATTAAGCAGAGGCATTATCCTGTCTCACCCGCTATTCAACATTTGATGTATGGCGAGTTGGACAGGATGTTGGCTCTGGGGGTGATTGAGCCATCGAACAGTCCCTGGAATTCTCCAGTGGTGTTAGTTCGCAAACCAGGTAAGGTCCGCCTGTGTCTTGACTCTCGCAAGGTCAACAGTGTCACTGTCAAAGACGCCTATCCCCTTCCACACATCGATGGTCTTCTTGGTCGTCTTCAAGACACCAAGTTCATCACGAGTTTGGACCTTAAGGATGCTTTCTGGCAAATTCCCTTAGAGGTGAAGTCGCGAGAGCGGACAGCTTTCACTGTCCCCGGTCGTCCCCTGTACCAGTTTACAGTCATGCCTTTCGGCTTGTGTAATGCCCCACAGCGCATGTGTCGCTTGATGGACAAGAGCATTCCTGGACATTTACGTGAGAACGTCTTTGTCTATCTGGACGACCTGCTCATAGTTTCACCTGACTTTGACTCCCACTTAAAGCTGTTGGACGAAGTCGCCAGCTGTCTCCGTCGTGCGGGGTTGACACTCAATCTGGCTAAAAGCAAATTTTGTGTGACTGAGGTCAAGTATCTCGGCTTCATAATTGGTGATGGGACACTGAAAACCGATCCTAATAAGGTGACGGCCATTACGGAATTCCCGACTCCGAAGTCTCATAAGCAGACTAGGAGGTTCTTGGGTATGACCGGATGGTATCAGCGTTTCATCCCCAATTATGCTAGCGTGGCTTCCTCAATCACGGATTGTTTGAAGACAAAAACTTTTAGTTGGAATGATGAGGCCCAGCAGGCGTTCGAGACTTTGAAAAAGCTGATGACGGAAGCTCCTCTTCTAGTCACTCCAGATTTTTCTAAACCTTTTTATATTCAGTGCGATGCCAGCAGAACTGGTGTAGGTAGTGTGCTCTTTCAAAAGGACTTGGATGGAGGAGAACATCCGATTGCTTATATGTCCAAGAAATTGAACGGAGCACAGCGAAACTACACCATTACTGAGCTCGAGTGCTACGCAGCCGTGCTGAGTATAAAGAAGTTTAGGGCTTATGTGGAGGGACAGGCTTTCACAGTCATTACTGACCATGCAAGTCTAAAGTGGCTCATGGGCCAGAAGGAGCTCAACGGACGTTTAGCCCGGTGGAGTCTTAAGCTTCAGGGTTTCGATTTTACGATCGAACATCGTAAAGGCACCCACAATGTGGTTCCTGATGCCTTGTCCCGCATGGATTGCGTGGACGACCTGTCCTTATGTTTCGACGTGGACTTAAATGCCACGTCCTTCAAATCCCCTGATTATCTTCGTCTGGTTGAACGAATCAGGCAAGCCTCACCGCAGTTACCAGACCTACGAGTTGAAGATGGGTACGTGTTCCAGCGTACATCCCCACGTACTGGAGACTCTGTTGCGGACGACCTAACCTGGAAGTTGTGGGTTCCAACGGAACTGACCACGCCTCTGATCGAGTCGGCTCACTTGCCACCTCAAACCTCTCATGGTGGAGTAGGGAAGACTCTAACCCGTCTTAGAGTTAAATACTTTTGGCCAGGTATGTCCAAACAGGTGCGGGAATTCATCGCCAACTGTGAGATCTGCAAGACCACCAAAGCCCCCAGTTCAGTACTTCGTCCACCTATGGGCAACCCCATGGATGCTTCGAAGCCGTTTCAATTTCTCTACGTAGACTTCTTGGGTCCTTACCCCCGATCGAAGAAAGGCCACACCGCAGTGTTTGTCGTCTTGGACGCCTTCACTAAGTTTGCCTTCTTGCACCCCGTGTCCGCTGAGACCACGGCGGTGGCCGTCAAGTTCCTTGAGCAAACTATTTTTCACACCTTTGGAGTTCCTGAAACCATTTTCTCCGACAATGGTCGGCAATTCACCTCCAAAGAGTTTGCTAAACTGCTGAATGACTACGGCGTGCGACATGTGCGCACTGCAGTATATTCGCCTCACCCTAACGCTTCAGAGCGGGTGAATCGATCAGTCCTAGCCGCCATTAGGGCGTACTTAAAGGAGGATCATCGTGAGTGGGATAGACATCTCTCGTCCATTGAATGTGCTCTTCGTAGTGCCCACCACGAGGCGATAGGCATGTCACCGTATCAGGCCCTTTTTGGTAGCCATATGATCCTGCACGGATCAGCTTATCCCGTCCTGAAGAAACTGAACGTTTTACAGGAGGGTGACATCGCTTTCTGACGGACAAATTGCAGAAAATACGTGAGCGGGTCACGCTAAATTTAGCCGCCGCGCACACCAGGCATACCTCCCGGTACAACTTACGGTGCCGCGTGGGCAGTTTTCGCCCTGGGGATGAGGTATTCCGGAGAACCTTCTGGGTGAGTAACAGAGTTGGACGTTTCAGTGCCAAACGGGCGCCCAAGTTCGTGAAAGCTCGGATACGAAGAGAAATTGGAACTAGCTTGTACGAGCTGGAGGATTTGGCTGGTAAAAGCATAGGCGTTTATCACGCTAAAGACATACGCCCCTGATTGTCCTCGAAGCAAACGCTCCTCGGAGTAGCCCTAAAAAGGCATCTCGCCGGCTTCACTGGTTATTAATAGGGTGCCCTATTCCGCTTAGGTAGCTTCCCTAGCGGATGGTACACCTCCTTGCTTTTCGGTCAGTCTGGAGAACAACTCTCGGCGAATGGTTGTCCTGGTGGTATTGCCTTCCGCCGGATATTTACAACTCCAGGCATACCCTCCGTTAGACTCGTCAGACTGTCCCTCTCTCAAAATTTTAATTTTGACAGTACTACTAAATCCCTAGCGATTTATAACTCTGCAGCTGTGGCATGAGACTCTGGTTCTCAGGGTATGAGACGAGCCCCACATTGGCGCCCCATACCGGACCTTACGACAGAAAAACCTTCCGTTTTTTTCGGCTCCTCACTGCCTCGCAAGTCGGCCTTGTGGACCCGAGGGTATGTAACGGTCGGTTATTTATTGCAAAATTCTCATTATTAATTATTCCCCCATCTATCGGAAATTTCAGAAATTAATAGTCCAATCACTTCAGAAGCTTTTTGATGCGAAACTTTTTTGGAATCACGTAGGCAAAGAAAAACAAAATTTTTCTAGGAAGGAAAAAAAATTAAAAAGTTTTGACAGTCGGGATTGAATCGTGACCAGAGACGGCTGTCGGGCGAAACGTTTTGTGATAAAAAACCCAAGCGTCAGCCATTGTGCCAAAGTTAGAGTGCAATTATTATTGGTCTCAACCGATGCAGTTGAATACAGTCTGGAGAAGGTTGTCTGGTCATTCCTGTGCAACATAAAAAAAAGTGCAGCGATCTGGGTGAGGAAGCGGAGTCAAGCGGAGGCGTTCAGCTTGTTCGAAGGCCCGGTCTGACGCAAAGTCGTCCAACCATCTGTGGAAGCCATTCTTGTGAAGTGGGAGTCGATGGAAATTCTTTTAACCAAGATCAACCAACAACAAATAAAATAAAAACAAACTTTTTCATAGGAGAAAGTACCGGAAAGAAAAGGAAAAGGTCTAACGTGAAAGGTCACCTCAAGGAATTTAGTATTATTATATTTTTGGAGAATAGATATATTGTTTTGGAATATAGCAAAAAAAATAGTTGGTAATAGGTGTGTGGTGATGCAGAAAAAACTGTTTAAAAAAACTCATTACTTATTCCAACCCGAAACAAAAATCATTTTACATTAGAGTGAGCCGGGTTTTTGACAGCAGTTCGTCCTATTTGGATTTGTTTACTTTTTGTTAGCAGATATATAATTACTACTGCTATATTGTGGCCACCAATCACAATCGAGTTGTGTTCGTTGCACGTACGAACATCAAAAGTCTTTACACGGTAAGCGTTTATCACCGATAAAGATAAATATTTTCCTGGAGTGGCACGAATTAAGAAAAAATCAACCACACTGGTCGACGGCAGGGCTAGTGAAACCATTCTGATCTACCAGAGGAAATAGACGACTTACTTCTATCGAGGACTACTGTACTGTAAGCTGGATATTTTTTGACTATTCATATATATATATAGATCATTTTTAATTATCTTGTTATCCAACTGTTTTATTGGTTAATACTTTTATCATATTTAACATTTAATTACAGTATACATATATATATTCAGTTCGTAATTATATTGATAAACTAAAAATATTTACACTTTATCCACTAAAGGACTTACTACAAAATTTATATTGATGATTTTTAACTTTTAAATATCTTTACACTGGTTTTTTTTGGTAGGGGTGCAAACAAACATTCGTCGGTTCTAGTTGAACAAATTGTCCTAAACATATCGTCCTGAAACATCGTTTGGCCAAATCGACGTTGTCACTTCTCTTATGTTTTGGTTTTGGTTTTGGTTGGCCAAGTTTAATATTGGCTCAGAGTTTTTTTTTGTATCCCTCCTTGCCCCCATTACATTCAACACACACCGGTTCACTATCAGTAGTATAGGTGGTAATAGTTGGTTGCATCCACATTACCTAGAGTATAAGTTTACTTTTGTTTTGATTTACTATTACGTACTATTTAATTCAAACTTACCTTCATTTTGTTGTTAATTAATTCTATTGTCTTGTGCTGTAAGTATTATATAATATATTTGTTACCCAGTTCTTTAACTCAACGAGTATTAATAATTATGACAGCTTAAAGGGGTAATTTATCCAGGATGGTTGGGTGTTGCTTTCTCTCCAGGTTTCTCTCATCGTCGCGTTGAACAATTACAGGTCCACCAGGCCGTTGGTAACGTCCAGCGATGAATACCTTTGGCTAACCTAGGACAAGAACGATATGAAGAAAGCTCCTCTTTGAATAATAGGTAAGTGGTGAATCATATGTGTACATTTCCGGTCACACACCCCCACGACCCCTTCCGGCGAGCTAGCGTAAACCGTGTGGCCGGTTTAGCATCCCCTATCAATATTTAGGAAACTAGGGAGGATGTTGTCTTTAAAAATTTTTTTATGGTTACCCAAGCATGATGGCAGTAGCCTTGCTGTCACCAGCAAGGAGCTCCATTGTGCCGGTACATACTGAGAAATCCGTAGTTCTGACAACACTGATATGCTGTCGCGCAGTCTTGCCGTCTGTCACATCTTCACGGGCAATGACTATAACCCTTCTTTATTTCGCAAGGGAAAAAAAGACCTTTCAACATTTTGAAGCGTAATCCGAGATTCCAGGAAGCTTTTATCAATTTAATACAAATGAACACATATCAATAAGACTTCCGACGTATTTAAAATTATAGAAGAATTTGTATGTAGGATGTACTCGCTAAAAACTAAAGATGATGTTGACAGAGGTAGATTGGAGCTGTTTGAAAAATCGTTTAAAACGAAAAGTAACGATGAAAGGGTACTCAAAAAATCAATGAGATCTTTTGACGCAGCGACATTGCCACCAAGCAAAGAAGAAACATTGCAACAAATTAAAAGGACGATATACATAAGTAGTATCTGGTGCAATGCACATTTGCGTGACCCGACTACCAGAGAACCGGAAGATTGCGGCTGGTCATTGATTGAGGGGAAATTTGAATATTACTGGTTCGATGGTCCAGCAAGTCCATTAATTTCTGACATTACATCACCAGAAAATATCGGTAAAAAAGCAATTTTTTATGATGATTATTAAATATCCTGTAGGTACTTTATAATGTATTTTTCAAATTTTTACAGCTGAATCAGGTGATAGTGAAGTCGATTCTGAAGAAGACTGTAGCAGCTATGAGGATGAAGAATTGACAAGCGAAGATGAATTCGATGACGAATGAATGACAAATATATTTTTATATTTTATTATTTTAATGATAAACATTTTTTTCGGATCAATTGTTGTAAGTTTAAAGAAAAAAGATGGAAACCTAAAACTATGTGCAAGAAGTTATTAAATTAAATTACAGTTATTAAATTTTATAAGGCAGAACTATTAGTTTACTTTTAACCGAGGTTAATTAAATAATATACACATTACCAGAAATAATATTTAAAAATTAATGAAAAACTTGAAAAAATAGTACAGTACGATATGAGGGAAATATTACGTTTTATATGTCCAGCACAGTTTATTATTTCATGATTACATTATTTTTTGCTTTTTTTGTCGGACTAGGGATTTGCTTTAATATTTTTGTCGGACAATAGTGAATTTCTCTCTAAAATACATTTATTTATCATTTGCGTTTTTGTCCGACATGCATGTATCGAGAACAAAATTTCATAATTTTGACATTTTGGAGGTGTCGGACTCGAATTTTGTCGCGTGATTTTTGTCGGACACCTTATTATATTCGTAGTAAAGAACCAGTGTTCAAAAAATTAGACTTGCATGTATCGAGAACAACATTGCTTCATTTTGACATTTTGGGGACGTCGGACTCGCCGGAATTCGCGCGATTCTTGTCGGACACAGTTTTTTTCATCGTTTTTATCAAAAAAACTTTCGATTAAAGGGCAAAAAAGACTTGCATGTATGGAGAGCAAAATGTCGTCAGAACGACAATTCCAGGAACCGCTCACTCCAAAAATTCGCCTCGCCGAAAGTTTTCGCAGAGAAAATTTTGTCGGACTCATCACAAAGAAGGCTCTCATAAAGTTTGGCACTTGCATGTATAAGTAAGAATTTCTTACGATGTCCTGAGCATTATATCCATTTTTACATACGTCGGTAAATTTTCCATGGGAAACGGCCGTGAACCAAAGTTTCAAGACGAAACTTGAGCCACCCCAAATGATAATTTTCGCGCAACTTGCAATGCGCCGCGTGAGAAGCGCGCTGTAAGCAAGTTGCGCAGGTGCCAGGCTAATAAAGTTCAAGGGCGCGTTTCCCCGGCGTTTGGAATTTTTCCTTGTCACCACCGGCGGGTGGAAATTTAAAAAAGTAGAGTGTTGTTCTAACCGATACCACCGCCGGGTGGTTTTGAGATGATGAGTGATTAAAATTACGCGAGGGTTGTCGGTACTGTGGTTGCTTAGCTCAATTTTAAACCGTTTCCGTTGTAATACTTTTAACCAAAGATTTTGGCGCGTTACAGATTTTTACCTTTTTTTAAATTGTGGTGTGAATTGAATATTCTTGTTAAACTCCATGAGAGCTAATCGATATTAGAAATACTTGGTGTTCATAATTTGTTTAACTCAATTTTTAATTTAGTGTTAAGTTTACCGTAAAGTTGCCAATTATTAAACATAAAACGTGCTAGATACCTTTTGTAAATTTTGAATAAAGAACCAAAATCGTGAAATAATTTCCTTTTACGAAAATTTGTGACTTGGAAATCTTATTTTTTATTCCAGTTAAAAGTATTTTAAAAGTTTAACATAAAAAATATAATTTGTGCGTTTTAAACGTAAAGCGAATATTTTGAAAGGAACAACGCAGTTTATGGACGTCTCTACTTAGAGTTCCTGAAAACAGTGTTCACTTATCAGAATCAGCTCCGCATTTTCAACCAGACGTATACAACAAAGATAAGATAAATATATACAGGTATACTACAAATATAACAGACCTATACAACAATTGTGCAAAAAAATATATAACAACCTCATGTATGTTCAGCTCGTAGATTATTATTTGATGATGGAATACAGGGTGTAACGCATAAGATTGTACACCGGGCGGGTATGAATAGGTTTTGGATAGACGAACAAAAAATCGTTCCGGAGGGGGTGGGGTAATCTTAACGGTTTAGCCGCTAGGGCGTTTTGAAGTTTTTTTGCTAGAGTTTTACATATCACCCTGTATTTTTGTAACCCTATGACCTATTTTCATAAATAAGGTATCAGTGTACGAAGAATACTCCCACCTATCTAAAGCTGTAAAAATGAAGGTTCTACCGTACCAGGTTCCAGAGCAATGAGTCAACAAAGTGAAAATTTTGGTTTTTTTTTACTAAAATTTCAACTAAAACCACCATTTTCTCCAAAAAATACGTGATAAACCTAAACTTTTTTTTGCAAAATTAGAAAGCTTGAACAATTCCCTATGAAAAATGTCTAGAGAATTTTTTTCCTACGACTTCTACTTTTGGAGTTAAAAGCAATTTTAATGCTAAAATTGGGTCTTTTTTAGTACTTTTTCACCTAAGCTTTGCTAAAAAGTACCAAATAAGCACCAAATAAGGTCAATTTGAACATCAAACTTGCTAATAACTTCAAAAGTAAAGGCCGTAGCATAAAAATTGTCACAACATTATTCATAGGAAATTGTTCAAGCTTTCCAATTTTGTAAAAAAAAATATCAGTTAATTACGTATTTTTTGGAGAAAATGGTGGTTTTAGTTGAAATTTTAGTAAAAAAAAACCAAAATTTTCACTTTGTTGACTCATTGCTCTGGAACCTGGTACGGTAGAACCTTCATTTTTACAGCTTTAGATAGGTGGGAGTATTCTTCGTACACTGATACCTTATTTATGAAAATAGGTCATAGGGTTACAAAAATACAGGGTGATATGTAAAACTCTAGCAAAAAAACTTCAAAACGCCCTAGCGGCTAAACCGTTAAGATTACCCCACCCCCTCCGGAACGATTTTTTGTTCGTCTATCCAAAACCTATTCATACCCGCCCGGTGTATAATCTTATGCGTTACACCCTGTATAGCATTCGCACAGCAGATTTTGATATGTTCAAATTTGTATTAACAAAAATGGCAAATATTTTTTTTATCATGAACCACCAAAATTACGCCAGATATCTGACTATTTACATCGATAAATTATCCACTATAGAAGAAACTCATCCAGGATTACTCAACGATTATAAAGATTGTTTCTTTGGCGTTCGAAGAACATCAAAACCTTTTTTCACGAATCCCGATTGATTTGACCTTAGAGCAGACGATTAATGCAGATGCAGCTTCTAGGTCATCAGGAATTATCAACATCACCAATTCGTTTTCTGCTCGGCAAAAATGGTCAGTTACTCATTCTTTGAGAACAAGTTTAACAACAAATTTGTTGAACTTTTGCAACATGCGAAAAAGAGACGATATCTCGAAAGATTTGAAGAAATCAGCTATAGTACATTGGAGTAAAAATTTATATACCCTATTAGATTTTATTAGACAATGTACAAACCCTTTTTCTTCAAGTTTGCGAGAAGATCATTTATACAATGCATCATCCGGACAGTCAGTATCTAACGAAATTTACCACTTTTTATCAAACGTTGAAATTGAAGGAGAGAAGCAACGAAATCAATACGTAACTGAAGCAACTGCTGATCCAGAAAGATTCGATCGAGCTATCTCAAAAAATAAAATAATAAATTTTGATTACAAAAATACGAGAAAAGTTAAAATCAATGGATCTGTAAAAGAAGTAAAAATTCAACGAGATGTTTTCGGCAGACTATTATATGCATCAATACAGAATAAAATAGACATAGAAAAGGCTTTATCGTACCCTTTATCTCCTATTTCTTTTGCTTTCTGTCATGTAGATGGTTCAAACTGCAAGACTCAAAAGTCAGTTGTTATTCATGAATTTAGTTTCACATCAAGAAAATAATTTTAGTCCTCCAGAAGCAGACTTGCATATTGTAGATGGTTTTTATTTGCTGCACACCATGAAAAATGTTCCAAATAGTTATGGCAAAATTTCTCAGTGTATTTTTCAACTCATCATGAATAATAGAAAAGAGGTCCACATAATTTTTGATAAATATAAAGTGCCCAGCCTAAAAGATTATCAACACCAACTGAGAGGCGAAGAAGAGGCGCACTTTGACATTCGGAGAGAAAACAAGCGTACCATAGATTTTAATAAGCTATTAAGAACCGCAAATTTTATAGAAAATTCGTGGAATTCTTAATTGAAGATTGGACCCTTCATGAATTTGTAGTTTTCTGCCAAAATAAAAAAGTGATCTTGAATTACGATCGTGCTATGTTTTTGAGGTATCATCTAATAATGAAATGAGAAGGACCATCAATTACGATCTAACGTGTGATCATGAGGAAGCTGACACAAAAATTCTTTACCATGTTTGCAGCTTGAATACTAATAAGCGCATACGTGTTCACTGCACAGACTCCGACATTCCAGTGATTATGCTAACAAACTTTCAATTTCGAAAAGGTGATACTGAAATAGTCATCGATATGAGTACAAGCAACAAAAATTTATACCTTGATATCAATAAAATTTACAATAGTCTTGGTCCCCAAATCTCAAGGTCACTTGCAGTGTGTCATATCTTTACTGGGAACGATTTCAATCCATCTTTTTATCGAAAGGGCAAAAAGAAGCCTTTTAATCTTTTGAAAAAAAATGATAAATTTCAAGAAGCTTTCATCACGCTAATTCAGACTTCGCCATCACAAATAGATTCTTCAAGTGAGGTGTTCAAAACTATTGAAGAATTTGTATGCAAAATGCAGTGCCGTAGCTACTCTCTTTTGCGTGGGGGGGGGGCAAAGAAATTTTATTAAATTAACGCCTATTTTTAAAAATTTTGCCTTCCGCCAGCATAGTCGGTAGTACAGATAATTAGAATAGAATGAGGTACACTCCCTCGACAATATACACGTTCACACATCATCACACAGCTTAACGGCCCACACTACCTAATGGCCCAATCTACACTAGGATTCCTTCAGCTGCAGCAGAACCGGTTTATACGAGAGTGGTACAGAAACGACAAGAGGGTAGTGTAGTAACATGTTCACCAGAACATTTTGGCGTGAAAATTTAACACATACACAATGTGCTTCTGCTTCCTCTCTTAGAGCCGGTTTAGACGGTGCGCTCCAGCGCATGTGCCTCACGAACTTTGTGGATAAAGGGAGAAGTGGGGTAGTACCTCTCATCATCCCCACTTCTCCCTTCATCACCAAAGGTTCGTGAGGCAGATGGGCTGGAGCGCACCGTCTAAACCGGCTCTTACTCGTACATCTAGGCATCTAGCACCTAATTATCGGCACACACACACACAGATATCTCCGTGTAAAGACAAGAAAGTTACTCGTGATTAAGGAATACCCGTGTAGATCTGGATTACAGGGATGCCAATTTGGGGGAAATGCTGAATGGGTTTTTTAGGGGCTTCAAATTTGTAGGGTTTTTTTAGTGGGATTGTAACAATGCTCCGAAATATTTGAAACAGTTACACGATAATTTAAATACGTCATTTGTCTTAGCTTGTTATTCGAATTCGGATTGGTTGTTGAATTTGTTGGCGGTAATTAAATAGCCAGTGGAACTTCATTCCGAAGTATTGCGATGCGGCGGGATATAAACGCTTTGAAAAGTTCCAAAATTCGGGCGCGTTAATAACAGTACCGATTTCGAATGCGAGCGTCGAGCGTGCATTTTCAATTTATAATATTGTAAAAAATAAGTTCCGTAACAAGTTATCCGTTGAAATGCTGCAAAGTATTATGTTGGTACGATTCTCTTTATAACGAGATTGTAGATATTGTATAACAATTAATCCATCAAAAAAAGAATGTTCTGATGTATGATTTTAAAATTGACGAAGCACAAGTAATGTTTAAAGTAGTAATTAGTATATAAATAAAGTATATTGTAATGTTTATAATAAAGCATATTTTAATATTTAAAACATTTTTTTAATTCCTTGTATTGTTTGAAATTAAAACAACTTATACTTTTTTTTCTTTAACAATGATTTTAGGGTATTTTAGGAGTACTTCGATCTGTGCTTAGGGGTAAACAATTTTACGAGTTGGTAACCCTGCTAAATTATGTTTTAGTATACCAGTGTAGATACCCTCAATCTTTGATGCGCATTGATTTGAGTTATTTCTCAGAATTTCAGAGATTTGTAAAAAAATGCTTTGGGAAAAGAGTCGTTCAGTAGATAAGCTATGGGCGTCCGAGCGCAAAATCCCATAAGGTTTAACACAGGGGGTCTAAATTCACATTTTCCGCCATCTTGGATTTTCTTTGCTGTGCCAATTGGTTGTGACGTCACAAACAGTAGTGCAATGATGATGATGACGTCATCATGGTTGTTGTTGTTGTATGGCTGAATGGGTACGGGGTACGGGGTACGGGTTTGGGTACTGAGTACGGTGTGAGTACGGGTACTGAGTACGGGTGCGGGGTACGGGTACGGGTACGGAGTACGGGTGTGGGGCCAGACGCCACATGATAAGACGTCACCTGTCGCGAGAATTTGATAATGCTGCAAGTGTTGCGAATTAAATTGTGATGACGTCATCGGTTGCTGTAATGCTGAAGGGGTACGGGGTAGGCGTACGGGTACAGAGTAAATGGTTTTTGTCGGCCGGTTAGCCCGACGCCACGTGATAAGACGTCACCTGCCGCGAGAATTTGTTAATGATGCAAGTGTTGCGAAATTAAAAAGTCAAAGTTGTGCTGCTCGGGCTTTGCTGGGATTTGAACCTGGGGGATCGGTAGATTAAGAGACCTGTATCGCAGCCTCGAGGCTATCGAGGCTTCTGTGTGTTCTTATTCAATTTGTGTATACAAGCGCTGGGCAATCTAAAAATAGAATTTTTATTTTCCTTCGACCATGCTGCCCGTGGCTCTGATAAAAATTTTACCTAGCAGAATGTCTTAACAAAACAAACAACAAGAACTCGGTCCAGCCTCAACATCTGTTTTCATTCTTTACGGCAAGAACAACAGCAAAAAAACAAGTAAAAACAAAAAAATAACAACAAAACAAAAGGCCTTCTTCGCAAGTGTTGATTCTAATTTCGGCTGAGCGCAGGTTTGAATGACTGATGATTAATTTGAGCTGCTGATAAGAACAGCGCTTGAATAATAATACCTTGGTGTCGGTGGTGCCTTTTGTTTTTGTTTGTATGATAAATTTATGCACAGGTCTTATGCAATTGCATGAAGATGAAAATAATTCTGATTCAGACCATAAAATAGATATAGAGTTATTAGATCGACAAATTATCAAGTTTCCAATAAATTCTTATCGCATAACAACAACAACAAAGACTCACAATTTCGTCAGACTTATGATGTAATTATTCTATGCGGAACTTGATAAATCCGAATGCCCGAATTTTAATTGCGGATTACGTTTTTAAAATAAGCAAAGACAATTTTGATCTGATGCAACCTTCAAATGGATTCCTTATCTAATATACATTAAACATATGTATGTAGGTGCAAATTCCAAAGTCTTCCATGTCGCGAAAGTTTATTGAGATAAACAAAGGGAAGTGTGCTCCATATATTGAAATTGATATGCAGCGAATTTAGTTGACCAGTTTCATAAAATAAACATAGCCAAAATTTTGATCAGGTGCAAGTCTTTTGAAACCGGCAAGGCCGTTCCTTATCTAATATATTAAACATAGGTGGCGTTATTTCATCATTTGTCGTTATTCTGATTTTTGTTTAGTTAACTGATATTGCACAACAACGTACGAGGAGTATGAGAGAACTTTTATGATGTTTCTATATTTGTCGGTTTTCCTTAAAATCACGTCTGTGGGCGTATGTGCCATTTGCAATTGTTTAATAATTGGTTGAGCCTTCTATGAGTAAACCCTCCGGATGCACCTGTGTAAACACAGTGATATAAAATTGAAACATGATTGAACTTGTCACGGGGTGGTGGGTTGCAAATTTTTACTGTTACTTATCAGCTTATTATCAATTTTTATGTGAGGATCACAAAAACAATTGTAAAGAATACAAAGAGGGTTCAATTAGCGAGTAGGAAGAATATCATAAATAGTATTTTAAGAAAATAAAAGAATATTTGTAATGTTTTAAAAAATCTGTTTTATTTAAAAACCACTTATTATAATGAATTTTTCAAAGCACATCGACTTTTTGGAGTATTATAAGCTAATCCATTTTGTTGTTGTTGTTAGATTCAGGCATCCGTCCTCTTCTAGATCTTTATTAATTCTCTTCATCAAGTATGTTCACTGAGCTGTCTGATTTGATACTGGGCTGGTTGATTTTGTTTGTTTATTCAATAATCCCATGCTCTCGTAACTCCTCAATAATTGACACTATTTCATTAGTATGACTATCATTTCCGGCTTGTTGTGATCCTACCAATATGCGGAGCCGATCAACTAGTTCATTGGGGTCATCCCAATAGATGTAATCAATATTGTCGTTTAGAATTCGCATTATACCCTTACCGGTATGCGGAGTGCGAATCAACTTTTTTATTATCTATATATATAAAACTGAATGTTTGTCTGTCTGTCTGTCTGTACGCAAGAGACTCCTACACCGTGCAACCGATCTTAATGAAATTTTAACCATGTGCTATTTACATTAAAACTTAGAACATAGGCTATTTTATTACTTTCTAAAACCACTCCTAGATGGCTCTGTCTTGGAGAGCTTCGTTGAAAATCATCGCAGACCTTTGAATTTTTGCATGAAGGTCCGCGGAGGTCTCCCATGATGCACCTCGAAGCCCGATTTTCGAAATTCAAAATGGCCGCCGAAATATGACCGAAATTCAAAATTGCCGCAGAAATATGGTTGAATTTGCCAATTTTATTCCGATTCCAATGAAAGTGGGTATCTAGGGGTTTTGAAGGTTGCAAATAACGAATTTGTGGTTAAAACTTATAAATTCAAAATGGCCGATGAATTTGCAAATTGTGTTCCAATTCCAATGAAAATTTGTATCTGAGGTTTTTTAAGGTGGCAAATAACGACTTTATGATCAAAATTTAAATTCGAAATGGCCGCACCAATATGGCTGACGAGTGTGCGAATTGTATTCCGATTCCAATTGAAATCGGTATATGGGAGTTTTTAAGGTAGTAAATAACGAATTTATGATCAAAACTTATTCAAAATTGTAGGGCCAATATGGCGGAAGAATTTTGCCAAATAAGTGTCATTTCCTGGTTAGCTGTATGTAGGGTGTTCAAGAGTTCGAAAATCGGAAAATCTTGACATTCTAGCTACAAATGGAGAAACATTGAATATAGTGTATCCTGAAGCCCTCTAAGCAATCGGTTTAGAATTGATCAATAAGGTTTTTTTTGGAAAGATGGTAAGGAGAAACGGAAATGTGGGATGAGTTATGTATAAAGGATAAGGAAAGAAACCCATCACATCTGAATTTTTAGGTATAAGTGTAGGATTCTGCAATACGGGAAGAGGCTGGCATCTGGGTAAACAAATAAAACCTGAGTCAGTGATATTGCAGATGAGAGCCCAGGGCCCAAGCAATTGCATATTTTAAATGTTTTAACGTTCGTGATTTTAACAAAACGCATATAAGGTAATTTTGGTCACACTTCAAATAAATGGATTTTGAATCTAATGTCTCGAACCTTTATAGGAATACTTGGTTTTTCGTTTTTGGTTAAGAAGAATTTAATTTTGAAGATCATATAATTAAACGGCAAGCACTTATTTTGTGGCACCATTTTACAGACTTTAAACTCTCCAACATTATTGAAAACTGTTTCAGCGTGTAGCCCTGAGCTAAATAAAGTGCAGAATCGCAATTTTATTTGTACACGGCAAAAAAGAACGCTAAACATTAGAAAATAATTGTACAATTAATTCCCTTATGAAACGTATGGCATCTGTTACATTTAATTCAATATATGAACGCAATTTTCCAATATGTGACATTTACTGAGTTTCCATGGGAGTCGAGTTGAAATGACACTTCAATTCAACAATTAACTCTATGCGTTTCCATATCTGCCTTCCGTCTTCCTCTATCTTTTTCCATAAATTATTTTGTTATAGATTTTTCTTTAAAAGTATTTATTAAATATAAAGAGGCGCGACATTTTCAGTTTTTGTACCTTTGCTAGCGTGCCTTTTTTAGTTGCATGCGTGAACTCAATTCAACCTACCTATTTTCGTTGAGTTGAGCAGAGATGAAAATTTTTAACGAAAACTCTTAAAGGCCCAACTATGCATGGCATAAGCGCATATGTCAAAACGTCAAAAAATATCGAAAGTCAGCATTATGTCAATCAAAACATATTACCGCCTATGCATAACATAAGCAACATAAAGTTGATGTAAAATCTGCGCTGTGAAAGTAAAAATTAATTTTGATATTTTTATTTCTCCAACAATGTTTCCTAATGTTGTCATGTCACGTTCGACCCAAGTCGCATTCATTATGTTTAACGAATGTTTAACGAAAGCTTTTATGCCGTGTTATGTCAACCGTAGCAACCTTCATAACAAGTTCTGGTTCCGAACTTGACATATGCACTTGGCATATGCGCTTATCCCATGCATAGTTGAGCCTTAACTCATTCTGTTTCCATGACGTATAACTCGGGTTAAACTCTGGTTGAACTCTCATGGAAACTCAGTATTAAGAGATAATAAAAGTTGGTTTTTTGGCATTGCTTTTTCCAACTATAAAAAATTTGTTTCATTTTTCAATTTAGCTGCAGACTTCTAGAATTAAATTAAAAAAAGCTATAAAAATGGCCCTCGAATTTCGAGTGCTGGATGCTACTATTTGCATTAATTTTAAATCTTTTAACGTTCATGCCTTTAACAGAATACACAGGCAATTTTGGTCATAGTTCAAATAAATGTAATTTTGAATCTAATGACTCCAACTTTTATAGGAATACTTGGCTTTTCGTTAATGGTTAAGAAGAGTTGAATTTTGAAGGTTTGGATTGATCTTAAATGTTTAAAAGTTGGGTGCAGCGAGGCGCACCGGGTCCCAGCTATCCAAAATACAGAAAATAAGCGGTTCATTGAGACACTTCATCTGTGTATGAAAATTCATATCTCGAAAATGCCATGTCAATGGATGGTTTTTATTGTCTCGATCAAAATGTCAGATTCCTAATAGTTTCACATTTTGTTATTTGGAATCAAAAATACCAAAAAATTGCCCTTTTCAAACTCTCCTACTGTATATTAAAATTCATATCACCTGATTACTACTATTGGCTTATGGGTGCAGCATAAGCGCACCGGGTCCCAGCTAGTCTTTTTATATTTATAGCTTTTTGTTCCTTTTACTTGCTGGTTTTCCTTAAAATCACGTTTGTGGGCGCATGTGTCGTTTAGGATTGTTCGATAATTGTCCAAGTCTTGTTTTGAGTAACCCTTGGGACGTTTCATAAAAATTAATGCAGCTAAGCCTTCAGTTATCTTATATTGCTTGCCGTTTATAAGAAAGATTTCTTTATCAACTTTTAATCTCGAATTACCAATATTCCATGCATTGTTATAATAGTACACTCCTTAGGTTTTATCAAGTTCTGTACTGTCATTTTCAAGTAGTTCTTTATAGTTGCTTAGTATCTGGTCTGGAGACTCTAATATCGGCGAATTATGTTCTCTCAATGTTGATGGATGTATAGGTGTGGCAAATTCATCATCATCAGCTTCTCCATCATCATCATCTCTCAATAGAGAATAATCCCTAAGAGGGGTGCTAGTTGGTTCCAGCTTTAAATATTTACGAGCAGGTGGTGTATATGTTTCATCATTCTGAGGTATTTCATCTTCTATCTCTTCTTCTTTTGGCTCAACTTTGGCTGCATCTTTTGATTCCAATTTTGCATCTGTTACTAATTGTTTAAGAGGTTTTGTGATTGGTTTAAAGGTTTCCTCCAGATATGTTGCTTGTTGAAGTCTTCCAGCTTTTAAAGCTTTATATTTCTTTCTAATTGAATTTTTGATTTTTACAATGTTCTCAAGCAATTGAATATCCTTTTCATAGGCCATTTTAGCCAAAGGTCCCTTTAACTGATTTATTAACGGTCTGTTCACTGAGCTGTTTGATTTGGTACTGAGCTGTTTGATTTCGCTACAAGTTCATTTATTCAATAATCTCATGCTCTCGTAACTGTTTAAGTATCCAAAATATTTCTTTTCCTTCTCTAGTTGGCGCTAAGCATCTCAATCGATCAACTAGCTCATTGGGGTCGTATAAGTTTGAATTTTCATCATCATCATCATAATCTTCATCTTGAATGTTTAATTGGGGGTGTTTGTAGCGGTACTGACGAAAGTTTTCAGTATATTTATTTGAATCTTCAACCATCTTGACTCGTTTTCCTGTGACTTCGTTAATTGATTCTAAATCCGAACTTTGCAAATTTTCATCATCATTTTCTCCAGAAGTATACGATTGTGACTCATCATCTTGGGTTTTACAAGAGTATTGACAAATTTTACCATAGTTTTCACTATTTTTATTTACATCTTCAACAAACTTTGCTCGTTTTGTAAATGGCTCTAAATCTGAGCTCTGATCTGTTCCAAGAAACGAATTTTTGTTATATAGTTCCGCATGATTCTTTTCATATTTGTCCATCTGCACTCCCTTAGAGAAAATATTACTAGAACTGTTCTCGCTGTTACCATGTTCAGAAACTGTTTTTGGTGTTTGAATTTGTAAATATTCCCGACCTTTTCTTATTTTCAACATTTTATTTCTAATGTTTTCTGTGGGACTATGTCTATTATCATCCTCATACTCCATAGCATTATCATCCCCATACTCCATAGCATTATAGATATCTTCATCAGTATGAATTCTGGATGTGTGCGTTGATCGTTTTTTATGTCTAGCAAGACTCTCTCGACGAGTGAATGTCTTGTAACATTCCGTGCATTCAAACATAATGATTGTAAGTTACTGCACTATATCGAGCGAGGTAAGTATTTATATACTGGCGTCGGTGCACCGGTGTTGGTGTGGTGCCAGTGTTGGGGCACCGGTGTTGGTGCACCGGTGTTGGTGTGACGCCAGTGTTGGCGCACCGGTGTTGGTGTTTGGTGCACCGGTGGGTGCACCGGTGTTGGTGTTACGCCAGTGTTGGCGCACCGGTGTTGGTGTTTGGTGCACCGGTGTTGGTGCACCATGGTGCACCGGGGTTGGTGTGACGCCAGTGTTGGCGCACCGGTGTTGGTGTTTGGTGCACCGGTGTTGGTGTGACGCCAGTGTTGGCGCACCGGTGTTGGTGCACCATGGTGCACCAACATTGGCGTCACACCAACACCGGTGCACCAAACACCAACACCGGTGCGCCAACACTGGCGTCACACCAACCCCGGTGCACCATGGTGCACCAACACCGGTGCACCAAACACCAACACCGGTGCGCCAACACTGGCGTAACACCAACACCGGTGCACCCACCGGTGCACCAAACACCAACACCGGTGCGCCAACACTGGCGTCACACCAACACCGGTGCACCAAACACCAACACCGGTGCGCCAACACTGGCGTCACACCAACCCCGGTGCACCATGGTGCACCAACACCGGTGCACCAAACACCAACACCGGTGCGCCAACACTGGCGTAACACCAACACCGGTGCACCCACCGGTGCACCAAACACCAACACCGGTGCGCCAACACTGGCGTCACACCAACACCGGTGCACCAACACCGGTGCCCCAACACTGGCACCACACCAACACCGGTGCACCGACGCCAGTATATAAATACTTACCTCGCTCGATATAGTGCAGTAACTTACAATCATTATGTTTGAATGCACGGAATGTTACAAGACATTCACTCGTCGAGAGAGTCTTGCTAGACATAAAAAACGATCAACGCACACATCCAGAATTCATACTGATGAAGATATCTATAATGCTATGGAGTATGGGGATGATAATGCTATGGAGTATGAGGATGATAATAGACATAGTCCCACAGAAAACATTAGAAATAAAATGTTGAAAATAAGAAAAGGTCGGGAATATTTACAAATTCAAACACCAAAAACAGTTTCTGAACATGGTAACAGCGAGAACAGTTCTAGTAATATTTTCTCTAAGGGAGTGCAGATGGACAAATATGAAAAGAATCATGCGGAACTATATAACAAAAATTCGTTTCTTGGAACAGATCAGAGCTCAGATTTAGAGCCATTTACAAAACGAGCAAAGTTTGTTGAAGATGTAAATAAAAATAGTGAAAACTATGGTAAAATTTGTCAATACTCTTGTAAAACCCAAGATGATGAGTCACAATCGTATACTTCTGGAGAAAATGATGATGAAAATTTGCAAAGTTCGGATTTAGAATCAATTAACGAAGTCACAGGAAAACGAGTCAAGATGGTTGAAGATTCAAATAAATATACTGAAAACTTTCGTCAGTACCGCTACAAACACCCCCAATTAAACATTCAAGATGAAGATTATGATGATGATGATGAAAATTCAAACTTATACGACCCCAATGAGCTAGTTGATCGATTGAGATGCTTAGCGCCAACTAGAGAAGGAAAAGAAATATTTTGGATACTTAAACAGTTACGAGAGCATGAGATTATTGAATAAATGAACTTGTAGCGAAATCAAACAGCTCAGTACCAAATCAAACAGCTCAGTGAACAGACCGTTAATAAATCAGTTAAAGGGACCTTTGGCTAAAATGGCCTATGAAAAGGATATTCAATTGCTTGAGAACATTGTAAAAATCAAAAATTCAATTAGAAAGAAATATAAAGCTTTAAAAGCTGGAAGACTTCAACAAGCAACATATCTGGAGGAAACCTTTAAACCAATCACAAAACCTCTTAAACAATTAGTAACAGATGCAAAATTGGAATCAAAAGATGCAGCCAAAGTTGAGCCAAAAGAAGAAGAGATAGAAGATGAAATACCTCAGAATGATGAAACATATACACCACCTGCTCGTAAATATTTAAAGCTGGAACCAACTAGCACCCCTCTTAGGGATTATTCTCTATTGAGAGATGATGATGATGGAGAAGCTGATGATGATGAATTTGCCACACCTATACATCCATCAACATTGAGAGAACATAATTCGCCGATATTAGAGTCTCCAGACCAGATACTAAGCAACTATAAAGAACTACTTGAAAATGACAGTACAGAACTTGATAAAACCTATGGAGTGTACTATTATAACAATGCATGGAATATTGGTAATTCGAGATTAAAAGTTGATAAAGAAATCTTTCTTATAAACGGCAAGCAATATAAGATAACTGAAGGCTTAGCTGCATTAATTTTTATGAAACGTCCCAAGGGTTACTCAAAACAAGACTTGGACAATTATCGAACAATCCTAAACGACACATGCGCCCACAAACGTGATTTTAAGGAAAACCAGCAAGTAAAAGGAACAAAAAGCTATAAATATAAAAAGATAATAAAAAAGTTGATTCGCACTCCGCATACCGGTAAGGGTATAATGCGAATTCTAAACGACAATATTGATTACATCTATTGGGGTGACCCCAATGAACTAGTTGATCGGCTCCGCATATTCGTAGGATCACAACAAGCCGGAAATGATAGTCATACTAATGAAATACTGTCAATTATTGAGGAGTTACGAGAGCATGGGATTATTGAATAAACAAACAAAATCAACCAGCCCAGTATCAAATCAGACAGCTCAGTGAACATACTTGATGAAGAGAATTAATAAAGATCTAGAAGAGGACGGATGCCTGAATCTAACAACAACAACAAAATGGATTAGCTTATAATACTCCAAAAAGTCGATGTGCTTTGAAAAATTCATTATAATAAGTGGTTTTTAAATAAAACAGATTTTTTAAAACATTACAAATATTCTTTTATTTTCTTAAAATACTATTTATGATATTCTTCCTACTCGCTAATTGAACCCTCTTTGTATTCTTTACAATTGTTTTTGTGATCCTCACATAAAAATTGATAATAAGCTGATAAGTAACAGTAAAAATTTGCAACCCACCACCCCGTGACAAGTTCAATCATGTTTCAATTTTATATCACTGTGTTTACACAGGTGCATCCGGAGGGTTTACTCATAGAAGGCTCAACCAATTATTAAACAATTGCAAATGGCACATACGCCCACAGACGTGATTTTAAGGAAAACCGACAAATATAGAAACATCATAAAAGTTCTCTCATACTCCTCGTACGTTGTTGTGCAATATCAGTTAACTAAACAAAAATCAGAATAACGACAAATGATGAAATAACGCCACCTATGTTTAATATATTAGATAAGGAACGGCCTTGCCGGTTTCAAAAGACTTGCACCTGATCAAAATTTTGGCTATGTTTATTTTATGAAACTGGTCAACTAAATTCGCTGCATATCAATTTCAATATATGGAGCACACTTCCCTTTGTTTATCTCAATAAACTTTCGCGACATGGAAGACTTTGGAATTTGCACCTACATACATATGTTTAATGTATATTAGATAAGGAATCCATTTGAAGGTTGCATCAGATCAAAATTGTCTTTGCTTATTTTAAAAACGTAATCCGCAATTAAAATTCGGGCATTCGGATTTATCAAGTTCCGCATAGAATAATTACATCATAAGTCTGACGAAATTGTGAGTCTTTGTTGTTGTTGTTATGCGATAAGAATTTATTGGAAACTTGATAATTTGTCGATCTAATAACTCTATATCTATTTTATGGTCTGAATCAGAATTATTTTCATCTTCATGCAATTGCATAAGACCTGTGCATAAATTTATCATACAAACAAAAACAAAAGGCACCACCGACACCAAGGTATTATTATTCAAGCGCTGTTCTTATCAGCAGCTCAAATTAATCATCAGTCATTCAAACCTGCGCTCAGCCGAAATTAGAATCAACACTTGCGAAGAAGGCCTTTTGTTTTGTTGTTATTTTTTTGTTTTTACTTGTTTTTTGCTGTTGTTCTTGCCGTAAAGAATGAAAACAGATGTTGAGGCTGGACCGAGTTCTTGTTGTTTGTTTTGTTAAGACATTCTGCTAGGTAAAATTTTTATCAGAGCCACGGGCAGCATGGTCGAAGGAAAATAAAAATTCTATTTTTAGATTGCCCAGCGCTTGTATACACAAATTGAATAAGAACACACAGAAGCCTCGATAGCCTCGAGGCTGCGATACAGGTCTCTTAATCTACCGATCCCCCAGGTTCAAATCCCAGCAAAGCCCGAGCAGCACAACTTTGACTTTTTAATTTCGCAACACTTGCATCATTAACAAATTCTCGCGGCAGGTGACGTCTTATCACGTGGCGTCGGGCTAACCGGCCGACAAAAACCATTTACTCTGTACCCGTACGCCTACCCCGTACCCCTTCAGCATTACAGCAACCGATGACGTCATCACAATTTAATTCGCAACACTTGCAGCATTATCAAATTCTCGCGACAGGTGACGTCTTATCATGTGGCGTCTGGCCCCACACCCGTACTCCGTACCCGTACCCGTACCCCGCACCCGTACTCAGTACCCGTACTCACACCGTACTCAGTACCCAAACCCGTACCCCGTACCTCGTACCCATTCAGCCATACAACAACAACAACCATGATGACATCATCATCATCATTGCACTACTGTTTGTGACGTCACAACCAATTGGAACAGCAAAGAAAATCCCAGATGGCGGAAAATGTGAATTTAGACGCCCATAGCTTATCTTCTTCGTTCCACTGTTCTATGGCCTTTTTAAAGCGACGCCTTCTATGAGTGCACTATGAAAATTGCGTCATCATTCTAAGAAAATGGCAAAAAATTGTATGGGAAAATGGAGTCCGCATAACGAACATAACGCGGAGAGTGCGTGTAAATGTGCGTTTCGTTGAAAGAGTGTTTAGTATAAATTCTACAAACTACAAACGAAATGCAAATTTCACAATTGACTTTACATATGAAGTAACTGATTAGTTTAGTTTCCTTTGTTTTGTGTGTTTTTCCATTTGTTCGCTGTTCACCATTATTTTTAAATAAAATAAATTGAAATATCATAACTACTGTAAAAATGAGTAGAAGAATCACAGGCAATATATGTAAAGACTCGAAACAGCCCAAGCTTACTGCGTCAAACAAATCAAGTGAAACATCGTCAGGTATAAGGAAATATTTAATTTGAAATCTACAATCGGGAAGCGGAAAAGTAATGCTAAAACAATTTATTTTGTTTCAGCTGTTCCGGAAATCGAAACTAGTTTAATCTCATCCGAAGCACATTCGGAAGTAAATCTAAATGTATCATTGAATGTTACTACTGATACGGAAGTAGCAGGTAAATGATGAATAAATGTTTTTTGTTGATAATTCTTATTTGGATTACTTGAAAATTCATATTTTTAATAGATATCAGTGCTGATGCCGAAGTTGCGCCAAATGCTCCTGCTGACATCACTCCGTATGGTACTTTGAAGAAAATTGAAGCTCAAGTGCTAGATTTACCCTCTCGATACCAATTTCCGATGACAGATAAAAGAAAATTCAATCAAAAATGGTTGAATGAATACGTTTGGTTGGAGTATTCCGTATCCAAAAATGTTGCTTTCTGTTACGCATGCCGCCAATTTTCCCCAACTCATGAAAGAGACAACGTATTCAAATGTAGTGGTTTTTCGAATTGGAAAAGTGCTCTCGAATCAAATAAGGGCTTCAAAAAACACCAGAGTTGTGGAATGCACTTGAACAGCATGGCCAAATGGCATTGGCGTAGCTACGGATTTTTTCTAGGGGGGCCCGGCCAGCTGATCAACCACCACAAGAGATAAACTAACGTTTTAGTAGAATTGACAGTAATGAAGCAATTTAATGAGGGATACATAAGAGATGCCTCGTAATATTGGAGTCTTCTCATACAAAGTGGTGCCTTCCTCAACTCTGTAGTAAAACTAAATGTGGACCTAAATTTAAAATTAAAGTGACCTTGACTTTGATAGGAAAAAAAAATAAAGAAGCAATCAAAATTTAATATTTATTACATTCACAACAATAAGCAACACAAAATAAAAAATAGCGGCAAACTTGTAGAAATTTTCTTCTTAATTTTAATTTGTTAATTAAGTTTTAGTTTTCTATGTTTTTCGGTGAACCTGTTCAAGACTACTTCAGAAGTGATTGTATTTTTCACTATTTCATTTTCTATATGCAGCAAAGACATATGCGAGAAACGATTTTGGAGCATAGTTGTTCTTAACCAGGTTTTTATTCGTCGCATTGCAGAGAAACTCCTTTCGCAACTGGTGGAGCTCACTGGGAGTGCTAAGGCTGCCCGAAGCAGTTTATGTATGTTAGGACAGAACTCCTTTCTAATAAGTCTTTTTAAATTTTCTACATTTATTTCACAATTTTTCAATTTGAACATGTTTTTCGTTATTATAGCTTCGGCATTCAGTGCTTCAGAATCAATGTTTAAAATATCTCTGTAATTATTAATAAAATCCTCTGCATTCCCTATATCTAATTTCAGGAAGGCTTCTACTGCGTTGGCCAATGGGAGGTTTTCAAACCGCCGTTTTAAATTAACAGTTATGTTGTCTATTACCTGGTTATATATATTTATCTTCCAATAGTCTTGGGTTTGGGTGTCGGTAGGCAAATCTACGGTGTTGCTTTTGCCAACAGTTGTCTCTGTATAAAAATCCTTTTGTTGACGCCTCCTTTTTGATATTCTGACAGGTTCTAAGGAAATTTCATGCCTTTCAGCAAACTGCTCGATATCTTTCCAAATCTTAAATTCGTTTCTATATTCTTCAAAAGTATGGATTGTACTTGCTATTAAATCATTGGCTTGAGACAGAGTTGCATTTTTGGACTGAAAAAATTTACTCAGTACATTCACTGTCGCGAGAACTGAGTGAAATATATGCAATGTTATGCTGAACTCTGGTTTAGTCATTGTCGTGAGCAATCCGAGTGCTTCCACAGCATGCTTGTCCCGATTCTCCGCGACCTCTTCATCCAAAGCCAATTTAATGGCTTCATAATTGGTGAGTACTGCTTTACAGTTTTCGAATCGACAACTCCATCTTGTAGTACTCAGACTTCCCATTTCGCAATTGGTCTTTATGCCGAGGGATTCTTGTATCTTTTTAAGATTGGCGTGATGACCAGGTTGTGAAAAATGAATGTATAACGATTCGATAGCATTGAAAAAAGTCTTTGCTAGCGGAACACTAGCGCAGGAATCGACAACAACCAAATTTAATTTGTGCGCTAAACAATGGATATATATGGCGTGAGGGTGAGTTTCTTTTATTATAGCTTGCAGGCCTCTATTTTTGCCAGACATGACACTGGCGCCGTCATAAGATTGCGCAAGAATCGGAACATCGCCCAATTGGTTTTTGTTCAGTGTTTCCAAAATTAGGGTTGCCAGTCCCTGCGCGTCTCTAGACGTCGAACAATTAACAAAACCAATAAATCTTTCTACCACGTTAAGCTCGATCGTATATCTAATGGTGATTGACAATTGTTCCTCTTTGTAGCATCTCGCCTCGTCTACACTCAATGAAAAAAATCCACACGCTTTTGCTTCTTGTGCAATTTGCTCTCTAGTTAGGCATGCTATTATTTCTACAATTTCATTCTGAATTTCTGGACTACAATAATTAAAATGTTTTTCAAAGTGTATGCGAAATTTTTTGTCGTAGTTTGAGAAAAGCTGGGCTATTTCCAAGAAATTACCTCTATTTTTGGATGATATGTCCTCTTGATGCCCTCTTAAAGGTAAACCCTGACGGACAAGGGTCAGTATTACATCAATAAGTTTCAATAAGTATTCTCGATTTTGAATAACATCTTGTTCCTGTTGATTTAGAACTTGCTGATGGACATCTCCAGTTTTAAGAGAATTTTTGTAGGATACATATTTTTGCGCACATTCGACATGAAGAGAAGATTCTACATGTTTTTTTAACCCCTCCCCCAGTTTCTTCCAATTGTTGTAACCATTTTTTACAAATTTTTCGCGTTGTTCACGAATTCCTTCCTTAATGAAGTGCCTACACACAAAACAATAGACCTTGTCTTCTTCCGTATTGTATTCCAACCATCTATATAGTTCATAATATTTAGATGAAAAAGATCTTAACTTGTCGCCAATTTCCGTTTTTGGGAAATTTATGTAGGGCTGTGATGGTCCAGCTTCCAGGGTGCCTAAGTTGTTTCGTTTTTTAATACCAGCATATTCTGAAAACTCAAACGTATCTACTTCCGGATCTACGTCTGAATCAGCTGTTTGCCACAAGTTCTTCGGGGGGGGGGGGCATTTTTCTGGAACTTCTGTGCTTTCTACCTCATTTTTTGTGGAATTTTCTTCAGATGTGCTTGTTGATGCTTCAAGCTGTGCAGAAGGACTAGGACTAGGATTATTTCCACTTGCCCCATTTTCACCATCAGGTGTCATTGACAATTCTGGTTTTTTAAAAAATAATCTTATATCTTTAACTTTAAATTTCTTCATGTTTCACCTAGCAAAAAGAACTAACGCAGTTAAAACTAAACATGACTTATTCAATTGATAGTAAAATAATAACCTACCTTGCTTATCGGTTACCTTGAATTTATTGGTTTTGTAATGTAATAATTGAAAATACGTAGTAGTGTGCAAAAACAATAGCAGAACAAGGTCACAAAAATCACTAATCTAATCACTATCTTAAATTAAATTTTAATTTACAGTTTTATTCGCGCTAATTACTAACAATTTTATTCGTTGACATAGAAAAACAAACGACGACTAACTATTTCATATATGTTAACAACTGCAATATTTTCCAAGGCCTACTGTTAAACTATTTTTAAAAATGTGTTGTGTGAAGTGTTTTTACTTCACGTTTATGTCTTGTGACATATGGGTGTCGCTGAGTTCGGTTTCAATTGCTGCAATACTCCCTTTCCAGCAACATATTTGTTCTTCGTCGCGTGTTGCGAAAGGGACTTCCTATCTTTGTCGCTGATCCTTTATAATGTCCTATGTGCTTGTTGTGTGGTGCCGTTATCTTCTTCAATTATTGCTTCTGTTAAGGCTGGTTTTAATCTTACCATCGAAATGTTGGTATGGGTCCCTTTTATGTAATGCGGTGTTACGCTCCATGTCAAAGATTCTCTGCCGCAATGGTTTCGCTAGATGCGGTCTTATGTTATCGGTAGATACATCGTAGTAAACTTTCGCTTCTCTGCCTAACGTCTTAACTGTTTCAACTTCAGTGCACCAGGGTTCAGCACAAGATTCTTCAATTCTTCGTTTGTGGCTTGTGCTGTTGCTATGTCTTCGGCTGTGATTAGATCTGGTAATTCTAAACCGCATACTATTGATAATGTATCGGCTACCGTATTATGGCTCCCTGTGTTGTGTCGTATTTCTGTTGGCTTAATAAATCAAATTGCCTCTTTTGTCTTTCGAAGCTTTATATTTGAACGCTTCTGATACATCTCCTGTTGAAGTTTAACATTCGCAGGAATCTTCTTAATTCCATTACCGTTTCCAATTTCGGGAATTCTTGGATCGTCTGAACTATCCCAGGTATTCTAATTTTTCTTGGCAACAGTGGCACTTGTTCAATTTTATTGTTATACCATATTCCTTTAGTCGCTTAGATAATCATCTCTAAAACGTGAAGCAATTGTAGCAAAAAGTGAAATCGAGTACTGTTAACACTGTGTCCATAAAGCGTTGAGGAGATTGGGTGAGTCCCAACGACATGACGTTCAATTCATACAACCCGAATGGAGTAATTGCAGTTGTCTTTTATCGGTTCTACGGTCGTAGAATGCGTGCATCCGTGGAATCGATGTGCGAAGTCACACCGTATTCAGTTAAATTGAGTTCCACCCTTTACAAATTACGTAACCACAGCTAGTTAAATTACATACTGCGAAGTTGATCGTGTGGACCGAAAGTGTCAAACCCGTAACCCAACTAGTTTTTCTACTTGAATTAACAACCTGCTACGATAAACTGTCGTCTTCGCCTGGGTGTATGTAGGGAATTATGAGGTCACATGCAGTCCACGGCCTGTAAGGGTGATGCCTCAAGTGTTCATCCCTCGTCAAACTGAGTAATGTATGGCCTTCATCAGCCCGTACTACCCGACCTGGCCTGAAAGGCCACGGCCTGCTGGAGGCCTGTATGTGAATGAGGACCTTAATTAATATAAACATTCTCGGAAGCGGCTATGACGATTTCGATAATATTTGGTCAAGGGTGGTTTTCGTTGATGATAAAATAATTGAGCGAGGAATGGTATTGAATATATTTCTTAACATAGTGTCGATTGTTCTAGGGTGGGCAATGTATTTTGTAGGGTGGGCCGTGCCCACCCTGGCCCCCCCCCCTAGCTACGCCCATGCCAAATGGTCTGAAGCAATTGATCGACAGAAAACCAATTCATCTGTTATCGAAATGGCATCGGGGAATGTACTGCAATGTCGTCGTAATTACGTAAAAAAAATTATTGAGGTATTGTATTTCCATTTATGAAATGTTTTCAACATTTAGTTTTTATAAATAAATACCTAATGAGCAAATATTTCTTTAGGTTATTATTTTTTTTGTTAAAAACGAATTGGCTTTTCGTGGCTCGTATGATATCGAAAAACATATGGATGAAGGTTTATTCGAAAAATTATTCTTATACACAAAAGCCAACAACGAAAATCTCTGCAAATGGGAATCGTATATGCCACATCATTACACATATCGATCACCGGATATACAAAATGAGATAATTGAGCTTTTGGCTTTAATGGTACGGGAGGCAGTGGCTAACGAAATAATGGAATCAGACGTACCATATTTCACATTGTTAGAGGATGGGACAAAAGATAAACAAAACAAGGAATGTGTGGCGATTGCTGCAAGATATGTGCGAAACGGCCAAGTTCAGGAAAGCATCATTACGATGGAAACATTCGCTGAATTAAATGCTGAGTATTTTACTAAACAGACATTGAAAATACTTAAAGATAATGGAATAAGCAATTACCGAATGTTGAGGTAAGTACTTCCTTGTTACTAATTAAATCATTTGTGTGTGTATGGATTAAATCTATTCGCATATGTTTTCAGTCAATGCTATGACGGTGCTAGTGTGATGAGTGGCAAAGATGGCGGTGTGCAAAGATTGATTCAAGACCATTTGAAACGAAAAATTCCATATTTTCACTGTCTGAGCCATCAATTTCATTTGGTTATCATCAAGGCCATTGAAAGTGTTCAACTGGTGAAACAATTTTTTGACCAGGTTTGATATTTAGCTGACAATCATCTTCAATTATGAATGTCTATTTTCAGGCAAAACACATTGCAAAATTTTTCCGTCGCTACAAAGTAAAGCAACATTACGAAGGCCATTCCATTTTGACATTAATTGAAGCTCGCTGGGTTGGCCATTTACGTGCTTCAAAATCCATATTTGAAAATTATGTACATATTATGAAAACTTTGCCTCAGATAACCGGTGCAGCAGGATTCGATGGTGATGATGTAGCATTAGCAGCCGGATTGGACCACGTGATGGCCTCAATTGAATTTGTATTCGTATTAATGTTCATGAAGGATTTGTTACAAACAATTGAACCAGTAACAAAAGCGTTGCAAGGTCGGGCAATGGGATTCAAAGATTCAATGGCACTCATTAGAGCCGTTTATGCAACGATAAAAAAAAATGAGAACAGACGATAGTTTCGAAAGATACTACTTTGAAGCTACAAATCTTTCGAAGAAATTAAAGCCTACAGAACCGGCTCTTGCTTCAAGTCGCCCCCGCCCAACTCGAAATCGACGCCAATCAACAGTGCTGAAGGATTCTGTTATCGAAGAAACACTGGGAGAACGAAGCGAATCGACCATCAGTCTAAAATCGGCATTTTACGAAACGATCGACATTGTGTCAATCGAAATGACAAATCGTTTCGTAAAAGACAATGCCATTCTCACAGCTATCGATACAGCAGATGAGATGGATTTGGAAAAGCTGCAGCCTTTGGCCGAGTTGGGCATCGAATTGCCAAATGAAATTCAGCTAAGAATTGCCAAAGAATACATAGATGAATTCGTGCAAAGAATGAAAAATTCAACAATTTGAAAAGGCCGGAAGATAAAAAAATCAAAACTGTGGTACTGACGGAGCTACATAAGGTGCGCCAAGGGATGGAAAACGTATACAACCTTTTTGCAGCAATCGAAACTTTCCCGTCCGGAACGGCAGTATGCCAATCTTCATTTTCGTCCCTGACACGAGTCATGCGGCCCCAACGTATTAGCATGTCCACTAACAGATTAAATAATTTATCGTTTCTGGCATTCGAACACAAGCGACTTGATTTTTTAGGCCTGGACACGGTTCTTTTACGATTTAATGCACTCAAAAATCGCAAAGTGCAATTATTTTAAAAAAATGGTTAAATGTTATTTATTTAAAAAAACAATAAACTTTGAACGAAGTATAAACGTTACAAATAGTTTTCTTTATTGCTTTTGTTTTCGATTGTCGTTTAATTTTGTTCCTTCTTTTTCTAGTGTATCGATATATATGATATATGTGTATCTCATATATGAAAAAAACGCGTGGGGCAACGCAAAGGCGTGCGGGGGCTAAGCCCCCCTAGCCCCTGGGTTGCTACGGCTCTGGCAAAATGTATTCTTTAAAATCAAGAGATGTAAACCAAGGACGATATGAACTGTTTGAAAAAGGATATAAATCGCGAAGTGATACTGAAACTATTTTGAAAAAGAAAATCGTTGGATATGATTCATCCTGTTTACCGCCAACAAAACAAGAGTAACTGCAACACATTAAAAGAACAATATACATCAGCAGTATTTGGTGCAACGCATTTTTAAGAACACCCACAGAAAAAGATCCCACCGAATGCGGTTGGAACTTAATTGACGATAAATACCAGTTTTATTGGTTCGATGGACTAGAAAGTCCATCAATAGGTCAATTATATACAGATAATCAAGGTATTTATTCTATTTATATATGGCTTTATTTATTTTAATAATAATAAAATATTCTATATGTAAATTTGTTCATCTTTTTCCTTTCAGAATCAGATCAAAGTGATGTTGAGGATGAGTGTGATGAAACTTGCAGTAGCGATGAAAATGAAAGATCAAGCGAAGAAGAATAATGTACTGTAAAAGTTTTTTAAAACAAAGTTGTAATTTTTTATATTTGTTGTAATAAAATTGCTATATCTGATATCACTGTAAACTCTTGTCTTGCTCAAAGAAAATGTGGATATTTCACTATAATACCGTTTTTTTATTTTAACGTCAAAGTTAATCAGTCAAAAGCACACGAAAAAATAAAACTTTTTACGCGATTGATCTCTATATCCATTGTAATATTTGTAGCAGAAGTTCGAAGATTTTTTAATTTTTTTCCGGCTTTTCCAGTAAATATATCGCAACTCTGAATGTGTCATCGTAGTACTCAGTCCAAAAAAAAAATTGAAAATGTATTTATTCACTTCACCCGTAGTAATTTTGTAGTGTAGTAGTTTTAAGATTTTTCAGTTTTCCCATTTTTCCAGCTTTTCCAGTAAATATATCGCAATTCTGTTTAAAGCATCGTACTTAGCGCAAAAAAATGCATTGAAAATGTATTTTTACATATTTATACGTCATAATTTAAAGCCGTGGAATAAAAAAAAATATCACGTTGATAAAAAAAAATTCGAATTAAAAGTTTTATAGTTACGGACGATTAATGGAATCTAGGGAGGTAAAAATTCGCGAAGAGTCATGTTTTTAATTAATAAACAAGCGTGCAAAATTTGAACCAAATCCAAAAGTGTCGAGTGTACGGTGTTGGAAAATCTAACGATCACCATGCCACAGTAGGGCATTTTAATTACCATTTTTTTACAGCCTGACAAAGGTCATCAACATGGACAACGGTCATCAACAGGAGAGGACACAACAGTTGAAAAACAACGAAGTAACCTGAAGTTCCCCTACATGGTCATGCTTAAAAAATGATGATTATCTCAACAGGATCAATTTTTATATAATACTGTTTTTTTTTTTGTTAAGATTATCAAAACTAGCCTTAAGCATACAAATTTCAAAATTCACTCGAGAAAAAATTCCACTCAAAAAATTATACTCAACTAAAATTCGGATGTGGTCACACTAACTAACCATAAAATCAATCACATACACACACAAATAACGATCCCCACTTCGGTTGTTATCAACCAAACCGGTTTATACCGTTATCCTAGTCTGCAATTGAACAAAAATGTTGCTAGAGGAATTTTTCGCTCTCTCTGGTTCCAGCCGTCACCACAGCAGGTAAGGTTCTTCCCGTCATATTTTCCCTAGTTCTTTCCTATAAACCCCAACTTACAAAAGTCAAGGAATTGTACTCGTAGCTTATTGATACGAGTATACTTCCATTTGATTTAATTGCACTTTGTAGCTTCATGATACAAAGAGTAAATTTCATTTACTAACACGTTAGTTATACTTGTAGATTCCGATACAAGTATAACTATCATTAATTACCTCAGTTAAACCTTGTAGCTATTTGATACAAGGTTTAGAATTTTACTAACCCCAATTAGTTAGACTTGTAGCTTCCGATACAAGTTTAACTAATTTTTTGTTAACCCTAATTCAATCCTTGTAGCTTATGATACAAGGTACGAAATAGGGTGTTAAGTTAAATTGGTTATGCTTGTAGCTTTTTTGATACAAGCTTATAGCCAGTTTACTAATTTTGGTATGCTTGTAGCTTTTTTGATACAGGCTTATAATCAGTTATAAATTTGGTGTAACTTGTAGCTTTTTGATATAAGGTAGTACACCAATTTGATAATACTGAGGTACTTAATCCCATAACCAATCATCCTCCTCATATCCATTTAATTTTATCTGCCATTTAAACTCAGGTGAGTACATTAATTCTTGATTTTATATCTTAATATATAAAAACTACGTGTCACAAGCTTTGTTCACGCTAATCTCCGAAACCGCCCCACAGATTTAAATAAAAATTTGGGAATGTGTAGTGTTGGTTCCGGATTGAGAGATAGGATAGTTTTGGTCCAGATAAGTGAAGCTGTTCTCGAAATATAGAGAATTTGAATGTTTCACTGATTATATTTAAGTTGGCGGGGCGAAAAAATAATTAATTTTAATTGTCATGTACATATAAAAAACCGTTAGCTTTAAAAAAGCACTCTGATTTTTACGAGTGACAACGTATGAATTTGTGTATTGAGTGTACTGAGTGTACAGTGTGTACAGTATGTACAGTGTGTACAGTTACACTGTACTGTGTACTGTGTACTATATACTATGTACTATGGACTGTATACTATAACTACCGGAGCACGCAAAAACACACCAGTTAAGAAACATATAATTTATATACAAAATAAAAATATTTTTGAACATTGGGAAACCTCTAAAATACCAGCATCCATTGTTCTTTATATACTTCCACCGAAAATTACGTAAAAGCTTTTAATTGGTTCGATTAAATAAAGTGTAAGTGTAAGGAAATATATAAATGTCGAGTTTTTGCATTACGCCTCAGATTGCGGTACATCTTGAAAACGGTCAACGTGTATATTTCACTGAAGAAAATGCTCTCCAACGAGTTTTCAAGCCACCAAAAACTACACTTAGTGAATTTTTCACACTGTGCCAAAAACCTGATATTTTCGGACAATTCGCAAAAATATTGTTAAATACCGACGTCCCTCGCTATTATACATGGAACAAATCAGGTAAAAAATGGAAGCTACGTAGACAAGGCGAACGACATCCAACTATCGCACGCGTATTGCAAGCAAAGACATTGGGACGACTTTACGCAGTACATCCAAAACAACGTGAATGTTTCTTTTTGCGTTTGTTGTTGCTGAATGTACCAACGTCTTTCGAATTTTTACAAACAGTCAATGGTCAAATATTCAATACATTTCAAGATGCATGTCGCGAGTTGAAATTGCTGGAAGACGACAATCATTGGGATCTGAAACTTACTGATTCATCATTTGCATCCACGCCGAATAAGATTCGTCAACTGTTCGCAATTATATTGACGACATGATACCCAACAGAACCATCGGTTTTGTGGGGAAAATACAAGAACGGCATGACTGAAGACAAACTTCGCAGAATTAGGCAAACAAACCAATATCCAAACTCTCGAACTTTTATAGGAATAATTGGTTTTTCGTTAATGGTTATAAATATTTGTTGAAGAGTTGAATTTTGAAGATTTGGATTAATTTTAAATGCCTTAAGGTTGGGTGGCAGCGAGCCGGAAAGGTATCATTTTTGTTTATTTACGCGCCGGAAAACAAAACCAAAAACATAGTTTACCAGCAAGTTTTGCAAAAGAATACATACATAGGTAATTTTGGTCACACTTAATATGAAAGCATATTGAATCTAATGTCTCCAAATTTTACAGAAATAAGGATTGGTTCTTTCCTTAGATATTGCGAATAGTTTGATTTTCAATATTTGCATTAATTTCACATGTTTTGACGAACACAATTTCGCAATATAAGAGAAAATAAAAGTTGGTTTTTTGGCATTGCTTTTTCCAACTATTAAAATTTTTCTTTAATGGTTAAGAAGAGTTGAATTTTTAAGGTTTGGTTGATTTTAAATGTTTAAACGTTGGGTGCAGCAAAATGTCAGATCCCTAATAGTTTCACATTTTTTTATTTGGAATCAAAAATACCAAAAAATTGCCTTTTTCAAACTCTCCTACTGTATATTAAAATTCATATCACCTGATTACTACTATTGGCTTATGGGAGCAGCATAGGCGCGCCGGATCCCAACTAGTTGACTATATATCATTTCCCGATTTCAAAATTTACTGGTGGTATGGTGATTGAAAATTATAATTTTATCTCGTGGTTAATTAACGTTAAACGTTATCATTAAAATTGATTCAATTGAACCGTCCCTTTTGAGTGAAATTTTTTTTCTTCTCTAAATCCTTATTTGAAATTATAATCGAAAATTTTAATTTTTATTTGAAATTATATTGGAATTTGGATTCTTATTTGAAATAGTTATATTGAATAATTGATATTGAATTTTTATTGAAGTTAAATTGGATTTGCTAAATTATATTTGTTAAATTTGACAATTGTTAATATTTAAGAGTCAATAAATTATAATTGTATTGTTGCATACAGTTTTCTTTTTGTTGACCACTGAGCACTGGGGTTGTGGGGCTGCGTACCGGCACAACTATATTTTTGTTTTCCTTTCTCGGTTTGAAACAAGTTTATGCGAACTTATTCATGGTCCTTCGAGCCGGATATAGCTCCCAATTTTAGTGCACAGTCAAGTTAGGAATATTACTACCAAGCAACAATTTAATCGCCTGTGGAAGAATAGCATAGCTTCACCATAGGCGATCAATCTCCACAAGTGTAACATTTTACTTAAACTCAAACTTTACTTAATTTTTTTAATTACAGTGAATGTCTTCTGAAATCAGAACCTTTAAGTGGAATCAACATTCTTCATCATAGGATATTATTCTTTAAACATTTATGTGAACCCACTGCTCATTCTTGGTTTATTTATAAGTGTCAATTTTTTGATGCAACACTTATAATTAAAATAACATGTATATATTACAAGTGAAGATAGGTTTCATTTCAGGCAACTAAACCCCAGAGATCATTTTTCGAATTATGTTTCTTTGATACGATGATTCATCATTTGTTATCCCACTAGGCAGAGTCCCTTACACATAGCCAGGTCCTACACACTTAGCTATTCTTATATGGCTCTCGTGCTCAAATTCTATCATTCAATTTAATTCCAAGGTTCTTATACCAAAGAATTTCGTGAGCTCAGTGCTCAAACTATATTTCTAGAGGCACAACCCCTCAATTTAAATCAACTCCAAGGTTCTTATACCAAAGAATTTCGTGAGCTCAGTGCTCAAACTATATTTCTAGAGGCACAATCCCTTAATTTAAATCAATTCCAAGGTTCTTATACCAAAGAATTTCGTGAGCTCAGTGCTCAAACTATATTACTTCTAGAGGCAAAATTCCTCAATTTAAATCAATTGCAAGGATCTTATACCGAGTAATTCTTGACTTTACTTCTCGAATTATATTATCTTTTGGAGGAACGCACCTTACCCCAATCCAATTACAAGGTTCTCACACCTATCAATTATTCGAGCCTAGTTCTCAACATTATTAATTCTGGAAGCAAAGTCCTTCATCAAACATTTAAACATTTGCAAGGTTTTACACACCAAGCTATATTTATACGAGTTAGTGATCACATTTTATCATACTCCATTATTGCTCAAATCTTAATTTGAGGCAGAATTTTCTCATTCACTTTAATCACAAGGTGTATATACACCGAACCTACAATCATATTCTCATACATAACTATTGTACTCGAGCTTAGTGCTCCAACCTGTTTATCTTCAAGAGGCAGGTTGCCTTAATTTAGGCCACCCTCAAGGTGTTATACACAAAACCATTGTTGTTTTAGAAGCCTAGTGCTCAAGACTTATTGCCAAATATTTCAGATATTATCACACTCATTTCAGGTAACTAACAAAACAAAGAGCCAAAAATTATTTAGTGATCTACATTGAAGTGTTAAGTTTAAATAATTTGTGCGATAATTTGTTTTTGAATAGTTTGTGCGTTTGTTAAGTTAATATTCAAAATGGCTAATAACACAAGTTTTACTGATACGTTAGAGTTGCAAAGGGTGTATATAGACTTGCTAAACAAGGCTATGAGAGGGTATACAAGGACAGCATTGGTTAAAAGGACAAAAGAATTAATCACTGAACGCATTACACAATGTCGCGGTCTTTGGGCACAGATAGAAAAAACCCATGTGCAAATTGAGTTACAGTTTGCTAAGCTAGTTGAAAAGCCAACATGTGAATACTTTGTCAAAGAAACCTATTTGCACCTTGAAGACAAATACTTCGAGTTCATGGGAACAATAAAAGCTGCCCTCAGCAAATTTGAGGAACCAGTTCCTCCCCCAAGTCCTTCAATGCATGAATCAACGCGCATAAATTCCTCTGCCTTGACAACACATTTATGGCGATTGCCAAAAATATCACTACCCACTTTTTCAGGATCTTATGAATCTTGGCGGTCTTTTCACGACTTATTTAATTCATTAGTCCATCAAAATCCTACACTATCTGATGCACAAAAACTGCATTATTTGAAGTCGGTACTATCTGGAGAGGCAGAGCATCTGTTGCGAAAATTTCAGGTAACTGATGCTAACTATGAAACAGCGTGGAATGTGTTATTAAAAAGATATAATAACAATAGAGTTTTGGTTAATGCTCAACTAAAAATATTGTTTAATCTCAAGCCAGTGTCTAGTGAATCAGTTAATGCAATAAAAACCTTTTGGATAAGTCAAATGAGTGTTTAAGTGAACTAGAGGCCTTGGGCATTAACATTTCAAATTGGGATCCTTTCCTCATATATTTGATTGTCCAAAGACTCCCTGCCGAAACTCACAGGATGTGGGAAGTTGAACTTGATGGAGCTTCATCACTCCCTACATTTGTCAGACTTAGACAATTTCTAGAAAAACGCTTTCGTGTGCTAGAAGCCATAGCTGATCACAAGAACAATATTCCACAACGTCCTTCTAGTGGAACAACCACTAAAGTTCTAACACATTTTGCCTCGACTACTTCAGAAATTTGTGTTTGTTGCAAGGAACACCACAAATTAAAGGTGTGTCCCAAGTTTGAGAAACTTTTATCTCCACAAAGGTACCAGTTTGTTAAATCAAATAAACTTTGTGTCAATTGCCTGTCTAACTCACATTCTACCTCAATATGCTCAAGCAAATTCAATTGTTGGAAATGCAATAAAAGGCATCACACTTTATTGCATGATGATTCCAAGCAAGGTACATCGTCACGAACAAACCCTGGCGCTAGGACACCAATAATATCATCAAAACGCAACACAGATGACGTGCATAACACGAAAAACAATGTCGAGACTACCGTGCTATTTAACACACAGGTACTACGTGGTAACAAGCAAACTAAACCGTTGCCAAAGGCCCTTTTGTCTACTGCACTATTAAAGATTCCTACGAAAACCGGTGAAGTAACATTACGAGCTTTAATTGATCCAGGGTCAGAAGTATCATTCATTACCAAACCTGCCGCTAGACAGCTCAATATAAAAAGCACCCCAGCTTCAGTCACTGTCAATGGTGTAAATAACACCCCAACTACTTATGCAGACAAACAGGTAGAGTTCATGATACAATCAATATACTCTCCAACTTCTCTGCAAATTTTTGTCACAGCATTGGTTGTCCCATCAATAACAACCCTATTGCCACGTTCACAACTTCCGAAAGAAACTTGGGATCATTTAGAAAATCTCAATCTTGCTGACCCACATTATCACCTGCCAGGAAAGATTGACTTATTACTTGGAGCTGATGTGTATTCAGACTTGATTTTAGATGGGATAATTAAAGGCCCCAGTGGAACACCTACCGCTCAAAATTCCGTACTTGGTTGGTTTTTAACTGGTAAAACAAACCCAGGAAGTGATAAATCTACCATACAAACAACAATTACACAGTCTAGACCACCATTGCCAAACCCAGAAAGATATTCATGTTTATCTGCCCTTAACACAGTCACTGCAAATTGTTTTTCTAGTTTTGTTTTACTATCCAATAAAAAAAAACCAAAAACAATCCAATAACTTTATTCAAAATTCTTCCACTAATCCCATTACTAATAAATTCCAAAATACAAAGTTAACTTCATTAAACAATGGTGGTCAAACTAACTACAAGAGCTTCTCCCAAACACATCAACCATACTTAAATGTATGGCACTCATTACGGTCAACAGCTCCTATGTGCACACCTCCTACATTATCATATATGCCTGAACCGCTATCAGTGGTTAAGGATTCTGAAAATCGTTTAAACTTTGGACTTAACAAGCCTTTACTTACACCTTTAACAGCTGATAAGAAGACCATGGCTTCCTTTAAAATTTCCACATTCAACCATACAGTAAAGGACAACACTTACTTATTAAATAAAACCAATGCAAATTCAACAACAGAATACTTGCCACCTACCGCGCGTCCTACCCATGCAACAACTCGGCGTAAAATAAAGATGAGATCATCCACTAACAATTCAAATAGAACTACGTCATCAAATTACTATTATCCCTTTCAAAATCAGCTGTCCTCGAATTTTAGCTACAGCTACATGTAACCTGTGAAAATTGAATTTGAATTTACTTTACACATAGACTAATGTTACATAAACAAATCGCACTTTTTAACCTCTTTAGTCCATCCACTGTGCTTCCTTTCAAAATTTTATTGTACAAATCTCCTCATTCAACTCAATACCTAATTATCATTACAAAACCAATTCATCTCCAATTAGAATTCTCGTTAACATTGTATCAATATTTTTTGCTCATCACAAAATCAATTACTCGGATATGATATAATTTTCATACGCTTCAAAATTCCAGGAAGAGAAAATTCTAGTGAATGGATTAACAAAATTATTCATAAGTCACACTGTTTTATTATTTTGCTACCCTTCAGACCTCTTTGTTCAGTTATCTATTCAACTCTAGATGCAATTGCTATCGTTTGTTTACTCTTTTTTTCTCTTGAAACACACCTGTAGCGTTTCAAAGGGGGGGAGTATGTTGGGAAATCTAACGATCACCATGCCACAGTAGGGCATTTTAATTACCATTTTTTTACAGCCTGACAAAGGTCATCAACATGGACAACGGTCATCAACAGGAGAGGACACAACAGTTGAAAAACAACGAAGTAACCTGAAGTTCCCCTACATGGTCATGCTTAAAAAATGATGATTATCTCAACAGGATCAATTTTTATATAATACTGTTTTTTTTTTTGTTAAGATTATCAAAACTAGCCTTAAGCATACAAATTTCAAAATTCACTCGAGAAAAAATTCCACTCAAAAAATTATACTCAACTAAAATTCGGATGTGGTCACACTAACTAACCATAAAATCAATCACATACACACACACAAATAACGATCCCCACTTCGGTTGTTATCAACCAAACCGGTTTATACCGTTATCCTAGTCTGCAATTGAACAAAAATGTTGCTAGAGGAATTTTTCGCTCTCTCTGGTTCCAGCCGTCACAACAGCAGGTAAGGTTCTTCCCGTCATATTTTCCCTAGTTCTTTCCTATAAACCCCAACTTACAAAAGTCAAGGAATTGTACTCGTAGCTTATTGATACGAGTATACTTCCATTTGATTTAATTGCACTTGGTAGCTTCATGATACAAAGAGTAAATTTCATTTACTAACACGTTAGTTATACTTGTAGATTCCGATACAAGTATAACTATCATTAATTACCTCAGTTAAACCTTGTAGCTATTTGATACAAGGTTTAGAATTTTACTAACCCCAATTAGTTAGACTTGTAGCTTCCGATACAAGTTTAACTAATTTTTTGTTAACCCTAATTCAATGCTTGTAGCTTATGATACAAGGTACGAAATAGGGTGTTAAGTTAAATTGGTTATGCTTGTAGCTTTTTTGATACAAGCTTATAGCCAGTTTACTAATTTTGGTATGCTTGTAGCTTTTTTGATACAAGCTTATAATCAGTTATAAATTTGGTGTAACTTATAGCTTTTTGATATAAGGTAGTACACCAATTTGATAATACTGAGGTACTTAATCCCATAACCAATCATCCTCCTCATATCCATTTAATTTTATCTGCCATTTAAACTCAGGTGAGTACATTAATTCTTGATTTTATATTGACTATATATCATTTCCCGATTTCAAAATTTACTGGTGGTATGGTGATTGAAAATTATAATTTTATCTCGTGGTTAATTAACGTTAAACGTTATCATTAAAATTGATTCAATTGAACCGTCCCTTTTGAGTGAAATTTTTTTTCTTCTCTAAATCCTTATTTGAAATTATAATCGAAAATTTGAATTTTTATTTGAAATTATATTGGAATTTGGATTCTTATTTGAAATAGTTATATTGAATAATTGATATTGAATTTTTATTGAAGTTAAATTGGATTTGCTAAATTATATTTGTTAAATTTGACAATTGTTAATATTTAAGAGTCAATAAATTATAATTGTATTGTTGCATACAGTTTTCTTTTTGTTGACCACTGAGCACTGGGGTTGTGGGGCTGCGTGCCGGCACAACTATATTTTTGTTTTCCTTTCTCGGTTTGAAACAAGTTTATGCGAACTTATTCATACGGCTTGATCCAAATGGCCTGAAATAACCCACATTTTTTAAAATTATTTATTACTTTTAACAATTTTATTTAACTACATTCGACATAAGAGATTATCAGTCAAAAAATAAAACGAAATATATAAAATTTTATATAGAATTCTAGTTAATATACGAAAATATACCTTATTAGCAATTACAAATGTATGTCCAAATTTCTTACGAAATTTTTGGACCTTTTTTGTCGGACTAACAGTTTGCAAATGTATTATTGTCGGTCATTATGATTTTTGTTTTAAAAAAACACTTCTCTATGGTGTGGTATTTTTGTCCGACATGTGGTAATCGGTTTTCCATACCCTGTGAATTTTCCGACTTTCCGCGGTCGGACTGGAAAAACGCGGCCTGAAATTTGTCGGACAACAATACATTTTGATTTTAATAATTATTATTACATATGTGGTCATTGATTTTCAATACCCTGTCATTTTGGCATGTTTAGGACGGTATAGCGGAAAAATTTCTGTGGGACAAATTTAAATTCGCATTTGGAACAAAATTTCCAGTAACTTAAGCTAAAAAAAAAAGATGTGGTCATGAATTTTCAAGACCCCGGGAAATCGCCATGTTTGGAACTTTCCAGAGCGGAAAAGCGGAGGAATCGAAAAAAGTTGTACGAAAAGCGTGGTAGACTCGTCAAACCGAAGCTCCTCGTGAAGTATAAAGTATGTGGTAATCAGCTCTCCAGGGGGGGCCTGTACTGTGGACTATTACGTTCTGGATTTAAGAATTGTTGATTAAAGAGAGGTCAACTTGGTGGCTTCGTGGGAAACTTACCATACATCTTGGCTTGCTAAAGACTTTTGTTGTGACGGTCCAAGTTTTTTTCTAGTTGCACCATTTTTGTTTTGTTTGGATAATTCAAAGTTTAATATAAATATTTGCTCTATAAAATATACAAAAGGTTTCATCCAGAAAATAATTACAAGATTTAATCAAGTTCTTATGGCGGACTCCAGTATGGTGAATTTTCAAGAACGTCATGTGAAAAGCTTTGGACATTAAACTTGTGCTTTATATTAGTTTTTAAAATAAACTGAAAAGCTTTTTCCAAATATAATATGTTGTTACATATATATATATAAATACGGACAATTGGCATCTAAATAACTGCAGGGACTTTAAACCGTAAACCATAATTGCAGCGGCACAATTTTCTGAATATTAATTTTTGTTGGTGTAAAAATTTGTAATTTATTATCCTTCAATAGCGTCGTTTGGCTAGAAGTCTAGTCGAGATTTTGATTTGAACCATTTCCTAAGCGCTCATTGTGTGAGGTGGAGAGAAGTATCGAAGACGCCGACGAGCAAGATTTTTGTCTCCATTGGAGGCGTATATTAGGGTATTCAACTGAACCAGTATCCGTTGCTGCCAGGGTGTCAGCATTGCAAACCATTATCCCCGAAGGAGGATCTGAAGAATCACTGAAGAGGTAGGAGATTCTTCCAATCCTTGGTCCGAAGTGTTTGGCGGTGGAGTAATCTCGTGAACGCTTGGCCGCGGTGTTTGGTGGTAACCCCGCTCGCGGTAGTAGTGTACCGGAGGCAAGGCGTGGCTACCCTTTAACAAAACAATTGAGAGGGTGTAACGTAAGATTGTTTTAATCATATTAATTCATTTTTTTCGTAGATTAGTCATATAAATTGTACAGCAGCGGTAGTTGTTGAACGACCAGTTCAAATTCAAACTACTGACTGCTTTACTATACATTAAGATTCGGAATCACAAAATTCAATAATTTTTTAAAAATTAATGGCTTAATTATGATGCATGATTTTTGGTTTATAAGCTAATTTTATGACCCTCTTTCGATTAAAAAATATTCCAGGTCTTAATATTTAGCCATTCTTGAGATATGGATATTAGCTTTGTTTCTTTACGCAAGTTTGGGATCCTCCGGGATCAAGAATTCGCACGAACGTACAGTTTTTTGTTTCTTTACTTTCGTGAAATGCCAAAATGAGGGGAAATTATGTGACAACATCACTTCCCCTATTGCAATAATTTTCACGAAGTATTTTGCTTGGGTACGTAGGCCATTTTTTCTTGGATGTTTTACCTAATGTCAAATGTGACTGGCATTTCAGTTGTGAATTTGAAAAACGTAAAACTACGCATGCTACCTTCCTTTTTTTCACTAATGTTCATTTTTTAGCTTTTATAACTGAATAATTAAATCTTTTCTTTTTAGTTTATATCACTGAATTAAATCTTTTCTAATGACATATAAAAAAAAATAAAATGACATTTTATTTTTCTTCTTTTTATAAAGAATTTGCACGAATGTGTTTCTTTACTTTTTCTTTCTTGCTTGAACTTTCTCCCACCACACGAGCAAGTTTTTTCACGAACATTTTTTGCATGAATAGTAAAGAAACAGAGCTATTATAAACTATCTATCCACAAAAATCTCCTACAAATATCGGCGCCTGCGCATAAAAATTTCATCGTCGTCGTACGAGATTTCTTGGCCTGTTATTTTAAAAAAAATTCTTAAAATGCATGTTTATTATACGCTTTAACGCTTTATATTAGCTTCCCCTGTATGCATATGTTGTATGTGTATGTTCTATGTAAACAAATCTTGCAATTAATAAAGATTTACTTTATGAATCTATGCAGGAAAATTTTAATATAGCTATTGAATTAAACGAGATTGGCCAAGCAACTAACATTTTTGGAAAGGAAAATGTATGGAAGTGTAATAGGCTTTGTAAAACTAGTGATATATACATAATACACGAATTACATGATGTTTTTATGAATATAGCTTCATGTAAATTTAAAAATTTACAAATTTTTTTAAATAATTTGAAGTGCTCGGTAAATTTACAATTAAATAAACTAATGCATGCTATATAAAACCTTCATCATGTGAATCTAAATTCTTACCACTTCAGATTCTTTCCTGTCATTTTCCAGCATTACGTAAAATAAAGAAATTAATTTATAACATAAAAAGACTATATGAGCAAATAGAATTCATTGATGAAGCATTAACTACTGCAAACTTTCTTCAATTAAAAAAAATTGCCGAAGAAGCTGAAATAAAATCTGTAGCGTATCCGAATAAACGTAATGATCATCATGATTTAAATGAAAGAAATTTGAGACAAATACACTCAGTTACTTTAGAAAAATTCAAAGAAATATCAATGGACCTCCCTATATATCCATGCTGTTCGTGCAACAAACTTAAAATTAAACATTGTAACATTAATACAGTTTCTAATGTGATACAGAACCTTCAAGATAAAGCTGTCTGGAAATTAATAGTTCAAGAATTGTCTGATCATGAACTAGAATATATTTGTACTTATTGCTACTCTCAAATTCATTCAGATGAAGTACCTTCAGTTTGCTTTCTCAACAACCTTAAAATTCAAGATACACCAAAAGAAATTGTTTGTTTAAATGAAATTGAGAAAATGTTAATTCAGAGAGGAAAGTGTTTTCAGACTATTCAAAAAATGAGTACTGTTATGAATAAAAATCTACCTAACAAAGAAACGTTTCAAAAAGTTGTTGGTAGAGTTGTTCATTTACCATTGCCAATAGAACAAACAATTACAAAAATTTGCAAAGAATGTGAACCTATTAATGTTAATCATGAAATTCATATATTAGTGCGTACAGTACCAAATAAAAATAAAGTTGTTTGGGAATATTTAGCTAACATGAATAAAGTCTTGAGTGCTTTAGAATGGTTTAAAAAGAATAATCCTCTGTATTCAAAAATAGTTCTTCCAGGCTCTGCCGAAAAGTTACAGGAAATTTTAAATAAAGCTCCTCCAGTAGAATTTGAAGAATTCGTTAATAAAGAAGAACAAATAAAGGTTAATTTTCAAGATGATCAATTAAATACACCTAGTAAAAATAAAAGTACGAAAATTATTAATGTAAACGATAATGATCGTGAAGCTTTATTAACGCTAGCATCGCAATCAAATCCTTTTTATGAGCATTATTCAATTTATCCAATTCAAGAATCACGAAAAAATGAAACAGCTTCAAATTTATACCAGCAATGTAAAGTCCACGAAATGCCTCTAAATAAAACCATAAAAGAATTAGATTTAATGTGTTTCCCCGATCTTTTTCCATTTGGAATAAACGGTCAAAATTGTTGCAGAGCAAGACGCCTTCGTGATTGTGATTTTATTAAAAATGTATTAATGTCGAAAGACTCGCGTTATCGGAGAAATAAACAATATCTTTTTTACTTATTAAATGATTGTAACATGCGTCAGTTAAACGGTGGAATTTTTCAATCTCTAAATATAGTAAACCCCAAATCAAAATATACAAAAAAACAGTTCTTAGAAAATTTAGATCGTGGGAATTTAGAATCAAATTTAAATAACGTTTTCTCTCGACTTCGAAATACTCAGCGGTTTTGGAAAAAGCCAATGTGTGATCTTAATGCAATGATATTTCACTATGGACCTGCTACGTGGTTTTTGACAATAAGTCCGAGTGAATGGACAAACTCACAATTGGTGCAATATCTTAAAGATGTAAATAGTGATTTGGATACCTCTAAAATGTCAATAAATGAATTGATCGCATTTGATCCTGTCTCTGTCGCACGTTTTATGGACATTCAATTTCATGCTTTACTCTCTGCAATTTGTACAAAAAATGGACCTATAGGAAATGTAACTAATTATTTTTGGCGGCGTGAATACCAACAAAGAGGTATGGTTCATTTTCATCTTTTAATTTGGATTAAAGATGCTCCATTACTTGGACAGTCTTCTGATTTTCAAGTTTCAGAGTTTATCCAAAAGTACATTACTTGTGCCTTACCAGACAAAACAAATTCTCCATTGTTATATGAACGAGTATGGAAATGTCAACGTCATGTACATAACGATTATTGCATGCGAACAAAAAAAACACAAACTGCTTTTAGAAAAATTTGTCGGTTTGGATTTCCCCGTCCAGAAAGGAGTATATTTGAATTAAACAATGTTCAAAAATCGGTATGTGGAAGACGAAATTTAAAATCGAATAGTAGGTTATACTATCTACCCAGAAATAAAAATGAGTGTAATATTAATGATTACAATTGTACAATATTACTAATGTGGAATGGAAATATGGATTTGCAATATGTTGGTGACAAATCTACTGCTTTAACTATATATTTAACAAAATACATTTTAAAACCAGAAAAAACTGGCCCCGAAAATATCTTTGAAAATATTCAATCGACTGATTCGTTATGCAGTCGTTTATGGAATCTAGGTATGCGAATGTTGAGTCATAGAGAATGCGGAGCAATCGAGGCGGCAGATACATGTCTTGGATTTTCTTTATGCGGGAATGATACATACACTGTTATTAGATGGTTGAATGTATTTATGATAAGAAATAAGAAAATAAAACCTATCAAAGCTTTGAAATCAATAAATGATAATAGTACTGATATTTTTTATGAATCTTTTATTGATACACACTATGCTAACCGTCCTGAAGAGTTGAATTCGATGAATTTATATGACTTTGCTAGCTGGTATGATGTACAAAATAATGAACCTAAACGGGAAAATGTTGAATATTATAAAATTGGAGGTGGAAAATTCTTAAAAAAAAGAAACAGGAAATATCTTATAAATCATTTTAAATTTAAAGTTGATTCACAACCAGAGCAATACTTTTATGCATTATTATTACTTTTCAAGCCATGGAGAGATACCGATGAATTAAATTCTGGTTTTCAATCTTATACAGAAGCTTTTTTATTTTTAAAAGATGATATTCCAGATGCATTGTTATACCATGATAAAATAATTGGCCGAGAATTAAATTTGCAGGCAATGAAAAATTTAATTGAAGAAGAAAATTTGATGCAATTGCAAAATGATAATAAAAAAAATGTAATGATCCTAATAAAGATATTGATGAAGTAGTAAACTCTATACCCGCTGAAACTGAAAATATAATGAATGATTTCAGAGATGCAACAGAAATGATAGAAAAGCAGGAGAATTTTGATTGGAAAAAAGCACTTGAATCAGCTAATATTGATCAAACTAGAGTATATAATACACTCATTAATGATGTAGCTAGTATTGACAGAGTGTGTCGACTTTTTGTAACTGGAGAAGCAGGTACTGGAAAAAGCATTTTAATAAAAATAATATCTTATGCTATTAAGGATCTCTACAATAAAGATGTAGCTATAGCAGCACCTACTGGAATAGCAGCATTTAATATTAATGGTTTCACGATTCATCGATTATTTCGTCTACCAATCGAGCACGAACGAACTCCTGCTTACTATCAATTAAGTGATGATGAACTTAAATTTATAAGAAATCAATTGAGAAATGTTTCCGTTATTATAATCGATGAAATATCAATGGTTTCCAACATTACTTTACTATATCTTCACTTGAGGTTAGTGGAAATTTTTAATACTTTTGGTGAAGATGGGTATTTTGGGCAAAAGCACATATTGGTCTTTGGAGATCTTCTACAATTACCACCTGTTAATGAAGGTCAGGTTTTTGAAAAAATATATAAGCGACAGCTCGTAAAGTATGTGCCATCTATAGGAACATTCAATCTATGGTCTTTATTCAAGTTCGACGAATTAAGAATCAATATGCGCCAAAGAAATGATCATACTTTTAAAGATATATTAGCAAATATTCGGTTAGGAATAGTTTTGAATAAAGACACTACAATTTTAAACAGTAGACGCATTAACTTTAATAGTTCAAATATTATCGACCGGAGAAATGAACTTTTTGAATACTTAATAAATAACCTACCTGCTAATACTGTTTGCATACTTCCAACTAATGATATGTGCAATTCTCTGAATAATGCAATGTTAAGCAAAAATAATAATGAAGAAATACTTTTGCTTGCCCAAGATGTCGTTGACACTCAAATCAATCATTTGAGAAATCAAGCTATAAAAAAATTGTCAAAAAATGATGAAATAATTTCTCGAACCGCTGGTTTAGCAAAAGCTATAAAAGTGAAAATTGGTGCCAGTGTCATGATACGTAGGAATATTGATGTTACTAAAGGGCTTGTAAATGGCACAATATGTAAATTAGATTCTGTATCAAGGTCAGTTAATGGAGAGATAGATTCTATCAATCTTAAACTCAACAATGGTACTGTTGCAGCTATCAATCGTGTTAAAGTTAAATTTGAAATTAATAAAGGTGTTTCGGTCACTCGAGAACAATTTCCACTGATCTTAAGTTATGCAATCACTGTTCATAAAAGCCAAGGTTTAAGTTTGGATAGCATTCTTGTAGATGCTGGAGAGAAAATTTTTTCATGTGGTCAAATTTATGTTAGCCTATCAAGAGTTACCACTTTAGATGGACTTCATTTGATAAATTATGACCCAGATAAAATTTGTGCTAATGTAGATGCTATTGTAGAATACAATCGCCTTCGCACAACTTACAAACCAGAACTTGAACTTTATAAGCTGCCTGAAAATCGTGGTGGTAAACAAATAGATAGAATTTGGACAGTTCCTAAAAGAGTACTTGAAGCTCAAAAAAATTGTTTAGAAAGTGATAATTACGAATCTTGGATTATAAAAGGACTTCCGAATAGAGAGAAAGTATATGGTTATATTAACGTATCAGTTCAAATACTTTTTCATAGTACTATCATAAGAAATAAAATAAGTAGTTTACCAAAAAACAACATTTTAAAAATTATTTTAAATGAATACCGATCTGGTCAAATAAAAGATTTATTAAAATTAAAAGAATCAGCAGGACCAGTATATGATCCGAGTTCTAAACGAAACTTGTTCAATTTCCTTAATTCTTTAATTATAAATTTTGAACCTTTAAAAAATTTGTTTCAAAATAAAATAGCTGTAATAACTAAAAGTGATTCTTGTGATATAAGTACAGTGAAAGAAATTAATGATATTATACTTACCATAGATGTACCTGTTTTAAAAGTATATTCTATGGATGCAATTTTTCAATTCAATTTTGTTGATCCAATTAAAATTAAAAGTGAGTGTAAAAATTGTAATAATGCAATAACTAATGGAATAATGAAAAAAAGATTTATAATGTGCAATAAATTATTAATTTTTGAACTTAATGTTTTTAATGAAAAGCTAATAAAACAAAATGACACTTCTAAGATTAATATAAAAGGAGTACCTAATTTTAAAATTACTATTTTAGATGTAGTATTTCATATTATTAGTGCCATTTTCCTAGAAAATAATCAGTATGTTTGCATGACTCGTAATGAAAAAAATGGTTGGACTTATATTCAAAACGATAAAATATTAAATAAAGTTTGGCCAAGAAATTCTAAAAATGCATGCATATTTTTATTACAGGAAAAGAAAAAGTAGTTTATGCATATAACTCATTTTCTTTTCGTTGGTATCATTTCTTTGCAGGGTTCAGGAAGCCTTCTCCACTAATAAGAACCCAATTTGGTAGCGGGTACGCTGGGAACAACTGGCCCGACATCACACGACAATTACAATAAACTAAGACTTACCTAGGTTGTTAATTAGTAGGACACTTCTCCTCCTTCACATTCGGATGAGGATTTCTTCCCGAACTTCATATTTAGAAATCTGAAAGGGTACGGGAGGGACTGACCAGCACACAGGGCGTGCTCCAACGGCTAATTAATTTATTATAATTATCCACTCCGGAAATTCCGAAAATGTGGCCGAGGGTTGTCAAGCCGGTCCTTGCAACCCAAAATTCAGGCGAGCCCGAGCCCCGAGATTTTTTCCGGAAGTGGAAAGGGAATGCCCAGGACCCAAGATTCATTTTAAAATCAAAATTTAAAATTTATTAATATAATATATTTCCGATTCCACACTGGAATCCTGGAAATAATGGGCATTTCCCAATATAAACAGGGCCCCTGGAGCGGTCAGTCTATCATTTTTTTACTAGAGTGTGAAGTTTACTCGCACGCCATTTGGTTTAAGAAATGCATCCTAATCATTCCAGATGTTTATGAATGAGTCACAAGAGACTTAGACTTCATTTATGTCTACCTAGACGATATACTTATCGCTAGTAGATCCGAGGAAGAGCATCTCAAAAAAAAAAACAAATGAAATAAAACTCCCCAAAAATACTTTAAAAAAAGTAAAAAATTGCACGACCAGAACCTTATAATAACGAACAAATAATTAAACAATAAATAAATAGATAAAATTTTCTTTAACCCTTTCAAATAAGGAACAAATTTTTAATTTTTAATTTCAGTTTAAAATATTTTTAATTAATTAATTAACTTCATAAAAATATATTTTTCTCGTATATGAAGAAAAGAAATTAATAATAAATAAACACAAAAAAAATATATATAAAAATTTTGTTATTAATAAATAAAAATTACAGATAAAAAATTAAACGAATTGAAACTATTGATTTCAAAGTTACATATTTGATCCTCTCAAGTAACTGAAATTAATTAGGGTACGACCAAATATATGTATATATAATCTTAAACACATTGTTTTCATCGGGATCTTGGAAATGTGTATATAATCTGCAATGAAATTTATGAAATTGAAATAACTAATTTTAAATTTGAATCTTATATCTTCTCAATTTAGTGAAATCAAGTAGTTCACGACCAAAATGAGGTATACATATAGATTACTCCAAAAATTAAAGTTTATATTCACATTTTGAACACATAGAGATTTGACCACCTGAGTATAACACAAATAATTTGGATCTATATTTTCTTGATAAAAATTTTTTCTACGCAATTTTTTCTTTACATTACAAATTGTTTATATGATCTTTTTTAATTGTTTACAAAAAGAATTTTTGAAATATATTAAACTACCATCTTTAATAACAATATCCAAAATTATTTTATATATTCTTTTTTAGTCTCGATATTTTCTTTCAATTCAATGTAATCAAATTATTATATTTAGTCATTTTTAAATTTTGTTTCAATTAAGTAATCAAAAACATTATCAGTATTACAAATTCAGTAAAAACTGGTCGTCCCGGTGATGTTTATCTTTCTATTGAATATCCTCACGAAATATATTTTAGGTACTATAATCGCTAAATTTAAAAATAATACGTTTATATTAAATTATTAAGAATGTTAGGTAATTATCTAATAATCTACTACTGTTACTGTTTTTTATAATACATAATTATGTTTATGTATATAAAAATCAAAGTATTGTATTTTATCACTATTACATACTTAATTTTTACTAAAGTGGAGTAGGCCTACAGGGGACACCACATTAAAAAAAAACGCACCTTCCTATTTACCTCTTGGGTGGTGTGGAAATAATAGGCAAGAAAATACGTTCATATATTCATAAATTTCTAGTCTAATTATTGTAAATTCATTTTCAGTAACAAAAAATAATACTATTCACAGCAGAGCATACTGATATTTTTTAATTGCATTTGTATTGTATTTGAGGAACTTCTTTAAAAGGAAAATAAGAAGAAGAACTGACGGACTGGTGGAAGTGCGATCATAACCTAATCGTGGTGGCCACTCGAAGCTGTCCTGAAAGGGATGGGATAATATGATGGGGCCTGCCAAGCCAAGATGTGAAGTTATCGTGTCGAGGGCTGCATGAATAGCTTGAACAGTCAAGTGTAAGCGACTAGTGTTGGGTAGGACACCATTATAAAATGAGTTTGTAAGAGGTGCCTCTTTTTTCTTTTGAGCCAGTACAGTGTCATACTTGAAATGAGGTGAGGTGCTATTGTAATGCCAAAATGAAAAAACCAAGCAAATTAAAAAGAGAAAGAATATAAATACCAATGAAGGCATTTTTACAAGTTTAATTCTAAAATGCATTAAACTGCCTTAGAGCAAAAAATCTATGCCTCCAAAATATACAGCCACGGACAACTAATTAGAAACAGTTTCATAAAAAATGCATTTATACATTTTTTATGTTTTTATGTAGCAATCCGATTTCCTTCAATACGCCCACCATTATATATTTAAAAAAATTAAGAGGAGGTGGTGGAAATTCTTTAATTTGAATCCTCCATAAAAACGTAAAAACTGTATACATGCAATTTGTATGAAACTATTTCTAATTAGTTGTCCGTGGCCGTATATTTATATTTTGCAATCCCACCTCGACAAATTTCAAGTTGGAAATATTGCTACCGCAAAAAAAGTAAGAAATGTCTCTCCAGTACAAAATTTCACTCCCTCGATAAATGTAAGAATTTCACTCCCTCATTAAATGTAAGAAGTTCACTCCCTCGGTAAGAAATGTCTCTCCATCCAGTTCGTATTTACAATCTCACCACGGCTCAGTTTAAATTGGATTATTTTACTGCCGCAAAAGAAGTGAGAAGTGTCTCTCCAGTTCGTGCTTACAATCTCACCTCACCGCAGTTCAAATTGGAAATTTTACTGCCGCAAAAGAAGTAAGAAATGTTTTTTTTCTACGCCTCTGTTAGAATACAGGCAGTCTGATATTACTTTTAGTTACGGAATTAGCACCATTCCACACCCGTGTGGAATATTCATTCCATCACTTGTTATGGAATGACTACTATTGGCGACATCTGTTCGTCGTAATCCAAGAATATGATTTATTAATTAAAGAAAAAAAAGATTTATTAATTAAAGAAAGAAAAGGATTGTTTCAATCAATAATAAACAATCAATGATGTTCCGCTAGAAAATTTTTGCTTTAAATAAACTATTCAATTATTAAATTGCAGAAAATAATAGCATTTTTTAATAAATTTTGCGGCGGCCATCTATTAACAAATTATTAAATTACAAAATTGTTATGAATGAACATTCCCTACTAATATGTTATTTAGCGTTAAATTATATTGCTGTGCCTTATACATTATATTTTTGACATTAGCTTTACATAAGGTAAGTTTTTCTTTACAAAATATTAATAAAAACTAATTAGAGGCGTAGAAAAAGTATAGTCTGCAACACGTTTTGAATGGCATATTCCGCACTCGTGGACCGCCAAACTTCCACTTGTGCGGAATATGCATCATTCCAAACTTGTTACAGAATATACTATTCCACTAGATAATTTACAATCACACCTCGCTTTATTTATCTCGATACACGCTACACGCTCATATACCAGTAGGACATTATTTGTGAACCGGGACATTTAAAAAAATTGACGCCTCAGTACAATTTACATCGTGCAAGGAACAAATGTACTGCCTCATGTACGTCCAATTCAACACTATAAGCGACAAGCCCCTAGGGAAGCTGCTCTGACCCACAAATATGACCTAGAGGGGTATAGTACAATATGCCAAGCGAATGGCGGCGGTACTTTTGGACCCAATAACTCACCACAAAAAAAAATCAATACTCTGATATTACATTGTATATCAATATAACACGTACTTACTCATTAATTACTTCAAGGCTTACGAGGCTTACAATGAATAATTTTAATCTAACTTTTGTTAATGATAAGTTAGCTGTCAATTGACATTAGAAAATTATATAACATTAAAAGTGACATTATTATTTCCTCCTAATAATATATTTCGTGAGGATATTCAATAGAAAGATAAACATCACCGGGACGACCAGTTTTTACTGAATTTGTAATACTGATAATATGTTTTTGATTACTTAATTGAAACAAAATTTAAAAATGACTAAATATAATAATTTGATTACATTGAATTGAAAGAAAATATCGAGACTAAAAAAGAATATATAAAATAATTTTGGATATTGTTATTAAAGATGGTAGTTTAATATATTTCAAAAATTCTTTTTGTAAACAATTAAAAAAGATCATATAAACAATTTGTAATGTAAAGAAAAAATTGCGTAGAAAAAATTTTTATCAAGAAAATATAGATCCAAATTATTTGTGTTATACTCAGGTGGTCAAATCTCTATGTGTTCAAAATGTGAATATAAACTTTAATTTTTGGAGTAATCTATATGTATACCTCATTTTGGTCGTGAACTACTTGATTTCACTAAATTGAGAAGATATAAGATTCAAATTTAAAATTAGTTATTTCAATTTCATAAATTTCATTGCAGATTATATACACATTTCCAAGATCCCGATGAAAACAATGTGTTTAAGATTATATATACATATATTTGGTCGTACCCTAATTAATTTCAGTTACTTGAGAGGATCAAATATGTAACTTTGAAATCAATAGTTTCAATTCGTTTAATTTTTTATCTGTAATTTTTATTTATTAATAACAAAATTTTTATATATATTTTTTTTGTGTTTATTTATTATTAATTTCTTTTCTTCATATACGAGAAAAATATATTTTTATGAAGTTAATTAATTAATTAAAAATATTTTAAACTGAAATTAAAAATTAAAAATTTGTTCCTTATTTGAAAGGGTTAAAGAAAATTTTATCTATTTATTTATTGTTTAATTATTTATTCGTTATTATAAGGTTCTGGTCGTGCAATTTTTTACTTTTTTTAAAGTATTTTTGGGGAGTTATGTATATACAATATTTATTATATTGCTTAAAACTAAATATATTTACACTTTTATTAACTTAATTAATTTCAATATATTTACATTGTAACTATAATACTTGATAAAAAAAAACTTATATTAACACTTTTAAATTTGAAATAGCTACACTACACTGTCCATTTTGGGGTGCAAACAGGTACTCGATTGTTCTTGTTGAAACGATTGCGCAGTAACATTTTGGTTTTGTGATTATCGCCCCATTAACTGGAGCGTCCAGGAGTCGTGCTCGATTGGGATTCTGCCCTAAAAACAAGGTATAAGAATAAAATAAATTAACATCGTTTGGCCAAATCGACGTTATCCTTACCGTTCAGAGTTGTGATTTTTTTGTTATTCAAGCGTCATATCGTCGTCGAGTTTTTTTGTACCCATTGTACACTTTAGCACATACACCACATAATCATCTCTTTATGACAAATTGTTATTGTTACTTCCGTTTTAAGTGTTGTTGAACTTGTTTAGGATTATTACATTTATTGTTGAATATATGAAGTTGAAGTGGTAATCACGTTGCATATTTTATTCCCCAGCATGAAGTGCTAGGTTTGTTTTGAATTTTTCCAGGATGGTTGGGTGGGGTTCCTCTCGGGGATTCTCTCGTCGTCGCATTGCTAAACTTTACAGGTCCACCATATCGTTGCGAGTCAATGATTAAAACCAGTGGGATCTTGACCAAGGACGAGAATGACATGAAGAAATCCCACATGGACAATTAGGTAAGTGGTGAACCATATATGTAGCGGTCCGGTCACACCCCGCACGACCTCTTCCGTGGAGCTAGCGTATACCGTGTGACCGGCTTATCACCCCCTATCACTATTTCGGAACCAGGGAGGATGGTTTGTTTTTCAAAATTTTTATGTCTACCCAAGCATGATGGCAGTAGCCTTGCTGTCACCAGCAAGGAGCTCCATTGTGCCGGTCCAGAAGGTAAATGATTTTACCCCGTCAAACTCGTGTTCCTCTACCTTGATTGTAGGACCAATGTTAGGTGTTCTTGCCGACGAGGCCACCATGTACTTTATTTTGCTTTCGTTGATGTGCAGTCGCAGATTTCCTGCCGCCCGCTCAATATGGATGAAAGCTTCTTGTACAGCTGTTGATGTTCTTCCAATGATGTCAATGTCGTCTGCGTAAGCCAGTAATTGGGTGGACTTGTGTAGGATTGTGCCCCTTGATATCACGCCCGAATCTCGGATCACTTTCTCCAACGCCAGGTTGAAAAGGAGGCAGGCCAGACCGTCCCCTTGTCGGAGTCCATTATAGATGTTGATTGGTCTGGACAGTGTTCCGGATACCTTTACTTGGCTTGTCACATTGGTCATGGTCAACCTACATAGTCTTGTCAGCTTGTTGGGAATGCCGAATTCTCTCATGGCTTTGTAGTGTTCTACTCTGGTTATGGCATCATAGGCGGCTTTAAAGTCTATGAAGAGGTGTTCGATTGAGTTTTGAGACTCAAGACATTTTTCCATAGCCTGCCTCGAAGTGAAAATCTGATCGGTTGTTGATTTGCCTGGGCTGAAGCCACACTGGTATTAGCCTACGATATTTCTAGCGTATGGGGCCATCCTGTTTTGTAGGATGGCGGAGAATATCTTATACGCGCTACTCAACAACGTTATACCACGATAACTGCTGCACGTTGTGATATCTCCTTTTTTATGTACCGGGCAGAGGATGCCTTTTCTCCAGTCTTCTGGCATCGCTTCCTGCTCCCATATTTGCACAATTAATTGATGAATCGCTTGGTGTAATGTAGGCCCTCTGTAGAGTATCGACACTCTACACTTCCGCTTAACAAAATTACTAAACGCACCCACGATCGATAAATAGCAAAACGCACCCACGATCAAATTCAGCGACAAAATCAAATAGCGGCGCCGGGAGTACAGATTCTCTTCCGTCTATGAAGTTGGTGCTGCACAAAGTTTCCGTGAGTGGTGGTTACCAAACCTTAAGGTATATTTAAGTAGGAATTGCTATTAGTGAATCAATTTAATAAGTAACGCCAGTATATAATAGTGTTATAATAATTAGTAGATGTCAAAATAATGGATTATTGAATGTGAAGGAATACGAATTAATAAAAAGCGAATTCTATTATAACGGAGCTTTTACTTTCCCACATGGATGGATAATGGTGGGCATAAGGGATTAAGGCCTGAGAGCCCACACCCTCCATATTTAACCAACTCCGCAGGGATGCCGTCTGCACCCTAGGCCTTGTTGTTTTTGAGAGGGGTGATGGTACTGCTAACTTCTGCTAAGCTTGGTGGTGACAGCATAGCATTATCGTCAGATATTGGTGGAGCCTCCAAATCCTCAGTTAGCTCGCCATTTAGCAATTCATGAAAGTACTCTTACCATCGCTCCAAGATGCCTTGAGGTTCGTTGATCAGATTCCCTTCTTTGTCCTTGCAGTATGTGCAACGAGGTGTGAATTGCGTCATACCGCGTACTATTCGGTAGAACTCCCGCGCCTGGTGCGGCCGTCGCTCTCTGTACTGTTCTAGTTCACAAACGAGATTTTTCTCCCAGGCTTTTTTTTCGTTTTTGAATTCTCTTTTCTTGTTTTCTGAGGTCTTTATATTTCTCTTCGCGTGCTCGTGTTCTCTGAGACTGCTGCATTGCTCGATACGCAGCATTCTTACGTTCAGTTGCCAGCTAGCATTCATTATCGAACCAGTCGTTCCGATCTCTACGACTTCTGCCTACAGTAACTGTTTCTGGCCATTTCGTTGCGTAGTGCAGCTGTGTTGATTCGAGCCTGATCAGCGGATACAAAGCCTTTCAGCATTGTAATGCGCTCTCGGAGCACCATACCAACAAGATAGTGATCCGAGTCGAAGTTGGCACCTCGGTACCTTCGTACCGTCATCAGACCCGAAAGGTGGCGGCGGTCTATCAACACATGGTCTATTTGATTGCGAGTCGCCCCATCATCAGGAGGTATCCAGGTGGCTTTATGGATACCTTTATGCGCAAATCTGGTACTTGCAACGACCAAGTTCTTATTTGCTGCCATCTCTATAACTCGCTGTCCATTGTCATTAGTGTTCTCATGCAAGTTGTGGGTGCCGCCATATTGTTTGTATACGGGCTCCAGGCCTACTTGGGCGTTCAGCTCTCCCAATATGATTTTTACATCATATATGCGGCAGGCATTAAGTTCCCGTTCAACTACTTCGAAGAATTCTTCTTTTTCATCGTCCGGGGACTCTTCTGTAGGTGGGTGAATGTTTATGAGGCTGATGTTCTTAAATTTGCCTCGCACACGAAGGGTACATAGCCTTTCGTTTATTGCTTTAAAGCCGATAATGGTAGGCTTCATCCTTTTGCTGACCATAAAACCTACCCAGAGCACCTGGTGTTTCGTATGACCAGCAACGATGTAAAATAAGGCGATTTGGGAAGCAATATAGCATATATAGCATTATAATCTAGACTGAACTCTTGTAGTCGTGTCTGGATTCGTAATATTCCGTTTGTATCCATTATAGGATTAAGCATAAGGACAGAGGATGATTTCGTTAAGGGCTTACCACCTTTAGAGCCATAATTTCGACAGAGAAGAACGTATATTGGATATATTTAATCCAATATGTTTCCGCTCGCTGCATTTCGTAGCTAGTGATGAATTTTCCATTCAGATGTTTGCGTTTCATATTGTCGTAGTATTGCATACGAATAACTTTTATATACCTGCTGAAATTTTCAATCGAGAACAAAGGCAAGGTATTGCAGGATGAATGCGTCTCTTCTACAACCTGCAAATGAAATAATTGATTCGGGGAATTTGAAAATATTTTCTGGCCAATGGTCTGGAATCTGTAGGATTTTCAATTCTGGGGCAATGTCTCCAATTCGCTGCCACAGTTAGTCGTTTAATTTCCTGAACACGATTTAAAATATAAGATTTGAATTTCTGATTTTTATTATATATCCAGTGAAGGGCGATCTTAGAATCCGACCAAAGATATATCTTGTCAAATATTGTATTTAGATGTTCGATGAGAAATGCGGCCAATCTAGCAGCTATGAGGGCGGCGGTCAACTCTAATTTTGGAAGGGTTAATTCCACAGAAACGTCGTTCTTCAAAGGTGCTACTCGATTCTTCGAACTTAGATACACAACATTAGTAGTTTTATCTTCGTTCACGCCCCTGATATAGGCTACTGTTCCATACGCAGATATACTTGCATCCGCAAAGCCATGAAGCTCTTGAATTATTCTAGCATTGGTAGTACAAACACAACGGGGTAGTGTAACTTTCTTTAGCATAGATATTTGAGAAAGACTATTATTCCACGTTGTCTGTAGTGATGAAGGCATTGGCTCGTCCCAATCAATGTGTTAGCGCCAAAGTGTTTGGAATAATAGCTTAAGCTTGACAACGAACGGTCCTAGTATACCGACAGGATCAAATATTTTAGCAATTCATTGCAGTACATTCCTTTTCGTTGGAGCGCAGTATGTAATGCTGGATAACTGACGTAAGTCAATAGCAAGCTCATCGTTGTTACAGACCAAAATTAGACCTAAAACCTTTTGAATCTCAGGTGGTTTATCGTTAAATATCGCTCGCAGTTTATAACAGTTGCTATTCCATTTTCTGATTCTCATATGTGTTCCATATAGAACGAGCGTTGCAGTATGTTACAAGTTTCTGGGAAAGCTATAGATTCGTTAATGAAATGTTTTCTTAAAGTAGCGCATAAAATAAAAGGGCTACATGTAACGCCAAATGTTACCCTTGTCATCCGATATACTGCTGGAGGTGGAAGTTGGGCTGTATCTGTTATCTTCGAACGAAACCAAAAAAATCTATAGCAATCTTGATCTTGCACTGCCAAAGAAACCTGTAGAAATGCCTTTTCTATATCCGCTAGGCCCGGCTCTAGCGGTGCTGGCGCCCCGATGCAACTTTCTGTTAAGCGCCCTTTATAGGAAATTATGTCAGAAATTGGAAAAAATGCAAAAATATTAACATGACTCTGGAACACATAAAAAACTGAAACCAAAAAGTTTCAATTAAAGGAAATGTCTTTTTATCTGCCAAAAGCTTTTTTTAGAAAATTTAGGCCCAAAACAAGAGCGACGGAGCATAATCATTGTGGGTGGGGAGCACGTGAACAGTTAACGTTAAAATGTATAAAGTTAATCGCTCAATTTATTTAACAGCTGTCTATTGATTTATGTGGTTTTAAATTCTTTTGCTACGACGTTATGAGAAATATTAAGCTTTTTAATAGTATGAAAAAAAATAATGAACTAGTTGGGATGTGGCTTTTGACCCTTTCGGTCAACAAGATTAACTTCCCAGTATTCGTTCAAACAAAAAAACGACTCGAACGATTTTTATGAAATCTTTTCAGATCATACTTCCTTTAACACGCTTTGAACGGCATCTTAACGAAGTCGGTATCTTTTTTGGTTCGCGCGAAATCGTGCTGGTACAAAAATCACTTACGTCGTTCAAACAAAAAAACGGTTCGACCGATTTTTATGAAAATCTTTTCAGATCATATGTCCTTTAACATGCTTCGAACGGCACCTTAACAAAGTCGATATCTTTTTTGGTTCGCGCGAAATCGTGCTGGTACAAAAATCACTTAAGTCGTTCAAACAAAAAAACGGCTCGACCAATTTTTATGAAAATCTTTTCAGATCATATTTCCTTGAACACGCTTCGAACGGCACCTGAACGAAGTCGATATCTTTTTCGGTTCGCTCGAAATCGTGCAGGAAAAAATGACCACATACGTACGCCTACACACACACATATTTCTTCTCAAATTTTTGCTTAAAATGCTATTGGGACCTTGAAACGTGTAAATACATTGAAAATTTCGAGTCCCATTTTCGGACCGATTACAATAACTTCCTACTGGGAAGTTAAAAAAGCTATTTTGCACAGGAAAAAAGATTTAGATGTTTTTAATATAATAACTTTATAAGTGTTATAAGAGGTTTAAAGACTCCGACGGATCGCAACAGAATGATTTTTAATTCTTCTCTATCTCGAATGTTTCAGCAGCATTTTTGCTGACTGTGAATCTGACTTTTTATTATTTTCTATCTTTAATCTTTCAGCAGCATTTTTGCTGACTGTATAAAAAATGCAGTTTGCATTGTTTATTTGATACTATAAAGATATAATTTTTCATCCGGAAGAGGATGTTTAGACTAAGATTAAAATATTTTTCATCCAAAAGAGGATGTTTAGATTTATATTAAATCGCATCAAATTATGTTGAGGGGGTTTGTTTCTGCAACAATGTTTGCGGAATTTGTATCTGTAACACCCCCACCGTCAGTCTGAGGCTCCGACGAAGTATATTTTTTCACAATAATTTGTCTTTTATGTATTAATTTTTTGATTATATATATTCCTATAAGTATAATTATTACGATAACAAGATTTATAGATATATTTATTGCTTGGTATTCATGCTTTTTACTTATAATTTCATTTATTTTTTCTCTGTTATTATGTACTTATATCTTTTATGTGAAATTCTTCTAGTTCTATTAAGTTGATTGTTCGATTTTCTCGAACTTTAGTTACAAAATGTGTTAAAACAATATTATCTTTTATTTTGGTGTAAAAATTGTCATACAAGTGGTTATTTATTTTTATTTTACAATTCTGGAATTTTATTAAGTTACTACCTGGAGCGGTTGCCCAATTTGGCCGATTGATCCAATTTCAAAATAAATTGGGCGATCGCTTCATATTTCACAACAACCAGAAAAATAAAAACACTTGCATACGCATGCTGATCAACACCAAACTGTGACCCGGAAGCATGGGTTGTAATAATTCCATTAACCATCATCGTGCTGACCGCAACAAAACCGGCGGAATAAAAACAAGAAAGCACCAGAGACCAGGGGCATAAACACGGAAAATCCGAACGAGGTGTCGCGATCGCCACAAGTAATTCATTTTTGTATTGTTTACATTTTTTCAAAATCATTTTCATAAAGTTGTAAAATTTGTTTATGTTTAATAAATAGTAATTTCAATTCGTAAATTCGTGAGTGTCAATTATTAAGTTTCCTTTTGTGTTTTTGAATTTATTACTCAAATTTCATTTTGGTCCTTCGAGCCGGATACGCGAGTGAGTGAGTGGAAAAAAAAGTGCAACTTAGGGGGAACACACGAAGCCTAAAGGTTTCTCAAAACGGTAGCAGAGGCTGGCTACTGACCCTAAGTTTCTCTTTAAGTGCAAAGACAGCTAACAGTGAAGAACACCACGAGGACATTATCATTAGGATCAGGATTCAAGGTAGGTGGTTTTGTTGTACCTTTTATTGGCATCCATTCCCTTCAATTTTTCAATATAATACCATAAAAGTGCTTGCCTTTAATTAAGTAAATGTGCATTAAATTAGTGAAACTACTCCATCTGAGTAACGCCTGATTAACACTGCGTGCCACCCGCTTCCCTGTTCATTGTGTTCTCAAACGAAGCATCTTGCCATCATCATTCGAGTTCCACAACTTTAAATCTCACCGTTGACAATTACGCCGTCATCGAGTGAACAACAGTAAAACACTAATAACACACACCCACATTAGAACTCTATAAGTCAATACGATTAAACGCGAAATTGACAATGGCCAACCCTAACCCCGACGCGATTGTGACATCCCTCATCAAAACACAAGCTATCGAAGAATCAGAATTAGATCGGATCATAGCAAACACCAGAAAATCTCCTAAGGATAGGCTCAAGGAAGGCTACCTCCTCGAGCGAAAAGCATTGATGCAGAAGCAATGGCGGATCATTGAAACCAATCATCGCCAATTGCTTTCCTTGAATTCTGAAGAGCACAATACACTCAACTATTTTGCAAAGGATGTTTATAGTAGCATGGAAGAGCGTTATTGCCAAACTATGGGCTTTATAGCAGACCATCTGTCAGCACTCAGACCTCCACCAGCTCCATCAACCTCAATTCAAGAACCCAGCGCAGATGTTAGTTATGTGCAACATCCGCCAAGACCCGATCCGAGTGATTTACGACTCCCGAGAATAAACATCCCAAGGTTCACAGGAGATTATACTTTGTGGCCATCATTCCATGACCTTTTCGAAGCCATTGTCGACAAAAACAAACACATAAGTAATGTCCAAAAGCTACATTACTTAAAAACATGCATCAGTGGGGAAGCCGAGCAACTTATACGACATCTTCAGCTCACTGATGCAAATTATGCAGCAGCATGGAGTATCCTCAAGCGGCCCTATCAAAATAACAGAATACTAGTGAATACTCAGCTCACTGTATTGACAGCAATGCCCATGCAGCATCAAGAAACAGCCTCAGTCCTACGAAAAATGTTGGATAAACTCAACGAGGTATTGGAGGCACTCAAAGGGTTGCACATCAACACAGAAACTTGGGATCCAATACTGATCCACGTGCTATCTCAAAAATTATGTAAGGAGACAGTCACCCACTGGGAAGATACACTGAGCTCCCACGATGCCAACTACTTGCCAACCATAAAAGAATTCAAGGAATTCCTAGAGAAGAGATTCCGCACTCTCGAAGTCATAGAGGGAACCAAGCCAACTACACACAAGCAGCACCTAGGCAAATCAGAACCGGTAAGAATCCACCTAACAAGGGTGAGTAAATGCAGCCTGTGCCAAAAGGATCACAACCTTCGAACGTGTCCTCAATTCATTAAAATGAGTGTCAACGATCGAATCGCTCACATCAGGTCACATGGGAGGTGTCTCAATTGTTTAGGCACTTCACACTCCATTAGAAACTGCCCAAGTAAGGGCACATGTTTTAAATGCCACAGACGGCATAACACTTTATTACATCTGGAGGAGCTCAGGTACATCAAGAACGCTCCAGAGCAACCAAGAAACGGGAGCACTCCAGCCAAGGTCAGCTTAGGAACAATCAACGAAGCTAACAGCAGCAAGACTCAAATTAACCCCGAAATAGTTTCACTCCAATGCAAGGAGCATCAGGAATGCAAACAGGTCACTAAATCCGTCCTGCTAGCCACAGCACTCATTCAAGTGCACTCCAATAAGACAGGGGCTAGAACACTTAGAGCTATCATAGACCAGGGTTCACAGGTTTCACTCATCACTGAAAGGAGCGCTCAGCTCCTACAACTCGACAAAACAAACGCCTTCGCGACCGTCTTCGGAATAGGAGACCAACACTTGCCAAGCAAACATGCAGTCAACTTTACACTGATAAAAAAATTGTCTTGATTCCAGCAATTCGATAGTCTTCGTTTCGTTGTCTTGAGTAGAAAAAGTTTTCAGTCTTAACATGAGAATGCTGTTTCAGAGGAAGACACTGGAAATTCTTGAGCCAAGCAAAAAAATTTCTTCGCTCAATACTTATATTTTTCGACCAAGATATTTCTTTCTCGAACTAAGATTGTTTAATTTTTTACTCAAGAAACTAAATTCTTAATTCATCGGACTTTTTTCGTTTTCCGGGCTTTCACGCTCTAAAAATGTATCACAAACTATTAAGACCGATTTTAGAACTTGAATTTTTTTCAATTATAATATCATCGGTTTCGTAATTTTTTTAACTTCAAGTCAACTTTTGTCTTCATCCAAGACAATAAAACCAAGACTATGAGTATTGCTTATCCCGAGACAATTTTGTTTTCGTTATATCCAAAACATGAGTTGCTTAGTTCAAGAAAAAGTGCTTTAAGCCAAGAAATTTTTTTTATCAGTGTAGACTCAGCTCTCGCTACTCGAACGATCAGTACATTGATGTGAATGCGTTAGTAGTGAAGCAAATTTCAGAAAACATTCCCACTCACCAAATGTCACCACGAGATTGGTCACACATCAAGGGTCTCCAACTAGCAGACCCTCAATACTTTGAATCAGGGCGTATCGACGTGTTATTAGGAGCCGATGTCTACCCCGAAATAATAGAAGAAGGAAAAATAAAAGGTCTCCCAGGTACACCACTTGCGGAACGCACCATCCTGGGATGGATATTGTCAGGACCGGTGAAAAACACCTGTCATAGTTTCAAGGTTGCAATTAGCCTACACTGTGACATAAAACAATTATTAAAACAATTCTGGGAGTTAGAGGAATTGACCGAAGAAAAGCACCTCACTGAAGCCGAAGCTCAATGCGAAGCACACTTTAAGGCGACACACCGACGTAGAGAAGATGGTCGATATGAAGTGCAACTGCCAATCACATCCAGAACCACCAGCGCTCGGCGACTCTAAAGGAATCGCACTAAGAAGATTTTTTAGCTTAGAGCGAAAGCTAGATGCACATAGCGAATTTAAGCAGGAATACGAAAAATTTATGGCTGAATATCTGGAATTAGGACACATGGAACTAGTGATAGCTGAAAAACACGATACACACACACGCGGTAAACCGTGCTACTTACCGCATCATGCAGTGATAAAGGAACAAAGCTCCACCACAAAAGTAAGAGTAGTATTCGATGCTTCCGCAAAAACCACTAACAAATCATCACTGAACGATCACCTACTAACGGGACCTACCATCCAGGCAGACCTAGCATCCACCCTGCTAAAGTGGAGAACTCATGCCATCGCATTCACTGCTGACGTTGAGAAGATGTACAGGCAGATAAGAGTCGCCCAAAAGGACACTGATTACCAGCGCATTCTCTGGAGGAACGAGACAACGAAACCATTACAAGAGTACCGCTTGCTTACCGTTACATACGGAACAGCGCCAGCACCATTCTTAGCGGTACGTACCCTTCAACAGATAGCATTCAACGCAGCGTCTCAGTCCGAAAGAGCTGCAAGGGTAATTTTAGAAGATTTTTACGTTGATGATCTAATGTCAGGAGCGGATTCAATCCCCGAAGCCCTTCATCTAATAGAAGAGGTTCGAAAAATACTCAGAGAAGCTGGTCTACACTTACGAAAATGGACCAGCAATCACAACCAAGCGCTGCGTGATATAGCAAATCAAGACAGAGAATTAAAAGGGCCTCCCGAAGTCAACATCAACACTACTATCAAAACACTAGGGATTCATTGGAACCCCATCACGGACACATTTCATTTTAAAATCAAGAACAATCCAAGAAAGGTGGAGACTAAGCGAGAATTATTATCAGAGATATCACTATTATTCGATCCCTTAGGATGGTTAAGTCCGATAGTAATTTCAGCTAAAATATTAATGCAACAAGTATGGCTGGAGAAGGGCGAATGGGATGACCAACTATCTCAAAGGCTTACCGAAACATGGCATACCTTCAGAAACCAGCTTCACATGATCGAGAAACTTACAATTCCACGCTGGTTACAAACACATAAGGATGGAGAATTTGATTTACATGGATTTTGTGACGCGTCAAATCTAGCCTATGCAGCTGTACTATACGTGGTCGTTAAAAGTAACGATAAAACAAAAGTATCACTACTAACAGCTAAAACCAGAGTAGCGCCACTGAAACAGATAAGCCTCCCAAGATTGGAGTTATGTGCCGCGTCGCTACTAGCAAAGTTAGTACAAAAGACACAATTGATACTTCCAAGCAAACCAGCCCAAATTCATCTTTGGAGTGATTCCACTATAGTATTATCATGGCTTCGAGGACATCCATCAAGATGGAAGACATTTGTCGCAAATCGAGTTAGTGACACCCTTCAACGATGCAGTAGCTGTATTTGGAGACATGTACCTACAAAGGACAATCCAGCCGATTCCGCAAGCAGAGGAATCTCGGCTCAATCGCTCATAAACCATAATTTGTGGTGGAATGGTCCCACTTGGCTTGTCAAATCCAAGGAACACTGGCCATCACAGGAACAAATCAAGGAAACACAGCTGGAAGCGAAAGGAGCAGTCACTTTAGTCACCACTTTGGAAAATGAATTCTTTACCAGACTACTGGAGCATTACTCCTCCTGGAGAAAATTAATTAGAGTCACAGCATACTGCAACCGATTCATGAACAATTGCAAGGCAGACACAAGGTACAAAACACTAGGTCATTTGAGAATTTACGAATTGCAAAAGGCCAAAAACAGTATCATCCAAATACTACAAAAAAGGCACTTTATGGAATAAATTACAGCATTACAGAGTCGAAAACAATTATCTCCTAAAAGCTCTATTCGCAACCTAAATCCCTTTCTTGACACTGACGGAATCCTAAGAGTAGGAGGCCGATTACGACACTCCCACTTGACCTATAACGAGCGATTTCCAATGATAATTCCAGCTAGAAGCACAGTAACCAACCTATTAATTGACGATGCTCATAAAATCACGTTACACGGAGGAGCACAATTAGTGACAGCAATGTTAAGAAAAGAATTCTGGATAGTAACTGCCAGAAACCTCATTAGACAAAGAATACATGCTTGTCTCCGATGCTGGAAACAGAAGGCAGCTACAAGCCAGCAACTGATGGGTGACTTACCAGAATATCGTATACAGCCAAGTCATCCATTTACACACACAGGTTTTTTTTTTTTTTTTTTTTTATGTGGAAGACTAGAGCTTAGGGAAAGCCCTTTGTACTGTCGACAATCTATTTTCTTCGTATAGAGTGCAATGTCGAACAGCAAGCTCTAGTCGATAGATAGTGAAGGGGAAGAGAGAAGTAGGAAGGAACTGCCACAACCACCTAACTCCAACCATTTCTATCGCGACTCTGGCATCGGGGCAATGAGAAACAACTCGCTGGAGTGTTATGCCTCCTGAAACAAGTTGAATCCCATCAACCAACCGATGACATGCGCTTGGTGGAGCGGGGCAATGCTAGCGGAAGGCTATGACAGGAGGAAAGGTGGGAAAGGCGAAGGACCGTGGGGCTCTGCCGGGACTCGAACCCGGGACCTCTGGGATAGTAGCCAGGCGCCTTACTCCCTAGACTACCGAGGTGTAGACTTTTGCGGTCCCTTGACAATAAGAGAGTCGAAATGTAGAGGAAGAGTGCGAACTTCTAAAGGATATATTTGCATCTTTGTCTGCATGGCTATCAAAGCAGTGCATCTGGAAGCAGTGAGTGACATGACGTCAGACGCATTTATCGCCGCCTTTCGTCGATTCACATCTAGACGCGGCAGGATCAGCCACTTGTACAGTGACTGTGGTACAAACTTCATAGGAGCCAACAGACGGATGGCACAATTCAACATGCAAAAGGAATGGGGAATATCAGAAGAGGTCTTTGCGTCCCTCGAGGAAGCCAGCACTAAATGGCACTTCATCCCGCCAGGCTCCCCACATTTCGGTGGCATCTGGGAAAGCGGAGTAAAATCCATCAAACACCACCTGAAAAGAACAACAGGGAATACAATAATGACCTTTGAAGAACTAAACACTCTCTTAACGCAAATAGAAGCTTGTCTCAACTCGCGACCATTATGCCCTATAACAAATGATCCGGAAGATTTAGCAGTGTTAACACCAGGACATTTTTTAATCGGTAACGCAATCCTAGCACCAGTAGATGACAATCTATTAGAACCCAACATCAGGATCACAAGCAGATGGCAAATGCTGCAGCAAATGAATCAAACCTTCTGGAGACAATGGCAGACAGATTACCTACACCGACTGCAACAAAGGCCTAAATGGCTACATCGAACTCCAAATGTAAAGACTGGTGATTTGGTATTAATCAAAGATGAACGATTACCGCCAACAAACTGGGCACTGGGACGAATCATTGAAGTTCATCCAGGAAGAGATGGACTGGTCCGAGTTGTAACGATAAGATGCAAGGAAGCAACCTTAACACGACCCATAACAAAAGTAAGCGTTCTACCTATAGAAGACAATGGCCCGACAGTCACACCAGACTGCGGCACAAAGAAATAACCTTAACCAATACATTAACTAATCATAAGCCTTAAACACAACTTAAGCAAATAAGATAAGATATAAAATAAGAAACTCAACACGGGAGTAGCCATAAGAATTAAAATTATCATCAATTTCAGGACAAAATGTACAACATAAAAGTGGTATTGCTATCCTTGTTAGGACTATGTGCTACAGCAAACGCCATAATCGCTTATGACTGCGGACACGACAGCATAAACATCAGCGCCGTCTCCTTAGTGGAAGTCGCAGAATGTCAATTTGAAGAGACAAAAACTCGACACGAACAGGAAGAAATACAGCTTTTGCAACTAAGCGAAGTAGCAGTGGTCCAGACGTATCAATGCAAAATAAGCATTATACAGTCCATATTCCACTGTGGGATGTTCAGTCATCTATCTCTGGTGTCAGGTGGATTAAGCACGTTCATCGCAGATATAAGTCACGAGGACTGCATGAAGATACACAAGAGTGGAACCTATCAGTTAAGTAACGGAAGGATTATCGCTGACATCAAGCCAAATAGCAGTTCCACATATTCAGAAACTATTGCCGGAAGCCTAGACAATGATGGCAACTGTCAAGGCATCAGATATAGCAGTAGTGGTCACGACTGGGACAAGGTAATTGTCATACAATCAATCACCTTAACCATCACAGATTGTCCCAGCATGACAACAAAATTATCATCCGCAACAACATAATATGCTCGTATCTCAATGGCCACTGCACTGATCCCGAGAACGGCAGGAGCTTCTGGGACATCATTCCAAACACAGCATGCGAGGAAACGAAATATGACGTATTATGGCAGGGACGAGCAGATAAACTAACTGTTGAAAATGATGACAAGACGACCGGAAAGGGTAGTGTTGTCTACACGGTAAACGCAGAAGAATTCATCTTCGCACTAGAGATAAGGAAGGAGATAACGGTGTGCCGATTCAAGGGTTTTCAAACGGAGCATCCAAGACTGATCATCGTACCCAAAACATCAAGTGAGTATTTCTTCACAAAGCATCCGACGAACGCACGGAATCTAGACATATTGACCTATGTCAACTCAAAATTTGTATACACTGAGAGACATATGCGAATGCAAATAGAGAATTTATACGTTAACCTGGTAACCAGACGTTGTGAACTAGAACGAGAGGTCCTTCAGACTCAACTCAGTATCGCATCACATAATCCAGCCGAATTCGCGCTACGCTACATGAAGGAACGAGGCTACACAGCAGTACAACGGGGAGAAATCATATATATAATCAAATGCCAAGCAGTAGAAGTCGCTATTAGACGAATCTCCAAATGTTATAATGAACTTCCTATAAGTTACTCTAATCAAAGCTTCTTCATGACTCCAAGGACACATCTGATCCAAGAATTCGGCACAGAAGTAGCATGTTCACCCTTAATGACCCCAGGATACCACATCTTAGGAGAATGGTACGGACTAAGCCCAGCTATCCATAGAATACGCACACCCAACATGCTAAAACCATCAAGCACCATCGATTGGAAATACGAGGATTCAGGAGACTTAATGAGAGCAGGTATCTACTCCACAGAAGCACTGGAAGATCTTCGAAGACAAGTAATGTATCCGTCAGAGCAACAAGCCATAACCAACATCATAGCTCAACGACTACTCGGTGTCAATGTAGACCACCAGGACGTAGATGTGTTAAATTTATTAACTCCCGGCGCTATACACAGCGCAATGCAGGTCATCAAGGAACGATTGTGGACATTTCTCATCGACGCAGGACAAATATACTTGGCCATATTAGGCGCTTACGCAGTCTTCACCGTCATCAAGCAGATATGCAATATGATCATTAACGCTCAAACCATTCACGAGCAGTACGGTTGGAATTGGCGACTCGTAGCGGCATCCTGGAGCACACTCACAAATCATCTCACAAGAGGAAATTGGCAACCAAATCCACAAAGTGAAACACCGCAGAATCAGGTAGATCTCGCCACCATTGCAGTTCAAGGATCAGAAGACAAGAAAGCAGACGAGAATTTGTACGCAAGCATTCAACATCTCGACACCATGGTACAACGCACTTCACTCTACCCATCCACTTCCCTTTCCACCTCAAGCCAATAAAAGATAAACCACCACCTTCAACAGCTCCAGCATTAAGGCGAGTCGAGGCGCCTCAAAACCTCTAAAGAACACACAAGGATCTACGTCTATCACGGAGGAAATGCCCACTAGACAAACACAACACACTAATCAAATTCTTCTATTCTAGCTACACAACTCAATCTTAAAATCAGAGATTTCAACGGGGGGCAGAATGGAGCGGTTGCCCAATTTGGCCGATTGATCCAATTTCAAAATAAATTGGGCGATCGCTTCATATTTCACAACAACCAGAAAAATAAAAACACTTGCATACGCATGCTGATCAACACCAAACTGTGACCCGGAAGCATGGGTTGTAATAATTCCATTAATCATCATCGTGCTGACCGCAACAAAACCGGCGGAATAAAAACAAGAAAGCACCAGAGACCAGGGGCATAAACACGGAAAATCCGAACGAGGTGTCGCGATCGCCACAAGTAATTCATTTTTGTATTGTTTACATTTTTTCAAAATCATTTTCATAAAGTTGTAAAATTTGTTTATGTTTAATAAATAGTAATTTCAATTCGTAAATTCGTGAGTGTCAATTATTAAGTTTCCTTTTGTGTTTTTGAATTTATTACTCAAATTTCACTACCAAGAATGTTCATCTTAAAATTATTACAGTTTTGGGAGATATTTTTTCTCGCAATATTTTTGGTTATAATTAGCCCTGGTGTTATTTCTTTAATTTCTTCTGTTAAAGTTTTTTGCATTGTACATTGTGCTTCTTCAAAATTAAAAATATTATGGACACATTTGTCGTTGATGTTTATTAAATATTTTTGTAAATTAGCTTTTACCTTACTACTATACACATTATTACTGTCGTCTACTAATATGGTATATTCACTTAGATATATAGAATTATTTTGATCATTGGGCATTGGTTCTATTAAGATCTTTGAAAATGATTTTTCGGTATATATAGGGATCAACAAAATAATGACAATTTGGTCTAGGTGAAATACCACAGCAAGTCCAATATCTCTGAAATTATCAAGGTCTGGAATCAAATTGAATTCTTTTTCAGTAAGAATATTTTTAGATAATATCCCTAGTTTACTTGTTAGTATGACTTGTTCGATGTCCTCTATGTGGTTTTTCAATAGGTCAATATCATAGTTTATTTGGTAGACTTGTTATGTATTTTATTTGGTCTTCCATTTTTATAATTTCATTTACGTTTTTCTCTGTGAAATTATTTAAGTATTTTGATATTATATTTTGTTGCGTTTTTATTTGCTTTGTTATATTATTTATTTGATCTGCTATTTCATTGTTTATTATAATTTGTTTATTACTTTCGACTATTATATTTTTGTTATTCTTAAACAATGCTTCTATTTGATTTTTAATTTCGATTTCGTCGTTGTGGTCCATTGTACCTGCCAGATATTTAAGTCCAGTTCCTATTATATCAATTAAACCTCTAGGTTGTCTGATGTGTGGTTTTAGGTTATTTCTTTTCTTTTCTAGTATTCTGAAATTATGTATGAGTGTATTATACATAGGTTGTATCAAATTAGCTTCCTTTTCAAGTATTTTAAGATTTTCCTGAATCTCATTTATAGTGATTTCATATTCCGTTGTGTTTATTATATGCAAAACTTTCGTGAATGATTGTATTATTCTTACATCTTCTAATTTAATAGTTACGTATCCATTATTGTTGTTAAGATTTTGTACTTCTATCGACTGGGAGCATATTTTGGGGAGGATTGTGAGAGCAATGAGTGTTAGTTTTAGAACCTCTCAACAAGTGAGTATTTATTATATTTTATAACAGTACAGAATCAATAAGTATAACAGTAATAACAGTAATAACAGTAGTGTCATATGAATAACAATATAAACAATTTACTAATTAAACAATAGATGTCAATAGGAGAGATTACAATTGATTCGTATTACTTTACAAATCCCCCCTCAATTGCAATTTCTACAACCCATATTACTTATACAGTAAGTATGCTTAAAAGCAGGCAGCGCCTTGGTGAACACATCCGCCACCATTTCAGTCGAGGGCATAAATTTTAAGATAATCCTCCGCTTCTCTACGATTTCTCTCAGAAAATAATACCTCATGTCGATATGTTTTGTCCGTGCGTTTTGAATCGGGTTGGACGCTATGAACTGAGCACTTTGGTTGTCGTTGTATATAATGACTGGCGTAAGTTTTTCGGCCTTTAACTCTTCTAAGAAATTCTGCAAGTAAAGTGCTTCCTTTGAGGCGTCTGCGATGGCAATGTACTCCGCTTCTGCTGTGGATAATGCAACAGACGACTGCTTTTTAGAACTCCAGGATATCGCAGTTCCTGATAATACAAATGTATAGCCCGAGTATGATTTCCTGTCTAAGATGTTCGATGCCCAATCAGCATCCGCGTAACCTTTCAGCTCTCCATTATCTGCTTTGAAGTGTAGTGCATAGTCTCTCGTACCCTTTAGATAACGCAGGATTCTTTTAGCTGCATCCCAATGTCGTTTGCCATAACATGTGTTAAATTGGCTCAGGTAATTTACGGCATACGCTATGTCCGGTCTTGAAATTACTGACAAATATAGTAACGATCCAATAAGATTCTGATAAGGAGGTCTACAATCACAAAAAGAAACGAAGAAAAAGAAGAAATAACTAGACGAATACTACTGGCTAATAGAGCCTTTTATGCCCAAAAAAAAATACTGCACTCCAGATTTGTGCACAGAAAAACCAAACTCTCACTCTACAAAACAGTAATACGACCAGTACTTTGCTATGGCAGCGAGACTTGGACTATGACCCAGGACATAGAGGAACGAGTCAACAGGTTTGAGAGAAAAGTCCTCAGGTGCATAATAGGCCCAACCAGAGAGGATGGAATATGGAGAAGGAGATACAACAGCGAGTTGTACGAAATTTTTGACGACCCAGAACTCTCAATTTTAATAAAAATTAACAGATTAAGACTAGCCGGTCACGTAGTCAGGATGGAAGACAATCGCATCCCAAAACGGCTTATGATATCAGAAATTTCGGGAAATAGGCCAGTAGGTAGACCCAGGAGGAGATGGATAGACTCTGTGACGGCTGACGCAGAGACAATGCTGAACATCCGGAACTGGAGACATGCTGCAAGGGACCGTCAAACATGGAGAAATGCCCTAGAGGAGGCCAAGGCTCGATTTGGGCTGTAGCGCCATTGGATGGATGGAAGGAGCTTTAAAATTATTTGTTTCTTTAGCTTCATCACTATCTTCATTCTTAGGTAGTCTCAGATTTGCTTCCATCGGGATTTTTACTGGTTTTGCATCTGTCATAGAAAACTTCTGCATTAAAGAATCGATGTATCTCGTCTGTTTCATGATGATCTCATTTTCCTTGGACTGTTCGAATTCAATTCCGAGACAATGATGTAAGCTGCCTAGATCCTTTAATTCAAACCATTTTCTCAGGTCTATTTTGAACTTTTCGATTGATTCTAGACTTCTTGATATGATAATTATATCATCCACATATATAGCCACTATTAGGACATCCTTAGTATCAATAGATTTATATATGCAAGGATCAGTTCTCAATGGTTTTAGCCCAACTTCTACCAATTTGTTGTGGAGTTTAATATACCACTGGCGTCCTGCCTGACGCAAGCCATAAATCGACTTTTTCAACTGACAAACTTTACCTTTGGTGTCCACTCCCATCAATTCAGGATAAAGTTCAGGAACTTCCATAAAAATATTTTCTTCAATATCGCCATTTAAGAAGGCTGTTGTGATGTCAATCTGATGCAGTTGTAGCTTCCACATGACTGCTAACGCCATGAGGATACGTAAAGAGGAATATTTGACTACAGGAGCGAATGTTTCATTGAAATCAATTCCTGGCCTTTGTGCGTAGCCTTTAGCTACCAGTCTCGCTTTCCGTTTCAATATTTTTCCTTGCTTGTCACATTTTGTCTGATAAACCCATCTACATCCAATTACATTTTGTGCCCCGGTCCTGCCTACAAGGGTCCAAGTTTTATTCTTTGTCTGCGCTTGCAATTCTTCAATCATAGCATTTTTCCAATCACTTTGATTTTCTCTAGAGAGGGCTTCTTCTACACTAGTTGGATCAATTTGAACTAAGCCCGCCATTTCTGTTCCAAATTTTTCGTCTTCATTTTTATCATCTCCATTACTTGAATCTACGCCGTTTTGCTTTACTACTTCGGTTTGATACACCTTTTTAGGCCTTCCTCTACCCCCACTCTTAATGAAGTTTGGTCTACCTCGAATTCTTCTTAACACTGTTTGATCTTTCACAGTTTGATCTTTCATGCCACTTGGTTTCATTAAGGTTTTACTTGCGGCCTCATTTAATTTTACTTCATCTCGTTGACCATTATCAGACGAACCCCCTTTACTGCATTCTTGTAGACAAACGTCAGAAAAGCTTTCTCCTTTGGCTGTATTCTTGTCTTCCATCGGTTCAAATTCGAAAAATAATTCTATTTTATCATGTTTCTTTTCAGAATTTAAAAACACAACATCTCTACTTTTTATGATCTTTTGTTCTTCAGGGGACCACAACCTGTAGGCTTTAGCATCATCGCAATAGCCTACAAATATGTATTTTTTGGACTTAGCTTCGAACTTACTTTTGTTGGAACCTTTTTGCAATGAGTAAGCTTCTGAGCCAAAAACTCGAAAATGTGAAACTATTGGACGTCTGTTGTGCCACAAATGAAATGGTGTTGAGCCATTAATTGAACTTGAAGCACACCTATTTCTAATATAATTGGCAGTATTTATTGCTTCAGCCCATAAACTTTTAGGTACACCTGACTCTAGCATCATGCACCGTGCCATTTCCACCAAAGTTCGGTTTTTACGTTCCGCGACTCCATTTTGTTGGGGCGTATATTCAACGCTCAGCTCATGATGTATGCCATTCATTTTAAGGAATGAGGAAAATTCCTTTCCACAATATTCCTTCGCGTTATCAGTCCTGATTGCCTTTATCCGTTGACCAGTTTGTTTTTCGGTAAAGAAAAGGAAATCCTTAAACGCATCCAATACTCCACTTTTCTTTGTAAGGAAGTATACGTAACACCACCGGGTTTTGTCATCAATGAAGGTTGCAAAATAACGCGCTCCACCTTGGGATTTACACCTCATTGGTCCACAGATATCACTGTGTATAAGCATTAATTTTTCCTCAGCTTTTACTACTTTCCCTTTTGGGAATGGACGCACATGGTGCTTGCCTTGGATACAAATTTCGCACTGAGGAAATTTAATTTTATTTATATTTTTCACATTCAAGCCTATAACAGATTTTTCCACTATCATACTCTTTAATGTGTGATAGTTTAGGTGGCCAAACTTGGTGTGTGCATTGATCAGATCGATAGCAGGAGAATCTGCGGTATTTGCACACTTGTTTCTAACTCCACAAACCCTGTATAGGCAACCTTCTTTTTGAGCCTTTAACACAATCTTCCTTGCAGAATTCAATACCAGTCCTTGATTTTTGGAGAAGACAACTGTGTATCCATTCTCAGTAATCTTGGGCACGGATATGAGATTCAATCGAAGATCCGGAACATATAATGTATTTGTTAACGTAATGTCTGATCCCTGCAATGAAAATATCTTTACATCACCTGAACCTTCAATCTCGGTAGTTGAGTGATTTGCAAGATTTAAGGTATTCGCATTTGACAATTGGATGTTTTTGAAGAGATATTTTTGACCACACATGTGCGAGGTAGCCCCGCTATCCAAATACCACGTATTAATGTTATTTCCTCTCAAGCCAATACTAAAAATTTCTTCAGTTAAGGAACTCCTTTGAGAGTTCCTACAATCATTGGCCTTATGGCCGAATTTCTTGCACTTAAAGCATTTAAACTTAAACCTTCTTGGATTATACTGGAGGTTTCTTTTGCTAATGCTTTTAGCCGACAGTGCTCCATCTGCAGATTCGTCTTTCTTGCTTTTACGGCACTCATATTCTTCTGTAATCTTTATCTTTAGAGTTTCAGGTCCAGGCAGTACATCTCTAGACTCCATGGCTATCCTAAAATTATCAAAACTCTCAGGTAAACTATATAATAAAAGAATACTTAAAAGATCATTGTCGACGACTAAGTTAATGTCTTTTAACTTATCGACTGCCTCAAAAAAAATTTGTAGATGATCTCGCACATGATCATCATCAGCTGCTTTGGTCAAAATTAGATGTTTCAACAATGTTGCTTTTCTGGCTGGTCCCTTAGACTCGAACACTTCATGCAACCTGTCCCAGACTTGTTTAGAGGTTGCACATCCCCTTATCACACTCAACTCGGATGGACTAATCGCTAATGTTAAATCAGCCTTGGCTTTCGCATCCGCAACTTCCCATGCTTCTATACAATTCTTCTCTCCATTTATTGGACATTTTATTTTGCCACTTACATATCCAAAAGAATCATTTTTAATCAGCATGGCTTCAATGTGAAGCTTCTATGTGCAAAAGTTTTCTTTATTTAATGGCTCAAAATAAAATAATTTTGTGTTTGCCATTTCCAGAAAAGGATATTACGAATCACCTTTTCTATTTAAACTTCAAAACTTAAAGGAATACTTGGATGTTTTAAGATTATTATTTTTATTTTTTTTTCTCATGGAGCTCTGGGCCCATAACCTGTTAGTTTTAGAACCTCTCAACAAGTGAGTATTTATTATATTTTATAACAGTACAGAATCAATAAGTATAACAGTAATAACAGTAATAACAGTAGTGTCATATGAATAACAATATAAACAATTTACTAATTAAACAATAGATGTCAATAGGAGAGATTACAATTGATTCGTATTACTTTACAATGAGGAGTATTGTTGATCTCGTCATTCTGACCTGAAATAGAAATCTTTCCTTTAGATTTTCTTTTTGCTTTATATGTTGCTTTAATAGTAGGATTATGATTGTTTTGAAAATTTTTCTTTCTTTTTATATGAGATTTGTAATACTTTAGTCCTGTCACTTTATCTACCACATGGTTTTCATTTATTTTCTCTATTTCTACCTTCCTAAACTTTGCATGATTTTTCCCTCCTCGCGGGTCTTTCATAAAGTGTTGTCCAGGCTGCACTTCTACATTTTCTCTGCTACGATTTAGCTTTTTAATAGAATTTTCCTTTATTCTTATAATTCTTTCGCGGATGTCTCTATATTCGTCGATTTTTATTTTCCCATTATTGAAGTCGATTGGTTTTTTATTTGTTGTTGAGTGTATTGTGTTATTATAGAAGCATATACTTTTTAATATTTTTTCTTCGACCGTGTCGATATCTATATTTGGGTCGTGCCTTAGAATCCTTAAGTGCTCATTAATTGTATTATGTAGTCTTTCTACATCTGAGTTTGATGTGTGGTTGTTGCTTGATGTAAAATGTATTTCGATATTTTCGTTTTTCAAAAACTCACGCAAAGGTAAGGCTTTTAACCTTAGCTCGTTATCAGCTATGATTTTATTGACTTTGCCTACTGAAGAGATAAGTTGCAGAATTGCCCTCTTGAATTCTACCCAAGTTCTTGCATTTATCTTAATAGCTTGCGCGAACTTGCTAAATTTATCTATAAAACTAAGAAAAAGATTTTTTTCTAAACTATAGCACACATCAATATGAACAATTTCATTAGGACTTGAAGGGGTCTCGGTGATTTGAAATTTTTGTTTAATTGGTTTTCTTTCGTACTTCTCTATGTTACATATTTCACAATTGTTAATAAATTGTGTTACCCGTAGACTCAATTTTGGATGGAAATACTTCAGTTGGAGTTCCTTGTGGACCTCTGTAATACCTCGATGGTTATTTCTAAGGTGCTCCTCTTCGATTAATTTAGCTAGACGTTCTTCATCCGTGATATCCTCTAGCAATTTATCACATTTAATTACTTTTAATAGTTTATTGCTAGAAAAGTGGCTTTGAAATGTTTCCTCTAGGGTTCGATAAAAATCGGAATCTTTTACATAAATTGCGTTTAAAGATTTTGCGTTAAAGTGTGATTTAAAAAGAGTAATGGTTGTCGCTTCATCAAGTGATTTCACATAAATTATTTTTCGAAATTTGTCAAATATTTTTAGATTTTTTATTTTTAGCGAGCCAGAGTTTGTTTTAATAATTACTATTTGTGTTTTGAACACATTAAGAGGAGATTTGCTTGATAAAATTCGATTCTCGTGTGGTTCTTGAGCAAAATTTACCTCAATTCGGGAGAGAGCATCTGCGTTTCCGTTTTTTGTTCCTTTTTTATATTTTATTTCGTAGTCAAATTCCGATAACTTTAGTCGCCATCGGACTAGCTTTGAATTTGGTTCTTTGATAGAAAATAGCCACTGTAAGGGTTTGTGGTCTGTTTCTATTACGAATCTCCTGCCAAACAAATATGGACGAAAGTACTTGGTGGCCCACACCACCGCTAATAGCTCTTTTTCTATTGTGCTATAATGTTGTTCGTGGTCATTTAAGGTACGACTCGCATAGCATGTCGGCTGTCCTTCCTGGGATAATATGGCGCCTAAAGCATATTGACTTGCGTCCGTAGTCAATGTGAAAGATTTATTAAAATCTGGGTATTTTAAAATTGGTTCGCTAATCAGAAGCCTCTTTAACATTTCGAAACTGTTAGTGTATTCTGGATCACTCAAGTTAATCTTCTGATCCTTTTTTAAATATTTTGTAATTGGCTTGGCTATGCTAGAGTAGTCCCTAATGAATTTACGGTAATACCCCGTACAGTGCTGGATTACCCATTAGGCCAGACTAGGCCATGGCCTGGGGCCCCCGATGAGCAAGGGCCCCCATGAAATTTTTTTAATGTAATTTTTAATTTCAATAAAAAAAATTTTCCATGCTTTTTGAAATTTTGAAAAAAAAAATTTTTTGGACACCAATTTGTTCGTCATATTTAATAATGTATTTTACAAATGTATTTTTAAACAAAAAATATTGCAACATCTATATTGATTTATTCATTCAATTGTTGTTTTATCGGACGATTCGAATTTCAAATCGCGCGCTAAAGAATCGAAACAGCGCTTGTAAACTCGAGCTTGTTTATATAAACAAAAACCTTAAATTCAGTGTTTTTAGCAAAACAAAGCCATCTGTTGTTCGGTCGTTTTGCAGAATACATCTGTTGGTTTCTCTCGGTAAAAAAAGGACGTTTTCTTAATAAGTGACGAATCGAGATGTTATTTAATGTGAAATTGTGATTTTGTGTGTAATTTTCATATCGAAAACTACGTGTTTGTTGAAAACAAGGTAGGTTCTGTTTTCTATTTTATCTTTACACAACACAATAAACATCACCAATCAAACCTACAATTTTTGTTATACTACGATTCTTGTTATAAAAAACCTTTCATTTCTTAAATTGATTTTGGAAAAACATCGCAAATTTTGTCGTTTCTGAATGTAAAGTGAATTTTAAAATGACAAAAAATTTTTTAACTACATTAATAAAGAGGCCCATCTAAAAATTCATTATTGGCAATAAAAAATAATTGTAATTTGATTTGCAAAAATATAAACCAAATTTTTATTGCAAAATCTTTTATTTTTGAGCATAAAATACGAAATAATATATGAAATGAGAACTTTAAAAATGATTCTTTCAATCTTTTTGACAAAAAATGGATTGAAACAGAAACGATACATAAAATTGAAACAAAAACTGAACCAGTCGAAATAAAAAAATTGAGCCAAAAAATAAATTAAGAAATAAAACTGACAATCGGAAGAAAATGTAAAAGAAATGACAATTCAAAGAACCTTGATAGTCAGCTTTATGTAAAGTTTACACAAAAAGAGACAAAATGTCGCCAAAAAATTTAAGTTTCAAAAAACTAAACGTTTTAATTTTGATTTGTTTTTAAGCACAAATAAAAATTTTGAAAAGTTGTGCAAAACTTTAAGTCAACTCCAGGGAACTAAATTTATACCAATTAACAATCGAAAAACGAAATTAAAATGAAACACCACAATATCAAAAGAGTTTTTTCATATTTAGACCAGTGCAAATAATTTTTGGAAACAAAAAAATTATTAACAGCATGACAAATGTTGGAAAGTGAAGGAAATATAGCGAGCCAACCAGAAAAATAAATTCAAGTCGATCTGAGTTACGTGGGTGAAATAGGGGTAACTTTAAGGGGTGAAAAAGGTTTTTCACGATTTCCAACGAAACTAGACCTCCTATCAAAAAAAGTTGAATATAGGAGTTGTAGGTAACAAAAAGAACTACAACTTTTGTACAAACCATTTTTTCACATAACCTCAAATTTCCGAGAAAAATCGAAAAAACTAGTGTTTTTGTTTTTGATTTTTAACTCCATGAAAAAAATTTTTTTTTTCACGAAATTTTATGGAAACTTACCTTTTTATTTTTGAATTAATATATTTATTTTTACGTTTTATTTTGAATTTAAACCTAAAAAGAGACCTCATTTTCAGCCGAAAATGTCCATGTTCTAAAATTATTTTTTTCAAAAAATCTAAGGGTTTTTTCTTTTGTTGAAAGGTCTAGTTTCAGATGGTGTAGAAAAAATTAACATGACTATAGAAAAATTTGCCAGGAAATACGAAAAATTGAAAAACTTGATTTCAAAAAGTTATTTTTCGATCATTGTTTTAAATTTTTTTTGAACTTGTTTAACGTATCCAAAAGCTGCTTAAAAAATTCGTGGAACACTCCAAGACTCCAGCGGCCTTGTATTTTTTGCTATTTACGATTCAAAAATAAGTGTCACTCACTGATCTGTTTTTAGTATTTTAAAAGAGTAAAAACAGATGTGTGAGTTGCACTCATTTTTGAATCGTAAATAGTAAATATAAACAAGTCAGCTGGAGTCTTGGAGTGTTCCACGAATTTTTCAAGCAGCTTTATGCTGTAAACATAATTGGGGCGACCGACGCAACTACTTTCGCAAGAACTGTCAAAAACCAATAGAATATACGTCTGTATATGAAGGTGCACATAATTTCGACCACGGCTACGGCCACGTCGCGGACCACGGCGGCTCAATCAATCTATTTTCTATTTTGTAGCTATCGCCTGTCAAAGATGTTTATTTACTGAGGTTATGTTTTCATAATTTGTGTGTATTTTTTATTTTGAGGTTTGATTAAACAAACCCATTGTTATATAATTGATGCAATATTTTTAATATTGCTTATTTTTTTCATATTTTTCATGATTATATGAAAAAATATTTCTTCACAGATAACAATAAAAAAACAAAAATTAAGTCGCCGTGGCTCCAATTATGTTCACACAACGAATTTCAGCCCGGAAATCGCTCTTGCCGTCGCCGCCGCCGTGGTCGTGGTTCCAATTATGTTTACAGCATTAGTAGATGTTAAACAAGTTCAGAAAAAAGGACCTTAACGACATACTTTTTGAATTAGAGTGAAAAAAGGGGGAAAAATCGTTGAAATAAAAGGTTGATACCTATTTTTGAATGGCATATATCAAAAAACCAAACCAGATGGAGACAAGCTGGAGAGAAATTTTCAGGTAACTTTTGAGGATGCTAAAAAAGTTCAGAACAAAGGACCTTAACGATATACTTTTCGAGTTACAGTGAAATATGTGGCAAATAATTGTTGTTTTTTTTCACATTTTCTTTTTACAAATAAACCCCTATATTTCTGTGTTTGCCATGGTACACTATTGGTTTTATTAATTAAATGAAAGCCAAGTTCCTAACGTTTACAAAGATGCCCTATTTGTCTAAATCGACCGTTGTCTCATTACCTATTTATACTAAATCATAAACTACATTTTTTCCCCATAACCAAAATTCAAAATGCCCTATCTCGAAAACGGGAAAGTCTCGATTGAAAAAAAAACAAAAAAACATGTGTTCATTATTTTTTGAAAATCTTTTTGACCATACAGAAATTGACCGCCCGCCCACCCCCACTTTGAGGGGCGGGAGAATCAGAATCCGTGAAACAAAGGGGGGTTTCAATCGAGAATTTGTCAGAAAATTGGGTGGCACGGGTGGTTTTAAACACCCTGTATATATAATCCATATATATAACATGTATATATACATATATGTATATAACAGGTATTTATGTATTATAACATGGCCCGATACATGCGCGCAAAGGCTGCAGGCAGCGAAAAAAAACTAACTTCGGACGATCATTTCTCGTGATCGGGAGTTTTTTCAGCTGTGAGCCCATGGGCACTTTTTATCTACTGGCCGAATACTATAAGTGAGTAAACTTTGGGCCAATTTGACCGGGACCCATTTCCTATACAGATTCTGCGGGGTCCTTTATTTGAATTGAGCAAAGTAAATTTTTTTCTAGGAAGTATTCAAAGAAAACTAATAATTTTCTATCTTACATTATTCAAGGATTTCAATTGTAAATTTTAATAAATAATGTAAAATTTAAAACAATGATTGAAAAATAACTTTTTTAAAGCAAGTTTTTTAAGTTTTTCGCGTTTCCTGGCAAATTTATCGATAGTCATGTTAATTTTTTCTACACCATCTGAAACTAGACCTTTCAACAAAAGAAAAAACCCTTAGATTTTTTGAAAAAAATGATTTTAGAACATGGGCATTTTCGGTTGAAAATGAGGTCTCTTTTTAGGTTTAAATTCAAAATAAAACGTAAAAATAAATATATTAATTCAAAAAAATTACAGCGTGTTTGGGACATAAAAAGGTAAGTTTCCATAACATTTCGTGAAAAAAAAAATTTTTTTCATGGAGTTAAAAATCAAAAACAAAAACACTAGTTTTTTCGATTTTTCTCGGAAATTTGAGGTTATGTGAAAAAATGGTTTGTACAAAAGTTGTAGTTCTTTTTGTTACCTACAACTCCTATATTCAACTTTTTTTGATAGGAGGTCTAGTTTCGTTGGAAATCGTGAAAAACCTTTTTCACGCCTTAAAGTTACCCCTATTTCACCCACGTAACTCAGATCGACTTGAATTTATTTTTCTGGTTGGCTCGCTATATTTCCTTCACTTTCCAACATTTGTCATGCTGTTAATAATTTTTATCATTTTTGCCTTTTTAAAAGGTATCTGCACTGGCCTAATTGGCCTCGTTTTCGTATTGATTATTATTCTTTAGTTTCGATTTGTTTTTTGAAATTCGTTTTGTTGTTTAATTTTACTTTGTAAACTGATGTCAGTCTACAAAATATTAAATATTTTGTTTTAGATCAAATTTTGATTGTTTCAAATTGTGGTTTTGTTTTTTTTTTTTTATTTATTTTTGAGTTTGATTTTTTGATTTTAGACTTTGTTGTTCAATTTCAAGTACAGAATTAAATGTTTGCTTTTTCTTTCAAAAATTCATGTTTTTCATCATGTTTATAGATTACATAATGCCACGAACTTATCAGAGCGGAGCGCAAAAAAGAAAACTGGCGGAGGAGAGAAAAACAAATTGAGGCAGATCTATGATGATTACGAATTGTACAACAGAGCGCTCTTTTTCGAAATTGAAACGCATCAAAAACGCACAAAGAAGTGTTATGCGTCAAGAACGATTAGACATGCTAAGTCTGATGCACATTGAATCGGATATTCTTCGCCAAATTGATTTTGAAGACTTCATCAATGAATTAATTGAATTGAAATGTCGAAAAAAAGTTTTTTAAAGACGAGCTGCGTTTTTATTTTCCAAAGAGATGGCCAAAGATTGTTTCATAAACTATTATACTGTTAATTATTTGAAATCAAAAAATATATAATTTAACAGAAAAAATGGATTTTGTTCGTTTTATTGTGTTTTCAACCTTGGAATGAGATGAATTGGTTGTTCGAATTCTATTAATGCATAAATAACGGTCAATTTTGCAATTATTAAAAAAAGGGGGCCTCAAAATTTGAATGGCCTAGGGCCCCCAATGACCCCGTAAGACCGGGAAACTGTTTTATTTGTTTAGGGGTTTTTGGTATAGGAAACTCTTTCACGCATTGGATTTTCTTTGGATTTGGTCGGATACCATCCAATGTTATGATATGGCCTAAAAACTCTGTTTCCTTTTTTAAGAACTCAGACTTGTCTAATTGCACCATTAAATCCACTTCTTCAAGTCTTTTGAAGATTTTCTTTAAGGAGTTTAAATGTTCTTGTAAAGAAGACGAGAAAATAATTATGTCGTCTAGGTACTCTAAATCTTATTTATATAATCTCTAAGGACATTATTCATTAGACGTTGAAACGTCGCGGGCGCTGTCTTTAAGCCGAAAGGCATTCGAAGTAATTCATAATGCCCGTTCTCTACGCTAAACGCAGTTTTCTGTATATCTCTTTCATCGATCTCTATTTGATGAAAACCTTTAGCGAGATCTAATGTTGTAAAATATTGGCATGTTCCCAATTTTCCTAATATCTCGTCGATATTTGGTATTGGGTATTTGTCATCCACTGTTATCATATTCAATTTACGATAATCTATGACAATTCGCCATTTTGTTTTACAGCTGGCGTTCTTCTTATTCGCGACAATCCATACAGGCGCTGAATAAGGGGAATTACTGAGTCGAATTATGCCCTTTTCCAACATCTCTTCGATTTGGTTTTCCACTTCCTGCTTGTGGATGAATGGATATCTATAGGACTTTACGTGGATCGGTACATCATTTACCGTTCGAATTCTGTGTTTAATAGCATTTGTAAAATATAGGTTTGTATCATTTCTATAAAATATTTTTGGGAATTGTTTGACAATTTTAAAAAGTTCTCGTGTCTCTTCTGTATTTAGATGACTTACACGAATTTGCCCTAAGAGAGTTCTATTTTCATGCTCTTCTATTATGTTAAAGTTTTGATTATTTACTAACTGCGACTGAAGTGGGTTGAAAGTAACTGATTTGAAGCCGTCGTTTCCTACTTGTACATTGGCATCAATTTTGTAATTTTCGACGTTATATATGCCTTCGTTAATAGTTATATCAACATCTGAGGACTTCCGCTCCTTCAGGTAAGTTAAACCTCCACTGAGAAAAAGGAGATGTGCATTCAAATCATTCTCGCTTAACCCAACTCCGCTACGGAATTGGATCCGGCGAAATCAGCATAGGGGTTAACTCAACTTCCTGGCGTAGTTGACAACGCAATGGTGTCAATTCCGTGAGGAATTGGGAGAAACCCGCCGGAATTCGTTAAATAACATACCCCCGTTGATTTTATGTTATACGACATTACTTGAAGTACAATAGATGATTAAGAAACATCACTGAGCATTTAATTTGAATATTTTTATATTTCGATTAATTTTGGAAAAATTTCATTCAAATTAAAATACTTTTGAAGGGATGTTAAAAATGTTTGAGTCGATAAAATCTGCGGTCCAGCAAATGGTCTCTCTCAATAGGTTCTATTTCGAGCGGGATTCGATAAATCGAAATTTTCTATTACTTTAATCACTAAAAGTATTTTATTAATAGATTTATGTGAATGATAATTTTTTTATGCAAATAAATAACAGAAGATATATTTATAATAATTTATTATTATTATATTTTATTATATTATATTTTATATATTTTATATGTTATATATTTATATATTATATATTATATATTATATATTATTATATTTTATAATAAACTTTCTTTGAAAAAACTATTTACAGAAATATTATATACAAAAGTTTTTTTTAAAACTAAGGTGCTTTGACCTTCAAGCTTTCCTGGTGATGATTTTCTTGAAAGGACATCAACTTTGATGATAGATTTTCATCTGACCTTTCACCATTTCTGCTTTCATTTACCTTTAAAATAAATCAAATATTCAAAAAAAAAGTATTCTTATAAAATCAAAAAATGTGTATATTGTGCAAAGTAACTTACGATTTGGATATATGGTTAACTTTTCGAAGCTGACCTTGACCACTTAGCGATGAAATCAATCTTATAACCGATTACGGGAATAAGAGTTGCTATTGTGAGTCCAGTTAGCAGCTTTATAGGATCTATAGTAATTTTTTGATCTAAAACAAAATATTTGTATATAACAGATTAATGTTTAAAATATAATTGTAAATAGTATTTTAAAAGTCTATGGCATTAAAAAAATATATCTACCTTTAAACGAATTGACAAACCCTTCAAATTCCATTTAATTAAATATCCCAAGTTTGCCCACCAGCCATCATCAAAATTTGTCTACGCAAATAAAAAAAAGTTTCCACATGTTGCAAATTCTACACACAAGCAGACACATCAATCGTCCATCTTCACAATAATAATCCACTGTTTCACTGTTTAATTTTTCACTTCACTGATTGGAAATTCCCCTCGAACCTGTCTTCGCGATCTTTGCACGGAGTCAACTAACATTTTGAAGAAAAAAAGTTGCACACAGCCACTGTTGATTATTTTAGGGGTAGTTACAAATAGCAAACAACCAAAAAAACGTCTACCTCTACAGGTAATCAGGCGGCGACAGTGACAGTCCCGATAATAAAAAAACGGTCCAGTTTTTATGACGAGTTGTTTCTTTTAGCTAGATCTTAGTATGCATAAATTATTGTGTCAGCTACAGACTAAAATTTAAACAAATAATACATTTTATTAATTGAAAAAATAAATGCCCTTTCCTCAAACCAACCGCAATAAATTCAACTGCGTAAAGTTTTCAATAGGAACTCCGCCGCGGAATTGACTCAAAAAAACGCATTCTTTTGCTTTAGCATACTTAAGATTGGTATAAAGCATTATTCATTTGGTGAAACTGAACTTACTCCAATTCCTTGGCGGACTTGGTACAATTTTTGTTTTTTTCTCAGTGTCCTTTTTGTAATACAGGAATACTTAACTTAAAGTTTCCTTTCTTATATAAATTGTAGTTGCATTTTTCATTCTTTACGATGAAATACAATTTCGCTTCTTTATCTTTAAGCTTTAACATTTTGTCTTCGTAGTCTATTTTAGCTTTCAATGGAATTAAAATGTTGTTGCCAATTAAACCATCATATTGGTCATGGAAATGGTTAACATACATCTCCACTTTAATTTTGGGATCGCCAAGTTCTTTAAATAGGGAAATTATCGCTTTTTGAGTTATTTTAATATCACCTTTGATTGTTTTAAGGAGAACATTTCCTTTAACTGGCTCAAGTAATTTAGGGTGACATAGACCAGGGTTAATAATTGAATGTGTTGCTCCTGAATCTATGATAAATCTGAGAGGACTTGTGTCACTATCGACTACGATATTGGGTAATGGGTAGGTGAGGCTGGTGAACGAAACTTTAGTGGTTGGACGACTACTTCGGTCGTATTTACATCCATGGGTTCAGGTGGTGGAAAATTTGGATTCCGTTGCGAGTTTTCACGATATGGATTCCTATATGGATTCTCTGGGAATCTCTGTGGTCCATTCTGTGGATTATTGTTGTTATATCTATTTCCATTAAATGGTTGTGATTGAGGTGGTTCTTTAGAAGGGGTTTGGGGTTGGTTGCGTTGATCTGGCATATAGTCATTTCTATATCTGTTGGGTTGCATAAAGCTATGGTTTCTGTTTGTAAAAATTCTGTTATTATTACTAGTAGTATGACTTCTAATTTTGGTTCTATCGCTGTTAAAACTTGTATTCAGATTTTTGTTATTGTTGTTACGATAACTATTCAAAGTTTGGTTATTATTGGAATTACTCCTATGATTAAAATTAGTATTCCTGGTATTTCTCAAATCTTGATTTTATTAGGAATTGCGTTATAATATGCATAGCCCGATTCGTGTAGAATCTCCATTGCTGTCTCTAAAGTTTCTGGGTCCCTACAATATAATATAGACCGCATTGGTTCGGGAACTTTATTTTTAAAAATTTTTAACGCAGAAGTTTTGTTGTTAGTAATAGATTGTTTTGTGATTGTTAAATCATCTCCTAAAGCGAGTTGTGTTTTCACGTTCAGCTTCCTCAACGACCCCTTTATTTCATTGTCAAAATTTATGCAGTTCGTTTTGAAGACAATGCTTCTTAAGTCGTCGAACAACTCTTCCATACTGGAACTGTCACCGAAATTATTGATTAAAATTTCCTTTATTTCTAACCAACAGGTTACGTGATTATTAATTTCCATTACCTCACGCGCTCTTCCTCTTAATTTTGATTTAATAACGTCTGAAAAAATGCTTTGTGCTAAAGCGTCATACCGTAATAAGGTTGGGTGAATTTTGTCTATAAGACTGACGAAAACTTGCAGGTCTCTGTAATCACCAGAGAATTCGGGCAATTTATTTAAATATTTAAGAGGATCAACATTAAGGGTTAGAAGTGCCATTTTTTCAGAGATACTAGAACTGGCAGCGGTTTTTTCCTTTAAACTTACAGTTGAAATAACATCCGTACAATGTTGTGAATCTGATATTTCAGATATAAAATTTTCAATGGTATTTGCTTCTAAACTAATATTATTCAATAAATCTGTTAATTCACATACCAAGTCACTATCGCTCATAACAGATATGTATATATGTATATGTATATGATAAATTAATATACTAATATTAGGTACTTGCCGATATTTAAATATATAAAAAAAATAAAAAAAAATCTGCCTGGAAATGCTGGTTGTTTTTCCTAATTGAGGGGCTGTAGATTTCCTCGTCCTTCCTTCTAAAGTGGGATGGTAGTTGAGTCTTTCTATCGGTGGATAGATGGGTTGGACCCTGTCGTTTATTCTCCTTGTTTCCTTTTTGAAGTATTAGATTTTTCTCGTTTTTCTAGCTTTTTTCACCAATCACTTTTTTTGATTTTATTACTTTTGTATGTAACTAGTAAGGACTACTGCCTCACTTCTGCTGAGGGTCCTATTCAGTGAAAATATTGTACTACACTATCACTTCTACTGACAATAGTTGTAATTCACTGATCACTTTTTAAAACACTCGTATGTGCCATTAAATGTTAAAACATAATTATTAGGCAAGGCGCAAATTGAGACACGTATAGAGCGTGTGGGGTGGTACAGCACAGCGCGTTTTTTTGTAAACTATGGAAACGAATAGAACCGCGCAAATTGGCAAGTGGACGCGAGGTGACGCGACTCGCGTCGCCTACTACACGCGTGGCGTTGTAGCGGAGCCACAGTTTCTCGTGCCGGTCGGGTCAACGCGTGCCAACAATTTCTCATAGTATTATTTTGTTGTTTTTTCTCTTGTTTTTTTAGTTTGTTTCTTTTTACTGTCCTTTTAAATATCTACCTATGGCAAAAGAAAAGTTAATTGAAGCGGTGAAAGGGCACCGAGAGCTTTATGACACAAATGATGCGTACTATATGAAGACAAAATTGGAAAATGGGATTTGGGTAGACCTTGCAAGTTTTTCCTTGGTTGCTATCAGTTTTTGGCCATTACATCTATTTGAGCCAAAGGCTTGTTCGAACATCCCATGCACCTCAGCAAATTGGCTTCGGCTCATTCGGAAGTAATTGGTAAAATCAGCATCACTCATCTTCATTGTAGTTTTAAATTGTCCACATTTTCCCTTTCCGATAGAATATTGGGTGATTTTAATTTTTTAGTCGCTAAATAAAGCAAAAGCTCGTCTTCAGCATTATTATCAGATTCTGAAGATAGGTTTAATATTTAATAACAATTTTTTCTTCCGTAAATCAGCCATAGTGGTACGCTAGCTACATCGAAACTGCGTCTCAATATGCGGGTCACCACGCTACGCGAGTAACACGTGCGTGTCATGTTGCTCGCGTCATGCCAGCTCACACGCTCTATACTCGTCTCAATTTGCGCCTTGTCTTACACTTGGCACATCCTATGCCGACTGCGCCAGAAATATTAAGCTTTTTACTAGTATGAAAAAAAAGAATAAAAAAAGCTATTTTGCACAGGAAAAAGGATTTTATTTGAAAAAAACTGAACTGAATATTTAATATTTTTAATATAATAACTTTATAAGTGTTATAAGAGGTTTAAAGACTCCGACGGATCGCAACAGACTGATTTTTAATTCTTCTCTATCTCGAATCTTTCAGCAGCATTTTTGCTGACTGTATAAAAAATGCAGTTTGCATTATTTGATACTATAAAGATTTAATTTTTCATCCGAAAGAGGATGTTTAGACTTAGATTAAAATATTTTTCATCCGAAAGAGGATGTTTAGATTTATATTAAATCGCATCAAATTATGTTGAGGGTGTTTGTTTCTGCAACAATGTTTGCGGAATTTGTATCTATAACAGTTATGCCCACCTCGCTGTTTGAGGTAAGGGGTACAGATAGGGCCCCTATGAGGCTAGACCCACTGCCTCATGTGGACCCGGGTGGATTACCCTATAAGGCTCACACAGGGCATCTAACGTCTTTCCTCATTCGCGCCTCGTCATAAGGAATGCCCCATTTGAAAAATCATTAATACCCGATCCCGAGTGGGTTTTGAGCATTTCGGAGTGGATATGTGAGTAATAACTGTGTCGGTATCGAAAGCCTTATATTTTTAAACGCGATTGTGGTTTTATCAATACGTCCCCCAACTGAGTACTAATCACATCCAATGCTGCTTGACCTCTGTAATCGTACCAGAACTGGGCTATTGAGTAGTTGCTAAATGACACCATTTACGGTCACCAACATGATTCCCTGAGAACCAATGCAACAACAAAAACTAAAGCTTAGTATGAATTAAACTAAAACTTAAGGGTATTTCTTTAAAGCTTTTTAAAAAGCTTTCCGAAAACGTAAGGCAGATTTTGGGATTGCCCATTTAATTTGTAATGAGGTTTGCCTCATTGGGCCCCTATGAGAACTTGATAAGGCATACCTCATCGCTGATTTCTTTTTTTGTGTGGTGTTCATGAGGAAAAGCCTCTCATTGTGGTGCTCAGGAGGAAATGCCGCTCATTTGCCACATGGAGTCCTCATGGGGAACCTACAGGGAATCCTTTTTTCGGCATGCCCGTGAGGGAATCCCCTTTTTAAATTCTAGTCGGGTGGGGTTTAAAAAGCTTAGGCTATGCAGTTATAAGTACTTAATATCTCTAATATAATATATTTAGTTTTCGTATAAAAGTCTTGCTTGTGTGTGGCTCTTCGACCACGTTCCTTCGTCGCCAACGTCCGAGACGGCCCTGCACCGTTCCGGGATGAAATATTTTGGGTGTGTGTGGATTCCCCCTCCCAAGCGAAAGTGCGTGTGCACTTTTCCTTCCATCCCCAGGCGCTCCGCCATCCCTGGCCCAAAACACATTCGGCGCTGCATACTTCACGCCGCAAGCTTTATGAAGCTGAAGCCGATGGAAAGAAGCCACTGCAGCTACATTTGAAGCTGCAAAAACCAACGGCAACTTGACGGAATTGTTGTCATTTAAATGTACAGAGACGAAGAAGCATTTTATTTAAAAAAAAAATTTTCGGTTTTCGCTTACAAAATTTATTATTTTTTCTTTCATTTTAAATTTCCGCTTTTCCACTTTTTTCACGCAAACAGTAAATAAAATGTGTTAGTTTCTACAATTCCTTTTTCTAAAGTTGATAGGACTTACGCCGCAGACTATGTACAAATTTTGAAAATTGCAAATTTTGAATCTGGCTTCATACTTCATTGTAGCGTGAAGTAAGAAGCGGTCAATGTGGCAGCATTAATAAATTCTTGTTGATTTGAAGCTGTGCAGCTTACGGCGTGAAGTATGCAGCGCCGAATGTGTTTTGAGCCTGAATTCGATAATCGCCTACTTTCCATCTCTCATTTAAAAGAAAAATAAAATTTGATATAATTTTAAATATAAAAAAAATTTCAAATGACCTGATTTTCGTTTAAATGATGGATTTTAGCGCCCTTTGTTCGTGTGGCGCCCCGATGCTTTGCATCTTCTGCTTCATCGGTTGAGCCGGGCTTGCCGCTACTAGCCCCCAATGATACCCATTGAAATTTAATATCACTGATAGCAGATCCGGTAACAAGTTGGATCCTGCGGTTAAATTTGGATTTAATGATACATTAGAACCTACTTGAACTGACGCATCGAAAACAATACGCATTTTTGTTGTTGTTCTGTCATATTTGTACACAGGCCTATGCGGTAGATAAAAAATTACGTTTAGCTGTGGCACCATAATTTACTTCTTCAGCTATTCCGGTTGAAATTAACTCTTGCATAACGGCATCATATTCCAAAAGTTTAGCTTCTTCTTTGGATAATTTAGTTTTAATTTCTTAAAACGAACAAACGCGTTATCACGGTTATCATTTAATAGCACATTATCTTTTCGCCACAATAAGAGGGCTTCGTATCTATCGCCTCCTATTTTTATAAAGTTATCAAAATCACTAAAATTTTCTTGAAATTTATCACCCGTTATTCCAATACTTTCCAAATCCCAAAACCGTTTTAAACTTTCACCATCTAGCGTACAAATATTTAACGTAGCAGATACGTTAGCAAGTATTAGGTTTCTTTATTACAAAGATTAATCACAGGCATAGAGTAAATATACACATGTACCGAGTTTCCATGGGAGTCGAGTGGAGTTGTGGTTGAGTTGAAATGACACTTCAACTCAACTATTAACTCGATGCGTTTCCATTTCTGCCTTCCGTCTTCCTCTATCTTTTTCATAAATTAATTTTGTTATAGATTTTTCTTTAAAAGTATTTATTAAATATAAATAGGCGCGACATTTTCAGTTTTTGTACCTTTGCTAGTGTGCCGTTTTTAGTTGCATGCGTGAACTCAATTCAACCTACCTATTTTCGTTGAGTTGAGCAGAGCTGAAAATCTTTAACGAAAACTCTTAACTCATTCAGTTTCCATGACGTATAAATCGGGTTCAACTCTGGTAAGTAATAGAGGCTCAAAGCCCATACAAAATTTTCGCCCGGAATGAAACCTCAGCCACAATTTCTGAAAACTCCATCTGATTTTCGTTAGGCGAAGCTTAATCTGAAACAAAAAGCTTTTAAGTACATCTTATTCATAAGCGCTTTACGCATGTAGGTAAAAAAGTCAGAAGCTTGCTTGGATCTGAAAGATTTCTGTTATGGTGCGGGTATTCTTTTGTTTTTGCGAGGGAGGGGCAAGGGGACTGAAAGATTAAACAAGCTTCAAGCGACGATTTCTTGAAGGAAAGAATGAATGAAAGAAATGCAAATGCGTGAGAAATGCTGAAGAACAGTTGTGATTTGATAATATTTGTTTTGAATGTTTGTTTTCATGTTTTATTTGAGACTCGGGATATTGTTGTGGGGTCGCTAAATATTTATATTTTTTAATGATGAAAAAAATATTTTTTTTGCTATTATAGAAATTTGAAATAGGAAGTTAATAAAACAATTCAAATATTTTTTAGCTCCAACTACACGTTTCTGATTTTGAATAATGCATTAAAACAAGAATTTCAATTTTTTTTAACAAAAGCGAAACTGTTCTTGAGCATTGAGAAATGAGAACCTTCGTTTATTCGACTACTCTTGGAAAAAATAAATAAAGGATTTTGAATGAAAATTTGTACGTTTTTGTTTCCTTTTTTATTATTGTAGGCAAACATTTTAAAATCTATATTTTGGACTAGCAAACGCCCGCACGAGTTATGTATAAACCCGACCCAACTAAATTTCAAGAAATTTTGGATAAATATTCCGTAAATTGATTCTTAATCTTGAAGCAAAGACAAAACAAAGATCTCACATTTCCTTCAATGCAAATGTGACATTTTTGCTTTGTAATACAAATTCATTCCTTGAAATTGTTATCGCAATATTGCACTTCATGGCGACCCTAATTCTAGGAAATTTGTCGCCTGACAAAATTACTTACATTACGAGGCGAAGATTAAGAATTAAAGTAAATGCTTAAGTTAGTCTTAAGATTCAGTTTAAACTAATAAGACCCTCATAAGAGCGGTTCAACTCCGAAGAGTAGTTTATTATAAAACAAATATTTTTTTTCTTAATAAATGTCTTTTTTTCTTTAAACTTAAAATAAAGATCTATTTTATTTAAAAAAAAGGGTACATAGGAAATAAAATATAACTGGCGCAGTCGAACACGGATTTTTAAATCTCAGAAAAAACGCGACGGTAAAAGTAGTGAACGAAGTGGTACGAATTTTGTAAAGTGCGAAGAAACAAGCTGCGTCGCGATTAAAACGGCGGAAAAATTTGTGAAAAACAGAAAATAAATAAATAATTAAAAGTGTTTTCGTTACTTTCAAGGCGAAAGGAAAAAACCTATAGTTTCAATATTTTTTGTTAGAACCAGAAATTCAAAAATTAAACCCTATACAAAAAAAGTGTTGCAAATTTTATAAAACAAAAAAAATTTTATTATTAAAAGTGTTTTTCATTAGTTTAAAGGCGAAGAAAATACCTACAGTTTAAATTTTTTTGTTGTTGCTAAAATCAGTGGTTTTATTGAAAAGAAAAAGGGTTTCTTGTTTATGAGAAACAGTAGAAAAAATATTTTTGACGAAAATCGAAGAATGGAGCTAAACGAGCAGGCAAAGAATATCATTGAACAACAAGAGGCTCAAATCCAAGCTCTTCAGGCCAGGGTGGAGCAGCTAATGCAACCAACAATACCAGTAGTTCAGAACAACTTTATTTTAACACCGGAGCAGTTCCTCAATCATATTACCAAATTAAGGAGCTTCACCTTCAATGGAAAAGACGAATATACTGTGCAGGAATTCATAAAAACTGTGGAGCGGACATTGTTACTTTGTCAGGAAATACCAGGGCTAAGGAACTATGCCATCGCGACGATAATTAACGATAAAATACAAGGTGAAGCAAAAAGATGCATCCAGCGATTAAATACCAATGCCAGATGGGAAGACGTCGTAGCCGAACTAAAATAGCATTTCAAACCGAGACATGACTACGCTGAATTATTAAACCAATGTAGAACATTAAAAGTAAGTAGTTTAAGAGAGCTTTTCTATTGTATTAAAGAAATAAATTATAAGCTGAATGAGTTGTACGATTTGGACGATAAAAAACCCCCTACTTATCATCCCAGTAATAATGATAAATATTTAATGGATATAATTAGTAGTAAAGTTCATGATTTCCTGAGGATTGTACAATCATTCAAGCTTATAATAAATTTGACAAATTAAAATTATTATATAATGAAGATGCAGTAGATTTTAGGAGTAGAAGGAATAAGTATAAAAACTCGTTCGTCCATAATAAAACTAATAACAAAAATTCTTATGAAAAAAATAACTATTACAACAATATTAAATCAGATAGAAATAACAGTGATAATAATAAAAACAATTTCAACAGAAATATTTCAAATTTTAATAGCAATTACAGAAATAATTATAATAGAAACGGTAATAATGCTTCTGGGCTACAGAGAAATGATTACAATAGTTTCAATAGGAATTACAATCCCAATTATTCAGTTCAGTATCGTAGGGAAAATCAAAACTCATATCAGCAACCTAGACAAAACTCTGGGCAAGTTAGAAACTATCCCATTCAGGAACCTATGGAAATTAGTAGTTTAAATCAGTGTCAGGATGTAAATTTTCAGGGTCAGGATGTAAATTTTCATTACCAGCCTCAGAACTCAGAGTCCCCATAATAATAATTACACTAGGCAACCAAAAAATCAAATGTCTTATTGATACCGGATCAGTCACTAGCGTGATCAGTCCAAATAAACTTATCGATTTTTCTGAAGAAAAGTTAGAAAACCCTCTTTTTTATTCGACCATTAATGGAATAAATAAAGTTACATACCAAATTACAACTCCAATGCCTAAAGAATTCAAATTTTTTGGTACTTTAAATTGGAAAATAATCGACCTTAACGGTAGAAAATATGATGCAATCATGGGTCAGAATTGCTTAGTACCTTTTAAGGCTATAATCGATTTAGGAAGTAAAGACATAGAAATTAATAACAATAAGATTTCATTTGAAGGTAGTTGTTATCCCTTTAAAATTAGTGAAATATGCACACTAGATGGAATTAAAGACAATTTCTTAGATAAACTAAAATTAGACCATTTAAACACAGAAGAGGTAGACAAAATAACAGGATTACTTAAACAGTACGAAGATATATTCTTTAAAGATGGTGAGAAACTGACTTCAACATATGAAATCAAACATGAAATAATTACCACCACCGACAAGCCCATATATTCAAAAGTCTATAGGTATCCGCAGATACATGAAAAAGAAATAGAGCGTCAAATGCAGGAAATGCTTGAACAAGGTATTATAACCGAGAGCAATTCCCCTTACAACAGTCCATTATGGATTGTTCCCAAAAAGGTAGACAATTCTGGTGAAAGAAAATGGAGAATCGTTATCGACTACAGAAAACTGAATGAAGTTACCGTAGACGATAAATTCCCCATTCCAAATATCGAAAGTATTTTGAACAAACTTGGCAGAGCCCAATACTTTACGACGATTGATCTTGCCAAGGGCTTTCACCAAATTTTAATGAAAGAAACTGATAGAAAAAAAACTGCCTTTTCAACCCCATTCGGGCACTACGAATATCTGAGAATGCCATTTGGGTTGAAAAATGCCCCCTCAACCTTTCAAAGGTTAATGAATTCGGTATTACGTGAATACATTAATAAACTATGTATCGTATATATGGACGACATTCTAATATTTAGCACTTCCTTAGAAGAACATTTAACAAATATAACAAAGATTTTTAAGAAATTAAAGCTAGCCGGACTTAAGATCCAGGTCGATAAATGCAATTTCCTGAAAAAGGAGACGGAATTTTTGGGTCATATACTGACATCGAAAGGAATTAAACCAAATCCCAGTAAATTAGAAGTAAATCAAAATTTAAATCTCCCAACTACGCCGAAGCAAATAAAGTCATTTCTAGGTATTACGGGATATTATAGGAAGTTTGTGAAAGATTACGCAAAAATTGAAACCCCTATGGTTAAATATCTCAAGAAATCCGCAAAAATTAATACAAATGATCCCAGTTACATTACTGCATTTGAAAAGCTCAAAGAGATAATTACTAATCACCCAATTTTAAGATATCTTGATTTCAATAAACGATTCAAGCTCATTACCGACGCTAGTAATTTAGCGATGGGCGCCGTTCTTACACAAGAAGGCCACCCAATCTGCTACGCCTCTAGAACCCTTAACGATCACGAGAAAAATTACTCAACTATCGAGAAAGAATTGTTAGCGATAGTTTGGGGTATAAAATATTTCCGACCGTACTTATTTGGTAAAGAGTTTGACCTTCTTACAGATCACCAACCAATTAAATGGCTTCAATCCAAACATACAGGTAAAGATATTAATCCCCGTTTGCAAAGATGGCTCATACAATTAGGCGAATATGACATAAAAATTGAGCATATTAAAGGAAAAGAGAATAAAGTTGCAGACTTTCTTAGCCGTATTAATTCAGAAACGAATGAAATAAACCATATAGAGGAACATCTTAATGATGAAACTAATAACGATAATCTAAGCGTCACTCCAGAGGCATCAATGGAAGTGCAGACCATTCATTCGCAAAGGGAAAATTTGAACGATCACATACCGATACTTGAAACGGTAGTGAACAGATTTAGATTACAAATTATACTAGTTGATATAAAACAAAAGGAATATGAACAGGTTTTCAACAATAGAAGAATATTTGTAGATAGGAACGACCTCGAGCAACAAACAGACATTTTCAGAAGATATATAAAAAAGGGAAAAATAGGTATATATTCAGAATTAGATGATCGAGAATACAATAAGTTGCAAAGAAAATTGATAGAAATGTATCCAAATAGATTAGTTGTCAAATTTATCAGATGTAGTTATTTTGCGAAAGACATAGATAATATAGAAACATTAAAGAACCAAATAGCGATCTTCCACAAAAAGGAATCAGGACATTGAGGAATTGTAGCAACATACGAAGAACTCAAAAAATTAATCTATCACCCTAAGTTGAAAATAACAATTCACGAAATTCTTAACAACTGTGATATATGTACAGGAGCAAAATATGATAGAAACCCCATTAACAAAACATTCGAAATAACGGAAACTCCCAAAACAATAAACGAAATAGTACATATAGACATATACACAAATAGTAAACATAATTTTATAAATGTAGTAGACAGATTTTCAAAACATGCAATTAGCTTGCATTTAGAAGATAGAAACCACGTTACGATATTAGAGAAAATAAGGCAAATTATAGCTATAAAAGGAAAAATGAAAAAAATTATTTTTGATAACGAATTTGGTTCAAAACATATAAAAGGTTTCTGCGAAAACGAAGGTATAGAATATCATACAACTAAACCAAATAGCCACACAGGTAATGCTGATGTCGAAAGACTTAATGGTACACTAACCGAAAAAATTAGGGCACTAAATCTAGAAGAAAAACTACCTATAAGATTACAGATACTTAAAGCAGTAGAAAAGTATAATAATTCATATCATTCAACAATCAAAACAACACCCTTATCTGTTCAGAATAGAGAAATAAATTTTAATATAATATATGATAGGTTAATCAAATCAAAAGAAAATGTTATTCATAAAAGAAACAAATGTAGGGAAAATTATGAGGAACATAGGGAAACAGGTTTCATTAAAAATTACAAGTCACTTAGGCACAAAGAAGAACCCAAATTTAGAAAATACAATTTGACCAATATTCATGAAACAAATATTAAGCGACCCTTTAAATTTTCAGGTCAAAACAAACCCAGTCAAAATTGTACTGTTTTGGATACTTGTATTTCTAATGCCAACGATGAGCCTCCAAATCATGACAATTGAAAAAATCGCTTCCGAACACGGATATGCTGAAATAAAAATAGGTAATGCCGAAATTATAGATAAATTTGAGATAATCCTACACAGGATATACCCCAACGAAATATTGGACTTGGTATGTAGTTTGGAATCAACGCTGAAAAATTTAAATTTTGAAGATCACAAGGAACTAATGCAAAGCAGAATCATTAGAATTAAAAATAAAATAAAAACACTGTTACCGTTTAGGCATAAAAGAGGACTCTTAAATCTAGGAGGAACAATAAATAAATGGCTCTTTGGGACCATGGACAATGATGACCGAGTTGACATCGAAAATCATCTTAATGCTATTGACCAAAATAACCACAACCTAATCAAAGGTCTAAATCAACAGATTAAAATAAATGAAAATTTCAACAAAACATTCATACAAATTAAGAATATCATCGAAGCAGACAGAACAAAGATTTTGAGCCGCTTTAAGAAACTCAATGACACAGAAACAAGAATACTCTCCGAGAATGTCTTTTTAGAGCAAATGTTTAAATTAAACTATACATAGAAAACCAAGTCGAACATCTCCAGAACAATATTGCTTCTGCAAGATTAGGACTCTTACTTCCAAACATATTGACTGATGAAGAAATAAACGAATACAATATAGACTTTAACAAATTGTCTAATATCCGTCCAGCTGTTGCAAAACACATAGATGATTCAACAATTTTCGCTATTAAAATCCCAACCCATAGCTTCGTAACCAGTAAAAGCTTATTGATACCTATTGTAAATTCTCTAAAGAAGCAAGTAGATTCCGATATTGAATACATAATAAGACACAATGGACAAGTTTTAACTTATTCCGAAGGTAAATCATTAAAAGAATTAATAAAAAGTAAAAACTGCATTAATCTAAAAAATTGTAAATTTATCGATAAAGTGGAAGAAGAAATAGTAACAGTAGATGAAAATATAATAATTATTAATAATTTTAAACCAACTAATTTAAACAGTACTTGTGACGAAAGAATCATTTTACTTAAAGGAAGTTATTTTATAAATTTTAACAATTGCACAATTCAAATTAAGGATAGGGTATTTAGTAATAAGTTAAGAATATTTACAGAGAAGTTTGTGATACCAACAAACACCAATGTTACATATAACAATGACGAACTAATATTTGAAAAAATTTTGTTTGACAAACAAAGTAATCTTGAAAAAATAAAAGAAATAAAATATCATAAAATTGTAAACTATAGCTTAACCACAATAATAATTATTATTATATCAGGTTTATTCATAACATATTTGTACTGTAAACGAAGGCAGATAAACATTAAAATTACAAAAAGGTTCCAGGAGAATCCTAGAACAAAGGTGGGAGGAGTTATGTATAAACCCGACCCAACTAAATTTCAAGAAATTTTGGATAAATATTCCGTAAATTAATTCTTAATCTTGAAGCAAAGACAAAACAAAGATCTCACATTTCCTTCAATGCAAATGTGACATTTTTGCTTTGTAATACAAATTCATTCCTTGAAATTGTTATCGCAATATTGCACTTCATGGCGACCCTGATTCTAGGAAATTTGTCGCCTGACAAAATTACTTACATTACGAGGCGAAGATTAAGAATTAAAGTAAATGCTTAAGTTAGTCTTAAGATTCAGTTTAAACTAATAAGACCCTCATAAGAGCGGTTCAACTCCGAAGAGTAGTTTATTATAAAACAAATATTTTTTTTCTTAATAAATGTCTTTTTTTCTTTAAGCTTAAAATAAAGATCTATTTTATTTAAAAAAAAGGGTACATACACTGCAAATGTAAAGTGTGTTGAAAAAACACACCTAAGTGTGTTGTTTTCTTGTAGTCACTTTTAATCCATTTTAAAGTGTGTTATTTTCTTAACACACTTTAAAGCGTGTTGTTTTAACACGTTTTTCCGTAAATCGTGTTGAAGCAACACACCCAAGTGTGTTCAAGCAACACACCTAAGTCGGTTGAGACAACACACCTAAGTGTGTTGCAACAACACACCTAAGTGTGTTGAAGCAACACACCTAACTGTGTTGAAACAACACACCTAAGTCTGTTATTTCTACACACCTTAAAGTGTATTGTAGTTTAACACGTCTTTCCTTCAGATAACTTAGTGACATGACGAGAAGCGTGTTAATTACAAAGTGTGATTTTGCTTCAATAAATAAAGTATTTAAAGGTAGGTCATAATTATTCTTAATGTAAATTCCTAACATGGCCTTTCATCACTGATATTAACACTCTACGAACAACAGGAATTGAAGTTAACATAGGCAGAGGAAGAACAGTAACTTATAAAGGATCGTTATTGTTTTGTGCTGGAGATACTCCAGCCTTGGCCGTACTAGCCGGATTTAAAGAATCAACTGCGGCATATCGACTTTGTAGATCTTGTACAGCAACTCATGAATCATGGAAATTACAATTTTGCGATAAACATTTTGTAGCACGAACTATTGTAAGTCATAAAGATAATTTAAATATTGTTAACGACGAAACAATAACACCAGCAGCTAAAGCATTTTGGAAAAAGTATCATGGTATTAATAATAGAAGTCCATTAATGGACATTGAAGAATTTTATATAACAGCTTGTCTTCCTCAAGATGATATGCATGTTTTGGTTGAAGGCCCGTTAGAAATTGTAATTCGAGTGTTTCATTAAACGAATTTAACGAAAAATTATTAAATTTTAATTATAAACAATTTAAGAAGGATAAATCTGCTTGCATAGAATTGCATCATTCAGAACCACCAAGTACATTGCGGCTCAGTTATTGACATTATCACAGACTTTACCCTTCATAATTGATGAAAGGATTATCCTTTATGAAGACTCGGATCTAGAAGAACGCTATTCTTGTTACATTCGAATGTTACATATTGTGAATTTATGCCTCGCATAACAACTGACTTGTTAGCTCTAATGATTGAGTCATTCATTATGATTTTTAATGGTTTATATCCAGACTATATAGTGCCTAAGTTTCATTATTTAATACACATCCCTAGGTACATTAAGTTATTTGGACTTGCAAGACAACAATGTTGCTTTCGTTTCGAAGGTACTCATGCCTATTTTAAAAGTCTGATGTCAGTTGTACATAATTTTAAAAATGTTGCTCTTACTTTAGCTTATAGGCATCAAGCTCGGTTATGCTCGAGACTTAATTCATGTCCTGGCATGCCCTGTAAAAAATGTCTATACTAGATATTGTGACTCCAGGAACAACAGTTCATCTAGTAAATCTTCCATATGCCAATCTTTTTTATAATTTTATAACAGAAATTGAACGACCTGAATGTTTAATGTTGAAAACTGAAAACGGAGTTACATATGCATCAAAAAGTATTGTTTTATTAGAATGTATTGAGGATAGTATGCCAGTCTTTGGGGAAATAGATGAAATCTTTATCTGGAATAATAAAAAGTTCATTTTGATCTCATTATTAACGACGCAGAAGTACGAAGCAAAATTAAACGCATATTATGTTATTAAGGCCGTAGACAATAAGAAGTCTGTAATTGATATTGAAAAATTGATTTTTCCACATGATTAAGGTTCATTTAATATTATAAGTAAAACATTTGTTCCATTAGTGCAGCGGTTATCAACCTTTTTTGGCTTGCGTACCCCTCCGCAGTTCATTATCCTAAATTGTACCCCTTACATTAGAAAAATGTTTATAGTTTAAATATTCGTAATTGTTATTATTTGAAACTTGTTCTAATACTAAATAAATAGCAATAACGTGTCAAGGAGTATGCCCAGAATGTTTATTGATGAAAATTAAAAGATTTCGAGGATTGTTACAAAAACCATTGCTATGCGCCAATAGAAATCTTCCGAATGATGCAAGAATTGTGTGCACGGTATCTGACTATGACTAAAAGCCCCCATTCAAACACAGGCCGCGGGATCCCCGGCGTAAAATTGATCCCGCCCACCGGTAAGATTGCACGGGAATTCTTGAGAATCGCTCTTTTTCTTTAATTCACTTGTCAACTAATTCACTGCCCTGCGAATGAATCGACCGGATATAATTTCGAACCGAGGAAGTGTGCGTGTCTTTCTCAGTTTCTAAGAATTAATTTCAGGCATACAGGGTGTATATACTAAAGTTACAAAGCGGCCAGCTGTGCATAGGTTTTGGATATTTTTTTGTCTACTGTGTGTCACCGCTCTGAAACCGTATCGAGTATTTTGAACATCCGCCATAACTAAATTTTTCGCGCGTACCCCTAAGCTATCAAACGCATACCCCTAGGGGTACGCGTACCACGGGTTGAGAATCGCTGCATTAGTGTATCACCACCGCACAGAATTTTATGGATAAATAAATAGCAAAATAAATTGCAACAAAAACAAGTATAAGAGTTTTCGTAATTATCGTATTATAGTATTTATTAATTTGTTTTTTCATCTCCTCATCAAAGCTATCTAAATTCTACACACCAAAAAGTGTGTTCTATTTTCATAGCTCAAAAGTGTGTTGTTACTCCAAAAGGGTGTTGTTACTCCAAAAATGTGTTATTTCAACACACTTAAGTGTGTTGTTTAGATTTCCGGTCATAATTCACTACTTATTTTTAATACACCAAAAAGTGTGTTATGATTTTAACACGGAAGAGCGTGTCAATTGCAAGCTAAAGTGTGTTAAAACAACACACTTTTTTGTTGACAACACAGCTAGGTGTGTTGAATAACACACTTTGGTGTGTTAAGCAACACATTTTGTGTGTTAAAAAATACACTTCAGTGTGTTACACCTTTTACAGTGTAGGAAATAAAATATAACTCGCGCGTTGCAACGCCTTTAAATAAAAAACATTATGTGTCCGCAGTCCCTGATAAGGTATATGTATTGTAAAATAAAGAAATCTGCACAAATTGATTTTGCATAGGAACATAAAAAAAATTAGAGTTATCTATAAAAATATATGTTAAAACTTTTTTCAGATTCGTCAATGGAACATATTCAGAACCGTCTGCGTGGATTTTGCTATGCCTGGGAAATTAGGCGTCGTGCGCAGAACTTCGGGGTTGGAATTGATTGAAAGCATAAGTAAAGTGAATGGTGTGTTGGAAATTCCGCTGTTGAAGGATACCGAACTAGAATTTACCTGTGGCAAAACCTAAACATATATTAGGTCTTGATAAGGCAATTGTAAGGCATGACACTACAAGTATGCCTTCTTAGGAACAAGTCAGGTACAGAGCTTGTATCCTAATCTTATGAATGATAAAATACATGAGGTTTTCCTAGTTGGGTCGGAGCATGGACTAAATGAGGAAATGTAAGCTTTTTAAAATATTGAGCAATATAGACTTTCCTGAGGTTAATTTATGACCTGCAATCACCCATTCTTATTTTGGCTGTCTGTGGAGTATTCCCGAGTAAAAATAAGGCTCGCCCGTTCTTAGCCTGCATGGCACCCGAACGAGGCACGGTACGCTCACACTTTTTTGGACTAAAATTTAAAATAAAAACGATAAAGTTATTTTCGTAGATTAAAGCGTCTTGAGTAAATGTATGTATAATGATGCATTTAATAATTGAAGCTTTAAGAAATTGTATGGCCATTCCCAAAGTCTAGATATTACAGGGGCGGATCCAGCCCTCAAAAAAGGTTGTGGTCACAGCCACCCGAAAATCGACCAAGTACGAGTCGGAGTATGAACTCGCTGATGATCGATATAGTGCAATCCTACAAAGGAGATGTTGAAAAAATATATGACGCTCTGACCAAGATTTTGTACAGTATAGTTCCACGTGGGCAAAGCCATGGGGCAAACACTAGTAGGTAAATCGATTGCGTAGGTCAAGCAGCATTTGATGTCGTTAGTACTTAGTTGGGGGACTGCATGGTAAAACAACACCCGCGTTTGGAATCGTCTATGCCGATGCGGATGCATTTATAAATGTTCATGCATGTAGCGGGAGCGTGCAGGGAGCGATTAAAATTTCATTTTGTAACCGCTGAGAGCCAATATCATATAGAGAAGAGCCTCAATTTTTTTCGCTCTCTTTGGACCTACACATTCCGAGAAATTCTTATCTATATTTAGAAAAAACGACCAAAATGGTAGTTTTTTTACAAAATGGCCCATAATTTACGTAGCGGCGGTTGCGAGAGGCAGAAAATTTCCATTTCGAAAATTTGAGACTGGAAACAATTCCTTTTTCACTCAATTTTGATGCTTGCCCGACTCCACTATTTGAATAGACTAGGATTATCAACATTTTCGCTAAATTGGCAAAGTATAGCTGCGAACGTACGAGATTTGGATGACGAAGTTGTAAAAAAATGAATGTATTGCTTTTATAAGAAACTTGGATGAAAAATGAAGAATATGATGAGGACTCCGCTAATGTTTTACCACCTCATACAGATATACAAAAACGCCATCGCTTAGTCACGATAAATCACCATGAAATGTGTGCAAGCAGATCTATGGCAGAAAAAGGACAGATGAATTTGATGGTAGCAATTTATGTATCGTCGCCAGGCCCGCCACACCACCTTGCGGGGCCCGGGGCTAAAATATGTTTGGGGGGCCTTTAAGGATTTTGAAAAACCAAAAAATCTTTGACTAAAAAAATGTATGGTAACGTAAGAATAAGTTCATTCCGGGCCTTAAATATCGAACCTTCAGTTCTTTATTCGCGGATGACCCTAAAGTTACATAATGCAACGTAGAACGGAACAGGTCTTATGTGGCGGGGCTCTTGCGCTTAGCTCTGGGGCTCAGTACTCGTCTTTCTTTTGGTAGAATCAATCCAGAAGCTATCCCAGAGGGAAAAATCCGCAGCATTCGCAGATTGGATCTTTGAGGAATTGTATGGAACCAAAAAAATCGCAAACATAGACCGGTTCTCGTTCGATGCGGTGGTCAAGCAGCATATTGAACGCGGTTGGTACTTAGTTGGGGAAACGCTTGGTAAAACCGCTGTCCACACTCGCGTTTGGAAGGACGAAAAGGCAACTGCACAAGGTGAACAAAAATATAAAGCTTTTCGACACTGCAGTTGTTTCTCATATCCACAGGCGCTATAACATATATTGGAGAGTTAGAAAGTTTTTTCTACTTTTGCGACTGCTTCAAAAACGCTTCTAAAAAAAGCAGCAGTAAAAGGAGTGCTCCCTCCCCACTGCGATCATGCAATGGTGAAAATGGATTGGAAGGGGAGCGTCCCAAGCCTTTTAGGCTAGCGACATACGATTAGGTTTCTCCGGTACGGCCAGTGATGCGAGACCTGGAATAGGGGATTGCGGATTCGAGTGTTTGAAATTGCGGAATTAAGCAAAAAAATGCGGACTTTTTAAAAAATACAATTAATAATCAACTTAACAAAAATCAACAAAAAAAATTAGACGAACAAAACTGACCAATGTTTAAAGAAAGAGAGAAGAATGTAGATAGAAAAATATGTTTTATTTAAAATTCAATAAATAAAAGTTTTAAAAATTTTAGATAATCGCAATTTTAGGTTGCACTTTACATATCGTTATAAGATTCGAAACCAGACAAAATATTTTCATTTATGTCTTCTTCCACTGTTTCAACCGTCGGGTTTTCATCTGATGTCGATGTCGGCTTGTAAATATGTGTGCTGGTCATGTTTTTTGCCATTGATGTTGTTGTTATTATTTGCTTTTCTAAGCCACTAATTAGTTTTGTTCGTTTATTTGTTTTGTTTGCTGATTAGACGTCGTCGGTCAAATTTGTTTTTTTATGTTTTTTTTTCATTGAACTCAAAAACGGAAAATGCGGAATCCGCATCAGTCAATGCGGATTGTGGATTGAACTACCAAAATGTGGTACAAAATGCGGAAATGCGGTGCATCTGGCATCACTGGGTACGGCTAACCGTCTCCGGGTTTGTTTGTCTCCGGTTTGTTCTGAAACCGTTCCGGTTTTAACCTTAACGTATGTTTCAGCTAATCTAATTGCTTGAGTTACATTTTTGCACAAAAAAACCGGTCCGGGAAAAACCTAATCCTATGTCGCTAGCCTTAAGGAGCGTTCTAGCTCCATTTCCCGCTGGGTAAGTTTTCTCTTTTTCCTTAATACTCAATTCGAGCTTACTACTTTAGTGGTAGTAAAGAGACTACTTTAGGGCTGCCTGCTTGGGTTTCAGGCTCTAGATTAGTGCTTGCTTGACAATTAGAACGCAGGGATATGGGGTTTTCACTTTTTGGGTTTCAATCTACTCTCGGGGCCCCCTCTGTCCTGGGGCCCGGGGCAATTCGTCCCAGTTGCCCCCTTTTGTGGCGGGCCTGATCGCCGCATAGAACTTTCGCGAAATAATCCAATTCATTCATGAAAATTTCCACTTCTGAAGGTTCAATTTTACTAGGTGAAAACTTCAACGAAATCCCCATGATTTAGAGTTGCGATTTCAATGTTATTTTTTTATTAGATACTAGGTCCGAACTTTGTGGATGAAGGGGAAAGTGAAGGTACCACCCCACTTCCCCCTTCATCCACAAAGTTCGGGAGGAAAGTTCTTGGGAGCGAAGCGTCTAAACAGACCCAATATTGACAAAAGTACCACGACATATGGAACCTCACTTGATGCAGTTTTTACGCAATTTTTAGACCAGTTTCAATCGAAAATATTTCAGTTATCATAAAACCTTTGTTCGTTTTATATGTTTTAATATAAATAGGAAGTCATAAATATCGATATTTTCAAATTGTACTTGTATCAAGTCCCTCGGTAGGCTCGTCACTATACTTCCTGCATCTGTCATTGGCCTTACTTTTCTGAAAGCGTACTATAGGTATATCCGACAGAACTCCACTATATCAAGCATATTGTTAGCTGGTTAATATTTTAATACTTGTGTGTAGTTAATACTAAAGTGTGGTCTTAAGCAAACTCATATATTTTTTTATTTTATTAAGGCATAGGATATAATATCATCGGCCTATCAATCCACCGTGAAAGTGTGACGTCACAAGTCTATTAGGGTTGTGGGCATGCCCATCGTGCCCACAACGGTGGATCCGCCCTTGAGATATTAACAAGTCTTTCATCTTCATATGGTTAGTGAATGAAAGGCGAACAGGTATATGCACACATTTTTCAAATGACGATGTCAGGGTACCAGAGAGAATGCAACATTTTTATACACGCTCGCACGCAACTAGCCAGCGGAAGATTTAATGATTTTATATGGGGATAAACTTTATGTATTGCTGCATATTTACTATTTATGAAAAAAACATCTGATTCAATTTTCCTTCCGTTTCTGTTCTGCATGCTTTACAGAAAAGACAGAATCTGGCTTTGTCTCGCCGAGTTCACGATGTGTGCGTTGAGTTGTGCTCAGCAATGATGTTCATATATGCACGCACACAACTAACGGGTGGGAAATTTTGGATGAAGATGAAAGACTTGTTATGTATATCTAGACTTTGCCCATTCCTACACTCCTTTCCTCGTGTGGGAATGGCCTATAGGACGAAGCAAACGGGGAATTATCTTCGTGACCAGAAAGGGTGCCATTAGCATAGTCAATACGCCGGTTTTCGCTCAATTTTGGAAGTCAAGCAGGATTGGACATTCGTAACAGAGGCTTGCATACCTCTATCGCGGAAGCATTTTTATATTTTCATGCGCCTGTGGCGTGGGCGTGCATGACCGTAAGGTGGGCACATTTTTTTGCTAAGCGTGCTGGTTACGAGCGCATATATGCTTTCAACTCTTTTCACCAACGCAATTCTTTTTACTCGGTTGCTACTGTAGATCCTGCATTTCAAGAGATTAAGGGTTTCCCCATCTTCTTTATGACTTATACTTTGACTTATTTGTGTCGGGCCTTTTGTGTGGTATAATATTGTAGGCCTCAAATTTTATGAGCCTATAAGGGTTTCCCCAAATTCTGGCAGTATGAATGAAAGGACCTGTCACAAAATAAACATGAACGCCTTTATTTATTATAGGTTATTAAAAAAGATGAATGAGGTGTCCAGTAAAGGAATGAGTTTTTATTTTAGTTCTTCAATGAAACTTTCTGAGTAAAGACTAACCTCTCTATGCAGAATTGTGTGAAGTAAAACTATACCTGCTGTATCATTTTTGACAGATTATGTAAACGAAGTTGTTTATGTGTTTTGTGAATTGGTGCGATCACGTGAATATTGGTAAATGAACACAAATAGTGAAATCAGTGACTTAAATATAGTACGTGACATTAATCAGGAAAGAAATCGTGATAAATATTAATTATTTTTTTATAAGTGCAACAGTGTCTCTTTTTTGAAATTTACATATGAAGGTTTCTGATAATTAACAGTATGTATTTATTTGTTTAATATTATTTATTAACTAATTTATTATAATAGTAATATTAATCAATATTTTTCGTGTCGTAATTAAATTTATAGTTGGGGAGGTAGCGTTGCAGTTTTGTCTGTGTTTTCATCTCTCTCAATCCGGTGTTGTCATCCAATATTAATTAAATATTGAAAATACATATCTATTTATTCAATTTTATATTTTTCCAAAATATGGAGAAAAAAATAAAGTATTATAAGCATTGCAGTTTGAAATTCTGTGAATCCTCTTCAATAAGGAATGCAGATATGAAGTTTTCAACTTTTCCAAAATATGGATCTAAAAGATTTTACGAATGGTGTAAGGTGACCAAACTAGAATTAGGTCCTGGATCGCATTACATTTGCCACAAACATTTTTCTGAATCGGACATTATAAATATTCGCTTATCGAAATTTGCCATTCGTTCTCAAAGGCTTTCGGATGATTTCGATTATTTTCAAATGGTGAAGAATTAAAGGTTAATAAAGACGGAGGTAAAACATATGCACGGAAGCTCGACAATATGGCTGTTAATTATCAAAATGTTAAATTACTTTAGAGCAAACTGTAACGTTAATTTCTATTATAGAAAATAAAAACACTAGGGTTAATTTAACGTTATAAACCATTTATTGATAATTAGAGACAAACTTAATTGTGGTTATAATTGATAGCGAGTTTAGCGCGAGACTGAATAGCAGCAGCCTTTTTCTGTTTGCAGCAACTAGATCACGTTGACGTTATTGCCAGTCGAGAATAGTTTCGGGCTTCGGGTTTCCGTGTTGAATTAGGATGCTTTCATGTTTTAGTGGTGGAAAACTTAGTGCTGCTCCAAACATACCGCCCGCCTCGTGTGTAGCACGAAACGGAAGGAACTGCCGCCCGCCATGAGGAACTCCATGCCCGTCTCTCTTCTTTAGGCTTGATGAGGTTCTAGGAGATTTCTTAGAAAATCTATGGTGGGAGCATTTTATTAGTTCGTAAAATTGGTATTGTTTAGAGTAGAGTTTTAGTATGGTTTAGAGTTTAGGTTTAGTATATTTTAGATAGGTTAGTGTGGACAATTAGTGGGTTTAGTGTTCGACAGGGAGGATACACAGTTTCGTCACAGGACGTTTAAAGTAGCCACCCTTGTGCCTTAAGGTCACGACTCGAACTTGTTGATCCTCTCCTGGATGTAGTTCCACGACGCGTCCTAACAGCCACTGTTGAGGATGTAGTTTATCGTCCTTGATAACAGCGAGATCATTAACCTTGATTGGCTTAGATTTGTGGTGCCATTTATAGCGCACCTGTAAGTTGTATATGTACTCCTTGTACCAACGTGTCCACAAGCTTTCGTACGCGCGTTGTACTAGCTGCCACCGATCCAGTCTGTTGAGTGTTGTTTCTAGTGTAGTTGGCGTAGGCACAGCAAGTAGACTTTCTCCAACCAGGAAATGACCAGGAGTGAGAGCATTTAGGTCAGTTGGGTCGTCGGTGATAGCACTTAGTGGCCTAGAGTTGAGGCAAGCTTCAATCTGGGCCAATAGGGTGTACATCTCCTCCAATGTTAGGACTTGGTTACCAATAACTCGCTTTAGATGGTGTTTAAATGACTTCACTCCCGCTTCCCATAATCCGCCGAAGTGGGGGGAAGCGGGTGGTATGAAATGCTCTGACTTGTGTAGGAGGAGTGTACTGAAGTCAACAACACTATGTGCGGTGAGAGCGGTTGTTGAGTGGTTTGGACGGCTTGCTTCGTGAACTTCTTGAGTGATCGGAGGGTCAACTGCCTTGGGCCAATAGTCAGGATCTTTGCTTAGCCAATCCGGTCCGGACCACCAAAGGTTGAAGGCTTTTAAACCAGCCGCTGGTATACCCCTGGTTGTGCAGTCCGCGGGGTTTTGCGCGGTAGGGACATGATGCCATAAAGTTTGAGGAAGCTTTTCGTGGATCAGAGCGACGCGGTTAGCTACAAAGACTTTCCATTTAGAAGGGTGTTCGCGGAGCCAGGCTAAGACCACTGTAGAATCTGACCAAGCGTGAGTAGGGATGGTATCCAGATCTAGGTTTTTTGTATAGATGACATAAGTTCGGCAAAGAGCGCCGCCCCACAGAGCTCCAAGCGTGGCAGAGATACAGTGCGCATTGGACTCACTCTTGTTTTAGCAGCGATAAGCGTTATCTGGGGGTTGTCCGCAACCTGTGCCACACGAAGATAGACAGCTGCTCCATATGCGGCTTGTGAGGCGTCGCAAAAGCCGTGCAGCTCGGCTTTGCAAGTAGATCTGCTTGTTCCTAGCCAGCGCTTGATGTGCAGGTCGTTTAGATGTTTAAGTTCATTTTTGTAGTTTAGCCAAACAGAAGTCAGTTCAGCAGGAACTTGGTCATCCCAATCAATCTTTGCAGCCCATAATTTTTGAAGAAGTATTTTAGCGGTAATCGTCACTGGTGATAGCCATCCTAGTGGATCATAGAGTCTGCTTATGTCTGAGAGGATAGAGCGTTTTGTTGTGCCTTTAGTGGTCGGCAGAGTGATATGGTAACGAAAGGCATCGAGTTGAGGGTTCCAACCAAGCCCTAAGGTCTTAATTTGGGAGTCTGAGATAAGTTTCTCATTTCTACTTATAGCTTGGTCCCTTTCTGGTATATCTATTAACAATTCTGGAGTATTGGACATCCACTTTCGCAGGTTGAAGCCTCCAAGTTCAAAGATAGATTTTACTTCGTCACGAACGCGAATTGCGTTCATTTTGTCGTATGAACCGAAGAGAACGTCGTCCACATAGGTGTTATCTTGGATGATTTTTGCGGCTTGCGGATGCGTAAATTGATGATCTTCTGACAATTGTTTGAGCACCTTGCATGCTAGGTATGGTGCCGCAGCGGTCCCATAAGTGACGGTAAGCAGACGATAACACTTGACAGGCTGGGATGGAGAAGGTCGCCACAATATTCTTTGCAGATCAGTATCTGCCTGATTTACCAAAATCTGTCGGAACATCTTTTCCAAGTCTCCGGTAAAAACATAGGGAAAGAAACGCCATCTAGCTAGCACGATGAATACGTCATTTTGCAGCTTGGGTCCTGTATGTAGCAAATCATTTAGGGATATTCCAGAGTTGCTTGGCTGTGAGGCGTTGAAAACCACTCGTAGTTTTGTCGTCGAGCTAGTTGGTTTCAACACGGCGTGATGGGGTAGATAGTAAATAGGACCTTTCATCGCCTTCTCTTCATGGACCAGTTCCATGTGATTGAGCGACAAGTACTCTTCCATGAAATTTGAGTATGCTTCTAATAATGGTGGATCGCGGTTGAATCTCCTCTCCATTCTCATCAGGGCAGCCATAGCTGCTTCTCGCGAATCTCCTAGTTGTAGCTCAGTATCTTTCACAGGTAAGCGTACCACAAATCTCCCGGCTTCATCTCGATAGTGGGTGCTCTCGAAGATCTTTTCACACTCTGCATCCTTCGGATCTATCAGGCGTGGCTGAGGAAGCTCTTCAATTTCCCAGAACTTTCGCAAGAGGGTGTCCAGGTTGTTGTTGTTGATTGTCGTGACGTGATGAGTTGCCGTAATGGAAGACTCTGAAGTCCTTTGGCCTATAGTGCCTGAGAGAATCCAGCCCAAGGTTGTAGCTTGCGCTAGCGGAGTTCCAACTGGACCACGTCGAATGTTGCCTAGTAGCACCCGATCATATAAGTCCACACCTAGAATTATATCAATTCCGGAAGGCTTATCAAAGAATGGATCGGCTAACTGTAGTCCTACTATATGAGGCCATTCCTGCCTCATCATACTTCTTGCGGGCATCAAGTGGGTGAGTGATGGTAGTACTAATGACTGAACAGTGTAGGTGTGTGAAGGATCAACGGTAGAAATAACTTCGTGAACAACAACTGCATTGGCGTCGCCTACATGAGCTTCTGCTACTCCAAAGATGGACACATTCGCAGGTCTTTTAGGTAGTCGTATTGCGTTGGCTAGTGATGCTGTGATAAAGTTACTTTCCGAACCCTGGTCCAGTAATGCGCGAGCACGGATGTTTCGGCCTTCAGCTGAACGCACTAAAACTACGGCTGTAACTAATAGTGTGGGAGTTTGCGTTGTTTGGTTGATGACACTGCTGGCTACGTGAGCAAACGCGGTGTTAGATGTGGACGATCCAGTTCGAGTAGCGTTGACTGTTATGCAAGCCAGTTGATCTGATGGTCGTCCTTGTCGGTTTTTAGAGTTGGAGAGAGGTGTCAGATGAATCATTGTATGGTGCTTTTGGTTGCACCTCTGGCATGTGTTTTGTGATGTGCATGTTTCAACTACGTGACTCGCCTTCAGACAGTTTGTACAAATTGCCTTTTTCCTTAGGAGATCGATGCGCTCTTCGATTGACTTGGAGCGGAACTGCGGGCAGAACAAGATGAAATGTCCGCCGCCACAGCAGGTGCATAATCCCGATTTTGCTCTCGCGGTGTGATGACTGCGGGTAACTAATTTCGGGTTCGGTGAGCGTTGTGGTGGAAGTGGTCGTCGCAGCGAACTCGACCTATCTTTTATCGCGCTTAAAGCTTGAAGGCGTGATTCCAGAAAAGTCTGTAGAGACTGGAAGGATGGTACTTCCGTGGATGAACTAAGAGATGTTTCCCAATCCTTACGTGTGCAACTATCTAATTTGTCTGATAGTAGGTACACGAACCAATCATCCCATTGTTCGGTGAGGCGATTTAAATTGTGAAGGGTTCTAACGGCTAGATTGAATCCATCCACAACTCTTCGAAGTTCAGCAGCCGATTCTCCAGCCATGCCTTGTATATTGACCAGCGCATGCAGATTCGAGTTAACTAGGACTCGTGTATTCTCGTACCGTTTTGACAATGTTTCCCAGGCGGACTTATAATTGATAGTAGTTGTCGCGTAGTGTTTCAATAGTTTGGCCGCCTCTCCTGTGATCGCTGCCTTTAGGTAATGCATCTTCTCAATGTCCGACAAGTGATGATTCTGGTGGATTAAGGACACATAGGTGTCCCTAAAAGAGGGCCAATCGTAGAAGGAGCCACTAAATGAGGGAAGATTAACTTTGGGTAGTCTGATAGGTTGCGACGGTGTAGGTGCTGACGGGTGTACGGTTGAATTTAATAAGGATGCCTCTCTATTGTGCTCTTCTAGTTGCGCTAGTTGTTCCTTTAACCAGCCTAGGGTGTCGATGTATGTACTCTCAACAGTCGAGAACACATCTGCAGTGAAGTACTGTTCCTGCTTACGGTTGTCATCGCTGGCTACGCGGTACAACTCGTCATGGGCTTGTATAAATTGTTGCCAGTACGACTCGAGTAACTGCACGCGGTGCGTATAGAAGAAGTCATTTCGCTTGTCTTTTCCTACTTTTAGAACATTAGTTATAAAATTTGTGATGCGCTCCTTGGGCGCCTTAATTCTAGCTTTAGCTTCAGCCAGGTAGTTCTTGGGTTCGCGAGTACTAGGACCCGCTCGCCCATCAAGTGATTCTTCCGCCATAGTATTTTATTTTAATGTTTGCAACTTATGTTTCCAATGACAACAAACCAAAAACCTTCGGGGAAATCGCATCAATTGTCAACTTCTGTCAATAATTTTCAACACAAAATCCAATGCTGCAGACGCCAAAATTCAGCTGCCAACGCAACAGGGCAACAAAAAATAGTGAAGCAGAGATTAATGCAACCACAAAAAAAATCACTTGAACAGCTGCACTCATCAATGTGAATATGTATTTATTTTAGGCATACGTGGCTAAAATTCGTTAACTGTAAGCTCTCTAATATTTTCTTTAATTATAATTCAAAAGGATTTCTTTATTTCAATTATATTGACTTGCGATTTAAATTTTGCTTCAAAGTATTTCTATATTTCCAAGGTTAGTTTATAGTAAGCATGCAGTTTTAAATCGTATTTAGCATCTGCGTATAAAATGTTTAGGATGAACGTTTGAACTTGCAAACTACTTGTCTCTTGAAGGCATATGTTTTGACAGATCTCTTAAGAGCTTTTGTGCTGCAGTATTAGTGAAATTATAGAGAATGGAACGAACTCACCGATCTTGGTTGTGATTTCCAGGGCTTTCCTGCGTCTTTGGTACAACTTTGATAAGAGCTTTGAGCTTTTATGTTGCGATCGACCATAAGCATAGGTTCTGATCATATATCGAGCATAGGAACTTTCATCTTTTTTGTTTTATGCTTCACTGCACCACACTGGTTCACGATCAGTTATTTCGATATTAGTATTCGTTTTTATAACTTTATTAGTTAGTTTCAAAAACTTTCTTATTTTGTATGAACACTGTTTTCAGTGTTCTGATCACGCGCACGATGAACTATTAACATGAGGTACAATGAACTAAAGAAAATATGCAACCCAAAACTTCTTGTCGGATTTATTTTGCTTATAGAAGCAAGCACAAAAGTTATCACGTTAGCACAATGGAATCGATACCGTTTTGAAAGAAGGTAATCCGATAACACGTTTTCGCAAGTGGATAAACCGCTAGGTGAGAATATCGATCCGGCTCGAAGGACCAAAAATGTTAATTATCAAAATGTTAAATTACTTTAGAGCAAACTGTAACGTTAATTTCTATTATAGAAAATAAAAACACTAGGGTTAATTTAACGTTATAAACCATTTATTGATAATTAGAGACAAACTTAATTGTGGTTATAATTGATAGCGAGTTTAGCGCGAGACTGAATAGCAGCAGCCTTTTTCTGTTTGCAGCAACTAGATCACGTTGACGTTATTGCCAGTCGAGAATAGTTTCGGGCTTCGGGTTTCCGTGTTGAATTAGGATGCTTTCATGTTTTAGTGGTGGAAAACTTAGTGCTGCTCCAAACAATGGCAATTAATGTCCCAGATTATGCTTCAAGTGATAATGGTGAACGTTCTGAAAATGTGTTATTACCAACCATAAATTACATTAGAACTCATGAAAGAACCAGCCCAATCTTACAAGATGGAATTATAAGCCCTTTGGCAGAAGCGGTGTGCAATTCTTGTTTAAAAAAAGAAAAATCAATACGGTTTTGGAGGAGCAAATATTTTAAATTAAGACGTAGTACTTGCTCCCAAAAAATTGTAACAAAAAAATTAAATTATTATAAAAACCAAGTATGTTCTAAACGTACCCAAAACGGTTTAGACAAAGAAATTTCAACTCTGACACATGTAGCTGACGCACCGAAAACATTTTGCCAGATGATTCTAGGGCGGAAAGCTTAAACAACTTTATGGCCTAGGAAGCAAAGGTTATTAGCACATTCTCTTTATTACAAATCACCCAAATTGTATCAGTTCTTACGTGATTTAAAGTTCAGATTACCTTGCCCAGCTACTTTGAAAAACCATATGCCAATTAAGTCTGTTTCTCCTGGAATTTATAGAGAATTTTTGAGGTCGTTAAAACCTGTTTTCCAAAGTTTTAGTGTAATGTCACGCCAAGCCGTTTTGGTTTTTGATGAATTACGCATTCGCAGAGAACTTGAATATAACGTGAAAATGGATAAAATAGATGGTGTTGTTGACAGTGTTGGGCATTAATCAATTAAAGGAGGTGGCTCACGGCCCATACAAAATTGCCCCAGGCCCGGCGCAAAAGAAAATTATCTCAGATTGCAGGTTATAATAAGACTTGAAATTCTGTATAGTTGCTATATCCCGTAACTGTGGCTAAATGGTTAATATTGCTATTTATTTTTATTCAGGCGAAATACCTAATATCACCCTGTATTTTTGTAACGCTATAACCTATTTTCATGAATAAGGTATCAGTGTACGCAGAATACTCCCACGTATCTAAAACTGTAAACGTGAAGATTCTACCCTACTATCTTCCAGAGTAATGAGTCGTCAAAGTCAAAATTTTGGTTTTTTTTAAGTAGAATTTCACTTTCAACAACCTTTTTCTCCAAAAAAAACGTGGTTAACCTATACTTTTTTTTCCAAAATTAGAAACCTTGGAGTATTTCCTATGAATAATGTTTGGACAATTTTTATGCTACGGCCTTTACTTTTGAGGTTATAAGCAATTTAAATGTTAAAATTGGCCTTATTTGGTACTTTTCGACATAAGCTTAGGTGGCTCTTTTTCGTACTTTTTTAGTACTTTTTCACTGTGGCTAAGGTGTTAATATTGCAATTTCTTTTTATTCAGGCGAAATATTTTTTTCTCATGTTCTGAGCAAAAATGAATAACCTACTGCTATTGGTAGAAGATTGGTAGAAATGGTACAAGAAAACAAATAACTAATATTTTGAAATTCTTTTTATTTGTATCTTATCTACTATAGATTTTCTATGTCAATTAAAACATCGTCTGGGAAAAACTACTATATATTAGCCATTGGCATAGTAGCATAAGAAAAACCCGCTAACGCAACATGCCATTAGTGAACTTTTTTCAACAAAAGTTTAGATCTGCATGTTTTACGTTTTTTCTCGGTCACCTTAATTTAACGAATTGGGCTATTCTTCTGCTGGACTCGATTACTCGCTTTTTAATTGACCGATATGGCAGATAATAACTGTGTTGTATGTGAACGTACACTTCGCCGTCGTCGCAAGCACGTTCTCACTGAACATTTCTTGGAAACACGGCGAGATTTTGTGGCAAACATCATACGCGCCATGCAACCGCCACGTGAGGTACGTATCAATATAGGGTTTCCTTGCTTGGTAGTTGCTCACATATCGTAAGCATCGTATACTATTGGAGTTGGGCTAGATACGAAGAGGTCTTTCACCACCCCGCTAGATAAGATACAAATAAAAAGAATTTCAAAATATTAGTTATTTGTTTTCTTGTACCATTTCTACCAATCTTCTACCAATAGCAGTGGGTTATTCATTTTTGCTCAGAACATGAGAAAAAAATATTTCGCCTGAATAAAAAGAAATTGCAATATTAACACCTTAGCCACAGTGAAAAAGTACTAAAAAAGTACGAAAAAGAGCCACCTAAGCTTATGTCGAAAAGTACCAAATAAGGCCAATTTTAACATTTAAATTGCTTATAACCTCAAAAGTAAAGGCCGTAGCATAAAAATTGTCCAAACATTATTCATAGGAAATACTCCAAGGTTTCTAATTTTGGAAAAAAAAGTATAGGTTAACCAGGTTTTTTTTGGAGAAAAAGGTTGTTGAAAGTGAAATTCTACTTAAAAAAAACCAAAATTTTGACTTTGACGACTCATTACTCTGGAAGATAGTAGGGTAGAATCTTCACGTTTACAGTTTTAGATACGTGGGAGTATTCTGCGTACACTGATACCTTATTCATGAAAATAGGTTATAGCGTTACAAAAATACAGGGTGATATTAGGTATTTCGCCTGAATAAAAAGAAATAGCAATATTAACCATTTAGCCACAGTTACGGGATATAGCAACTATACAGAATTTCAAGTCTTATTATAACCTACAATCTGAGATAATTTTCTTTTGCGCCGGGCCTGGGGCAATTTTGAGCCACCTCCTTTTCAATCAATTAATTAATTGACTAAAAAATTAATTGCGATTAATTTAATTGCAGTTAAAATTAATTGCAATTGAAATATTAATTGCACCCCACAATTAATTTATTTGGATTAATCCGTGTTAATTGTATATAGCAACTAAATCAATTGCAATTAATTTTAACTGCAATTAAATTAATCGCAATTAATTTTTTAGTCAATTAATTAAAGACAATTAAAACTAACAATTAATCCTCTTCAATTTTATGTGAACTTGATTTAAGGGTTCCAAATGACGAATTTGTGGTTAAAATTTGAAAATTCAAAATGGCGGACTAACTTTGGCAATTATGTTCCGACTGTACTGAAAATCAGCTTCTGGGGGCTTTAAGCGTTCCAAATGACGAATTTGTGGTTAAAATTTGAAAATTCAAAATGGCGGACTAATTTTTGTAATTGTGTTCCGATTGTACTGAAAACCAGTATCTGGGCGCTTTAAGGGTTCCAAATGACAAATTTGTGGTTAAAATTTGAAAATTCAAAATGGCGGACTAATTTTTGTAATTGTGTTCCGATTGTACTGAAAATCAGTATCTGGGGGCTTTAAGGGTTCCAAATGACAAATTTGTGGTTAAAATTTGAAAATTCAAAATGGCGGACTAATTTTTGTAATTGTGTTCCGATTGTACTGAAAATCAGTATATGGGGGCTTTAAGGGTTCCAAATGACGAATTTGTGGTTAAAATTTGAAAATTCAAAATGGCGGACTAACTTTGGCAATTGTGTTCCGACTGTACTGAAAATCAGTTTCTGGGGGCTTTAAGGGTTCCAAATGACGAATTTGTGGTTAAAATTTGAAAATTCAAAATGGCGGACTAATTTTTGTAATTGTGTTCCGATTGTACTGAAAATCAGTATCTGGGGGCTTTAAGGGTTCCAAATGACGAATTTGTGGTTAAAATTTGAAAATTGAAAATGGCGGTTTTGTAAACAATTGTTAGCTACATAGTATAATCTCACGAAAATATGTCAGATCCACACTCTTATTCATGCTGTAATCTTTGTTTTGGGGAGGGGAGGCAGTCCATACAATAAATTAAACATTAAATAATCCAAAAAATATTACATTCTGAAAAAAAAATAAAGGATTATGCTAATTCAAGATTTGAAAATGGGCTTTTGACGGTGATGGACATTATATGTTTGGAGTCACGTACGGTGGAGTGTGACTTCAGATGGATATTGCCCATGGTTCTCTTCTGCAATGTCATTGACCCAGGTTTTATTTGTTTACCCAGATGCCAGGCCCTTCCGTATTGGAGAATCTTTCCCAAAAACCTTGTTGATAAATTCTGACCCGATTGCAGCTTCAGGATACTATGTTCAATGTTCTTCCATTTGGAGCTGAGATGTGAAGATTTTCAGATTTTCCAACTCTTGGACAACCTACATACAGTTGAAGTAGGGAGAAACACCGTTTAATAATATCGAGACCAACAAATTGCCCTTGGCCATACGTTAACAAATTTGATAAATAAGGCTGTTCCGGAACACAATTGGCCAAATTAGTCCCCCATATTGGCGCGGCCATTTTGAATTTATAAGTTTTGATCATAAATTCGTTATTTGCTATCTTAAAAGACCCCAGATACCGATTTTCATTGGAATCGGAAGACAATTGGCAAATTAGTCGGCCATATTGGCGCGGCCATTTAGAATTCATAAGTCTTGATCATAAATTCGTTATTTGTTACCTTAGAAAACCCCAGATACCGATTTTCATTGGGATCGGAACACAATTGGCAAATTCGTCGGCCATATTGGCGCGGCCATTTTGAATTTATGTCCTGATCATAAATTCGTTATTTGCTATCTTAAAAACCCCAAATACCGATTTTCATTGGGATCGGAACACAATTGGCAAATTCGTCGGCCATATTGGCGCGGCCATTTTGAATTTATGTCCTGATCATAAATTCTTTATTTGCTATCCTAAAAAACCCCAAATACCGATTTTCATTGGAATCGGAAGACAATTGGCAAATTCGTCGGCCATATTGGCGCGGCCATTTTGAATTTATAAGTTCTGATCATAAATTCGTTATTTGCTACCTTAAAAACCTCCAGATACCGATTTTCATGGAAATCGGTACACAATTGGCAAATTTGGGTGGCCATTTTGAACTTCGAAAATCGGGCTTCGAGGTGCATCATGGGAGACCCACACGGACCTTCGTGCAAAATTTCGAAGCTCTGCGAGCACTGGTGCGACACTACGCTTTTCATACAATAATAAGTTTTAATTGTTAGTTTTTAATCAAATCCATTAAAAAGATTAACAATTGATTAATTGTTAATTGTGGAAACTCACGACTAACAATTAATTAATTGTTAATTGCGAGTTTTCACAATTACAATTAATTAATTGTTAATTGCGAGTTTTCACAATTACAATTAATTAATTGTTAATTGCAATAGATGTGATTAACAATTAATTAATTGTTAATTTTTAATTGTCCAACAATTAAATTTTGCCCAACACTGGTTGTTGACAATGGATTAAATCGGGAAAATAGATTAGCATCTGAAGTATGTACATTTTTAATTAGAGGCTTGTTTGATAATTGGACTTTTATTGTTGGTCATACCTTATCAGCGAACTCTACAAAGGGATCTGATTTAAAAGAACAAGTCATTGAAATTATAAATGAATGTAAATTAAATAATATTGAAATAATAGCAACAGTCTGTGATCAAGGCTCCAACAACAGAAATTTATACAACATGCTTGAAGTAACAGAAGACAAACCCTTCTTTACAAATAACGGTACCACAATTGTATGTTTTTTTGATTTTTGTCATTTAATAAAATCTTGGCGCAATATACCTACTCCTTACTTCAAATTTGAATTCTCCAGATGGTTTAGTTTCATGGGACATTGCTCGCATGTTATACACTATGGAGTGTAATAAAGTTACGAGAATTTGAGCACATTTCTCCCAATAATTTCCAAAAGATGAAAGTTAAATATGCCACACAAGTTATGAGTTGGTCTGTTTCTGCAGCTATCAGAACTTTAATTAACAATAAGGAAATTGAAGAGTCTAAAATTATTTCAGCGGCCGCTACATCCGACTTCTTTGAAAAAGCTAACAAATTGTTCGATGTTATGAATGTAAAATTTATTGATTATAGTCAGCCCATTAAGAAGCCCCTATCGCTAGATAATACTGATACAATAAAATTCCTCAGAGATATGGTATTCTATTTTAAAGGGATCAAGGCAATTTCAAGGACTGGTGGGAATACTGTTAAAGTTTATGCATTAAAAGGTGCAGTTCAGAGCATTAATGCTGTTCTAAAATTATTAGAAATGATTAGTTCAATCCCAGAGTGCAAATTTATATTGTCTGCGAAATTGCAACAAGATATTTTAGAAAATTTGTTTTCTTTAATTCGTTCTAAAGGGGGCTTTAATAGATATCCTTCAGCAGCGGAATTTCAAGCACATCTAAAGCATTTACTTTCTTCCATTTGTATTAAGCGAGAAATGCTCTCAATTAATTCCAACTGTGAACCAGCTGATTTTTCTGAAAATACCATTCAAATAAATAATGTTGTCTCGCAAAGAGATATGGGAGAGTTGTTAAATAATGATTTATTTGAAAGCAATGACTGTGATTGGGAAAATGGAGAATCCGAAAGTGATATTGTTCAGCAAGGATGGATAGATGAAGCACATGACTTGAACACCATTCCAGAGGGTACTGTTACAGAACATGCCAAAGTGAAATATATAGCCGGGTTTATAACAAATAAAATTACTTGCACGAACTGTTTGCAAGAAATTGTTGATTCCGAAAGAGTTTTGAATTTACCTTCAAATAGCTTTTTAAAAATGAAATCATACAATATTTTAAGTAAGGGAGGTTTAAAATGGCCAACAGATGTATTTCACAAAGTGTGTTATCTCCATGTCCAAACTTTTGAAAATTACTTCATGCAAAATCTGCATAAGAATAATTTTAAAGAATCATTATTTAAAACATGTGTTAAGGTTACGAATGTTCACCATCCACAATGGTTTGCTGAAAATGGTTGTAAAGAACATAAACTGAAGTTATTAGATTCCTTGCTTCTTCTATTAATAAGGAAAAATTGTCTCTGGCTTGGTCTTAAAGCCAGGCAATCGGGAGCGGCAACCAGCCGAATGAATGTTCTTCTACGCTGATTTTTTCCCAAATAACACATAATACTCCCACCAATTGTAAAAGTGACGGTTCCACCTTACCAACTTCAAGGGTTATGAGTCGTCAAGGTCAAACTTTTGGTGTTTTTAACTAAAGTTTCAACTTAAACTAACTTCTCCTTTAAAAAATACGGAATTAAACTATACTTTTGTTCCAAAATTAAAAAGCTTGGTGTATTTCCTATGAATAATGTCCACACAATTTTTATGGTACGGCCTTTACTTTTGAAGTTATAAGCAATTTTGATGGTAAAATTGTCTTTATTTAGTATGTACTTTTTGACATAAGCTTAGGTGCAAAAGTACTAAAAAGGAATTATATACTATCTATTAGTTATCCCGATCATTACAATCGGTGATTAAGAATAAATTGGAGTTTAATAAGTATTAATTAGTGATGATAATTATTTGTGAAAATTACGAAAAAGAGAAACAGCCAGGTCCATGTCATTTCAGGACCATATCAATGTTATCGCCGCGATAAAACATAAGGCGGCTCTCACACTGAGTCAACAAGCAATAAGCAACTGGCAATAGCCAACACGCAATATTATCGGTAGCACCTATTTTACATTGAATTAAATTAGAGGTGTCACATTAGAGCAACTCGAACGAAAAATGTTGCTCGTTGCGGCAACATTATTTCTGGCGATAATTAGTGCATTGATATTGCTTATTGCCTCAGTGTGAGAGCCGCCTAACACACACATTTTTAATGTTGCCGATGTTCGTCTCAAGCCGAAATGAGAAAAACAGAGAGGAAATGAAATGCGTGTGCAATGTATTTATTCGATTTTTTTAGGGGCACCAAATTTCTGCACGATGGGCGTCAAATTTGCAAAATTGAAGACCTTTTTGGCGCTCTTTTTTGGGAAAAAACAATTTGGAGGGCGAGCGAAGTTCTGCACAGGGCGCCTAATTCCCCAGGCATAAAAAAATCTACGCGGACGGTTCTGATTATGTTTGGCTAGGTGTGCATTGTGCACGTAATACAAAATTTTCCATCGTCGAATCTTAAAAAGGTTTTAACATATTTTTTTTATAGATAACTCTAAATTTTTTTTTATACCTATGTGCCGAGAACCCTAGGTTGGTTGCCCAAAGAGGCCAACCAAGGCTTCTCACACAAAAACCAAAATTTTGCAAAAAAAAAAGCAAAAAAAAATCCCAAATCATTCCGACTCTCCTAACGCGGTACCCCGTGCCGCCAGAGTAGGGCTGGCTCGACGCCGGGTCGTGGATTGCAGAGACACCGGAGGTACCACCTTGAACTTTTGCACCACCACTTACCTGCATGTGAGCGTCCTCATCAGGGCGGACGCGGAGTGTTTACATATCCGGCCGCTGCTTAGACATCATCCTAAAGAAACAGTACCAACAATGCAGTAATAAAATCAATCTACCCTTCAAACAGTTCTTAGATTTATTGGCCTGCATATTTCTTAGATACGATAACATCAATACTAATTCAACCAAAACTGAACAACAACAAAATTCCTTTCAATACTGCCTAACCACAAGTTTCCAACAATTTATGGAAACTAAGTGTCATACAATAAAATATTTTATAGTCTTTAATACTGTCGCTTGTTAGAAATCTCGACTAACAAACTCTAAATAAGACCACAACACAAACTTAATCATTTCAACGCAAAACCAATCACAGTTCATCAAACATAAATACAATACTTATTAAATTAACTCAAATTGTTTACAAATTTCTACTCCAAATCAAACCTTACTTTCCTCAAAAAAATTAAATCTTCGAACCCAACACAACAATAGTTACATATGCTCCAAAAAAATAGTTACTTTTTCAACCAGCAACCATCAATATCATAAACTCCAATAAATCTTGGTTTGCCAACCTTTGGTGTTTTATTTATTTATTTAACGCATAAGAATCTGCAAATACATTTTTGGGCTTGAGGTATATCAATCCTGGCCTATGACACTCAAACACCGCTCCATCCACCGCAGATTTCCCCTTCTGGCTTGGTTGGCCCGCCGCCCTCTTACTTTGCTACCAACAACGCCACCGCCACTGCAACCACATTCAGCTACCAGGCCCCCAGTTTCTTCGGGGGTTCCCTGATACCGATACTCCCAAACTTTTATTTTTCCACTAACACTTCCAAATCTGGTTGCTTCTCGGTTTTCCTTCACACACTCGTTTAGGCAGGAAAAAAATGAACCTTTGGTTTTTTTCGACCTTTAGTCGAATTTTCCACGGCTACTCTCCGTCCAAGACTCCTAGGCCACCATGTAGTTTCCTTTTCCCCAAAAGTTGCTACGTCTTTGCCCAAAATTCCCGTCTCTCTTATAGTCCTTGAAAATTTATTTTCAAAAAAAACGGACCCAGATTATTCTTCTATGTTGATACCATACAATCGGATAACTTTCTTCTAAAAAAAACTCGACTCGTTTTTTTGAACTTTCTCCAAAAACTGACTCCCCCAAAAATTTTCCTCAAAAATCTTTTTTTTTGCCTCCTTGTTTTTTTTCTATTAAATTTTCTCCAGTGTTTTTCCCCAAAAAAATCGGGATTTCAAAGTGGCTATAAGGTATATTTTCCTAGCAGGGGAATAGGGCCGCCGCTACACCTATGCAAAATAAATTTGTGCAGATTTCTTTTTTTACAATACATATACCATATAAGGCGTTGCAACGCGCGGGCGTTTGATAGTCAAAAATATAGATTTTAAAATGTTTGCCTACAATAATAAAAAAGGAAACAAAAACGTACAAATTTTTTCATTCAAAATCCTTTATTTATTTTTTCCAAGAGTAGTCGAATAAACGAAGGTTCTCATTTCTCAATGCTCAAGAACAGTTTCGCTTTTGTTAAAAAAAATTGAAATTCTTGTTTTAATGCATTATTCACAATCAGAAACGTGTAGTTGGAGCTCAAAAATATTTGAATTGTTTTATTAACTTCCTATTTCAAATTTCTATAATAGCAAAAAAAATATTTTTTTCATCATTAAAAAATATAAATATTTAGCGATCCCACAACAATATCCCGAGTCTCAAATAAAACATGAAAACAAACATTCAAAACAAAAATTATCAAATCACAACTGTCCTTCAGAATTTCTCACGCATTTGCATTTCTTCCATTCATTCTTTCCTTCAAGAAATCGTCGCTTGAAGCTTGTTTGATCTTTCAGTCCCCTTGCCCCTCCTTCGCAAAAACAAAAGAATACCCGCACCATAACAAAAATCTTTCAGATCCAAGCAAGCTTCTGACTTTTTTACCTACATGCGTAAAGCGCTTATGAATAAGATGTACTTAAAAGCTTTTTGTTTCAGATTAAGCTTCGCCTAACGAAAATCAGATGGAGTTTTCAGAAATTGTGGCTGAGGTTTCATTCCGGGCGAAAATTTTGTATGGGCTTTGAGCCTCTATGTGTATATTTACTCTATGTCACAGGTCCTTGAATTGTTCAACCGAAAATTGAATTAATAGCCACTAAATTGTTCGATATTCGTTTAGACTCGTCTGACACAATTTCCCAATAATAGTCCGCGCCTATTAGGATATGAATACCTCGTTTTTTAATTTCACCACTATCCGCTAAATTCAAACCGGCAAACATGGGAGAATTTCCACTAGGTACAGGTGAAATATCAACACAAATACAAGGTACTACTGGAACTCTGTCCTTAGATCCAAAGGATAAGATACGAAGTCTAACTCTGTCGTAAATTTTTAACCCAAGTTGGGATACAGTGTTCTGGGTTACATATGAGCGCTGGCTCCCTCCATCTAAAATTAAACGAATCCGCCTTGAGTTGATGAGGGACATGGGGGTTGACACAATTACATAAGCCGTTTGCTGGTATACATCGGAAGATGGATAGCTGGTCGAACATAAACTGGTAGCGGGTAAGATATCTGCCTCCTTAAAAGCTTGATTGTTAGATGTTGCAACATAAGAAGGATCACACATTGAAGTTGAATGTCTATGTACCTTTACAATGGTCGCAACGAATCAATTTGTTGTAACAATTACGAGAATTGCGCCCTTTTCGAGTACATCTGAAACAACGTCCTTCATTGAGTAATATTTCCTTACGCTGGTTAAGGTCCATGGGCGTCGGACATCGTTGAGAGGAATGCAATTCCTTTTTACAAAAGCAACATTTTGAAAGTTCATCAGACGTTAAAAGTCCTGCCGTAGTTTTGAAATTTTGAGTATTTTGTACAGATGGAGATGCACGTCTGTTTTGCATAAGAGCAGACCTTTCCAAAGATTCAACTTCTGCTTTCAAAAATTTTAAAATGTCGCGTACTTGCTTATCACCTTCAAAGTAAAGGGAAGAATTTTCATTACCGACTATAAAGAAGATACATCAGCAACATCACCCTCCGATTTGTCTGCAGCTGATTCTTGACGTGTACGATAAAAATCCACCACAAGATCGTCAGGCATACATCTCATTAAAAGTGATTTTAGCATAACCGAGTATTGGGTAAGGGGCACACTAAGAATTGTAAGCGATCTGGTGCTCGATGTTACGCTATTGTAAAGTTTTGTTAGTCCATGAATGTCTCGGCGGGAAGTTATATTCGGCAAAGACATTAATTGCTGCATGCTGTTGTCGATTAGTTTTTCAATATCTCCGAATTGCTCTTGCAGTAGAGATATTGCTGCATTATAGTTTTCTTCTGAAGGAATGAATCCAGCGATAGAATCTGCAGCTTTACCCGTTAAATGTAGCTGCAGATAGTTGAATTTGTCCGCCTCACTAAGATTTGGCCGTCCGTGTATAGCCGTCTTAAATATTTCCCAAAAAGGTAGCCATTCTTTGAACTATCCAGAAAATATTTTTAACGCTAATTTTGGCAGTTTTGCGGCTGATGACATGTTATTTGGTGGGGTCAGCAGATTTGTAGAGTTGCTCGAACTCTTATTCTGTATTTGGCGTAACTTCGCCAATCATTGATTCAAGCGACTTATAGTCGAGACGGCCTTATCTTCATACTCAGCAATAGAATCGGTTTCCTTTTGGAATTCTTCAAGTTTTGACATTCCTGTGTCTTTACCATTTAATTTTTCCAAACTTTGATTAACCGTGGCTAATCGGGCTAGGTAAACCGTTAGCTCTTCATCTATTTCATCCAATTTAGATTCGTTGCTCTCATTTAATTGGGATTCGGGCGCTTTCAAATAATCGACAATTCGATTAACTAATTTTGTAAGCTGCCCGCGGTACGTAGCACGTTTGGCGATATCCATAGTTTTTTTCTTTTTTTTAGTCAAATAATCCGTTCAACGTTAATGTTAATTCCTTCACTGCAAATCCAAGTGTTTAGCAGGTGTTTAGAAATAAAACACTCTAGTGTTTTATTTCTAAACGATAAAGCGTTTTCATGGTGGGAAGTGTTTACTTTTAAAACAGCAGAAGCGGTTAATACACAAAATCTAAACGCTAAAGAGTAAAAGTAAAGTCGCTCCTCTGAAACTAATTAACCTACCGAGGCTAGAACTTTGTGGCGCGGTCCTTCTTTCCGCCTTATAAAACGATTCTTACCTTCAGTAGTTCAGAAAGCCGCCTCGGTATATTCATGGACCGATTCAACCATAGTCTTGTCTTGGCTCCGTCGTCATCCCACCAGTTTCAAAACTTTCGTGAGAAACAGGGTTGCGGAAATCATAAGCAACGTAGGTCCAATTCCATGGAGACATGTACCTACCAACGTTAACCCCGCCGATTATGCTTCCAGAGGCATATGTTCCGTCAAATCCTTCGATGAAAACTTGTGGTGGCATGGACCCTCCTGGCTGACCAAATCGAGTGATCAGTGGCCAAACCAGATGGAGGTGGTCGTCACAGACGCCACAGTATTGGAACTTAAACCAGTCAAGGCCCTTCTGGCGATGGATACTGACCAGGATTCGTTCAAACTCCTTCAAAGGTATTCAACCCTCTCGCGTCTGTTAATAATAACAGCCCTGTGCAAACTGTTTATCATGCAATGTCGGAACAAAGGCAAGTCGCGAACGTCTCCATTCATCACCGTCCCTCAACTCAATGAAGCCCAATCTTTCTGGATGCTACACGAGCAGCGAAAATATTTTGCCGACGAGCTAAATAGCTTATCACGGGGCAAACCCCTATCCCCATCCAGCAAACTCGTCGGTCTTCATCCCTTCCTTGAAGACGGCGGACTAATGCGAGTAAGTGGCCGATTGGCCAACACTGATCTACCGTACGATGAAAGACACCCTATCATCTTGCCTCCAGAGAGTCACTTTACGCACCTACTTATAAAAAACGCTCATCTCCTGTGTTTGCACGGAGGCCTTACGCTCACGTTGTCAGTATTGCGCAGAAATGTTTGAATCATCAATGCCCGCAGAACAGTTAAAAAATTTATTCGTCAATGCCTTACACGCTTTAAGAACGCCTGTAAGGTTCAGGAACAATTAATGGGCGATCTACCGTCCACTCGAGTCAAGGCTAGTCGCCCTTTCACTAAAGTCGGAGTGGATTATGCCGGCCCCTTTAATCTACGTTTGTCGCACTCACGGGGATGCCGGACCTACGAAGGCTACATCGCAATTTTCGTGTGCCTTTGCACGAAAGCGATCCATATTGAAGCTGTAAGTGATCTCACGACACATGCGTTCCTAGCTGCCTTCAAGCGTTTCATCGCCCGCCGAGGTATGTGCCGCGACGTATATTCGGATTGTGCAACTACATTCGTCGGAGCTAGCAATAAGCTTGAGAAAGATCTCCAGCAGGTCACTAAGCAAACTAATCAACAAGCAGCGCTCATTTTCAATAATCAAGGCATTCGATGGCACTTCATTCCGCCCGCTTCCCCCCACTTTGGTGGCTTATGGGAAGCCGGGGTGAAGTCCATCAAGCATCACCTGAAACGAGTGGCTAGTAATGTACCCCTCAGCTTCGAAGAGTTCAGTACAATGCTGGCCCAAATAGAGGCATGTTTAAACTCGCGCCCGTTATGTCCTCTAACAGACGACATTAACGATACCCGAGTCTTGACACCCGGGCACTTTTTAACCGGGGACGCTCTATTAGCTCCTCCCGAAGAGGACTTTTCCCATTGCAAACTAAATTCACTTGGTAGATGGAACCTAGTCCCAAAGGTGAAGCAAGATTTTTGGCAAGCATGGACCGGTGAATATTTAACGAGACTTCAGCAACGGCCAAAAAGGTCAAGAGTATCAGAAAATGTCAAATTGGGTAACCTAGTCCTAATCAAATCCGAAAACCTTCCCTCCAACCAATGGCCTCTAGGAAGGATCACACAGGTTCACCCAGGACGGGATAATCCCATTCGCGTTGTGACTGTTAAGACTAAGACTGGCGAATTCAAACGCCCCATAACTAAGATCTGTCTGCTTCCAATCGAAAATGCATTATAAAACAAATAAAATAATAAATTAGCGCATCTTGTCACAAAAGTTTAATGAAATAAGACCAATATAATTTTGGCCATAAGAGAATAATCTAAAATCAACCCGAGTTCATCAATCTGTACTTCAATTTGTAAAAGCTTTTGTTTAATACTTTTGATTTCTTTTATATCAAGTGGAAATCTTTGTATTCACTGAATTCCCCTCCTTTCTTTCATGAATTCATCCATGGACCCGAGCCTCACCTGAACCCAAGGACCCTGCCGGCAATATGAGAAAAAAAAACCAATGAAAGAACCGCAAGCACAGCTCCTGCTAGAGCTACACAACAAAGGCCACATTTCGAAACTTCCTTTCGAGGCGGGGGAGAATGTTGGAGATTCGAAGAATATTGGCGATTTGAAGGTGTAAAAATGATCCTCATCTGCTGCACCAACCAGGTCGAAATTTAGAGACTCGAATCAAGTCCTCGTGTAAACATCCATCACTCAAAGGGACCGGAACAATTAGAATGGCATAACTATCATCAATATCATCTCGAATGAAAAATTTCACTTCATTTTGGTACCAGCAGCCGTAGAAGCCAGCTGCCCAGGAAAAGAAGATATAGCCACCATAAAAAATCATTGTTTTATTTAAACTGTATATTTTAAATTGTAAAACCAAAACAAAGAGGAAGAATTTTTAAAGGAATAGAAATACACATTATTTAAATTGGAGTCAGTCTATTCAATTCATCGATTTGGAGATTTCAGCAACATTGGCGATTCCGCACAATGGTGTTTACCAAAAAATTCTAACTTAAGCACTAGTGTTTAAAAGTAAAACGCTTATTCGCCAATTAAACACTTGGGAAGGTAAACACTTAGTTATGATAAAACACTTTGGGGAACTAAACGCTCTAGCGTTTTATTTTTAAAAGGTGAAGTGTTTAGGGGTTGGGAAGTGTCTCTCTAAAAATCAAATACTGGGTGATCGATTTAGAAGTACTTTGTTCAGAAATGAAAAAAATAAAAACATTTAATTTTATCGAGTAACTTTTATTATCATACAAAAGAACTAGAATTTTAAGAAACAAGGAAGTTATTGCATTTTGCATCTTAGCTTTATGAAAATTCCAAAAAAAATCACTGAATTAACAATACTTATACTGTGTTCGCACTGACCAAAATCACGAGATTAAAGAGATTTCCTCATAATCGCGACCAAAATCTCGCGATTTCCAATACATTGACAGCTTTTCAAAACGTCTCAATTTATGAAGATTTTGTAGAAATCTCGTCGAAATCTACTCAGCTTACATTGGACGCACCCACTTTCAATATTCAGCCGAATTCAGCACGTCAGTTGGAAGTCAAGTCAGTTTGACATTTTTCAAAAGTAGCAGGTGAAGTGCAAAGAGTTAAATAAAATAAAATTAATTAATTTTGCTTAATATCGCGTCCGGTTTACTTCTTTATTATAGTATTTGCCTTCTTAATTCTTTTTTTATTCTCGCGCTCAATTCTGTTTTCTCTCCTTCCATTGATTGGAATTTTTTCAAGATGGATGGCAAAGCTAAAAAAAAATGTTTTAAAAAGAAAATACAGTGGGCCGAGAGAGGAGAGGGTATATTACTTGAGCTATGGGCAGAATATATTCATCAATTGCGGGGCCATCGGAAGAATAGCCATATATATGCGGAGATGTCCGACAAAATGAATAAAAATGGCTTTAACTATACGCCCAATGAGGTCAAAATTAAAATTCACAATTTAACCAACAGGTATAGGTAAGTCCAGATGTAGTAACAACATATTTCCCCTACTAACAAATGGCTGTTATAATACGACTTTCAGGAAAGAGAAGGCAAGCATTGGGCCGTCAGGGGGCTCTCCTTCGGAATGGCCCTTGTACCACAGGGTGCATGGCATACTCGGGCAATTTCGATTAAACAACCTAGAGTTGTTAGTAGAGGAAAGTATAATGGAAGGTATGTAATGAAAACGTCTAAGTAGTATCTCATGAATTTATTAAAATTTCATAATTTTAATTGTAGATCAAGGACCATCTCCGTTGTCACCCACATTATTCCCATCCTCTCCATTACTAGCATCATCATCAGCATCTCCAATTCCATCACCATTACCATCAGCGTCTCCAATTCCATCACCATTACCATCATCATCTCCCATTCCATCATTTTCATCACCATTACCATCATCCACTGTGCCTCGCGAGCCTGGAAAAAAAAGCAAAATATTAAATTTTCAAGTTGAATTGCTAAAAAAACTTGATGTAGTACAAGGGGAAATTTGTAAACAAACAAAGGAACTGAGCAAAGTCGATGAACGTATCACGAATTTGGAAGAGCGAAGAACCGATTTACTGGAAAAGTTTGTAAACGACACCAGCGAATTAAAAGATGCCTTTATAAATTATTTAAATTCACAAAATTAATAAATAAATACTTATAAATGAAGCAAGAGCCTCTCTTATTTGTTCCGCATTACAATCCTGATCATTAAGTGTAGCTTCTTGCTCGGGATACTGCCGAGTAGCATCTACTCTTCGTTGGGCTCGTACCCATTTGGTGTTAATTTTGTCATTATTTTCATTGAGGAAATTATGCAATGCACAACAAGCTTTAATGATTAAATTTGCATGTTCTATACTATTATCAATTCCTTTTCCAATGCGACGAAAACGGGCCTTTAAGTGCCCAAAGGCGTTTTCAACCACTCTTCGACTTTTGGACAAAGCATAGTTGAAGTTTCTGTGCATTTCGTTACTCTCGACGTTGAAAGGATACGGTTTCATTAAAAATTTTGAAAATCTGAAGGCAGAATCTCCTATTATAAATACTGGTACGTTGGCACCAGATATTGGTTTAATAATTTCCTGTAATATATTACATTTCGTAAGCTCTTTCTTCAGTAAAGAATTCTCAAAAATTTGGGAATCATTACAACGTCCCGGACTGCCAACGTTTATGTAAAGGAACCGATATCTGTAAAGATTTTATTCCTTTAAAGTAATTAGGTAGATTATCTGAGTAAACATACCTGCTGTCGACCAAAGCTAATAAAACGGTCGAGTACCATCCTTTATAGTTGAAGTAATCAACAGCGTCTGCCCCATGAGGATGAATTTCAATGTGACAACCATCTGAAAGAACACGTCATTGCTATTTGTAATGTACGCATATGAATTATGAAAAATGGACTTACCTATTGCCCCCAAGGTTTGAGGAAATCCAAGGGTTTCGAAACCCTTAACACACTCTTCAATTTTTTCTCGCGTCATAGGAAAGTGATTTAAATATAGTGGCATCAATATGCTCCATGCCTCGTGGCAAAATGTTAATAATATTTCACACACGGTCGATTTTCCAATTCCGAAGAGATTTCCTACACTTCTATATTCTGCAGATGACCCTAGAGCATATACAGCAACTGCAATTCTCTTCTCTAATGGAATTGCTTTGCGCAGATTTGTATCTTTCCTCTGCAAACCTTTTAACATTCCACACAACATTTGGAAAGTTTTTCGATGCATTCGAAAATTTTTTTTAAAAACTTCTTCGCTACATACTTGACAATCATACTCCCAAAAGGACTTTGTACGTTCCTTTAAAAATAATACATAGCCACATATATGCGGAGATGTCCGACAAAATGAATAAAAATGGCTTTAACTATACGCCCAATGAGGTCAAAATTAATACTACATACTTGACAATCATACTCCCAAAAGGACTTTGTACGTTCCTTTAAAAATACACAATGCTTTAGTAATATGTACCTACATAGCATTCAAATCAAATAATTACCAATTCCCACGACAATCTCGCATTCGTTAAATGTGAAATTCCACTTGTTAATAATAACAATTGTTGTCTATATAAATCGTTAATTTTCATAATACGTAATCGCCGTTTTCTTTTGTAGTGTCTAATTTCACTTGTATACATTTCATCTATATTTTTTATTGTACCACCAATCACGTTTAAATAATAATTTAAAAGAATTTTATTAATATTTTCCCTGTCCATTTTGTACGCGCAACCAAAACTTCAAATGTCAAACAAAATCTCTCCAGTTCAGTGTGAACGGTTCTAAAAGATTTCGAAATCACCTTCCGAAATCGCGCGATTTTGCTTCAGTGCGAACATGGTATTACACTATAATACTTGAAAGTAAGTTTCCAAAAAAAATAAATTTTTTTTGAATTTATCACATTAAATGAATAGATTTCAAAATGATACAATCCAAATTATAGGTCACAATATGCATTTGTTAATTAACAATTGGCCAAAATACAAAAAGTTAAATATCTCGAGTTCCCGTTATCAAAAATGAACTTTATTTTTTTTTAAATTAAAGGTCCCATAACTCTCTACGAGATGTGATAAAAAAATTTAAACTGTTTTTTCAAAATGGCCAAAAGAATGCAATTGTTGTTATTTGAGTAATAAACAAATGAAAAAAAGTAAACAAAATTACGTTCAAAATTGTTCTTTTTAATTGCATTCGAAAGCTGGCGTCGAGATCTACATTTTGAAAAAAAAACTTCTTCGTTTTGGACTTAATGGCATAAAGTTTAGATAACAAATGCAATTTTTGTCAATGCGTTCAAAATTCTGCCACCAACTTTTCAGGGTTTTTTTATAACATCAAAAAGTAAATTTTCTGAAAGTTTGTGCGAGTTCGTAAACGCAGGACTGTAATCATTCTGCAGAATTCAGCTACAGACTTCCAATTGGTCTAGTTGACGGTTTTGGGCACTAAAATGAAAAAAATACTGTTTTTTTTCTCGTTTTTTCAGTTTTGTAGAATATGTACTGGCTTCAGAGACTTAAACCAAGGAGAACTTATTGCCAATTTTATTACGAAGAGACTGGCTTTTAGTTTGCCCCCATCCGACTTATAGAACCGGAGTTATTCACATTTTACGCTCGAAAGACGCGGTAAAAAAACTTTAAAGTTAAAGTTAGGTAAAAGTAACACAAGGCTTTCGAGGTTAAAAACTTAGGAATATACTCCTGGTGGTACCCCAAACAGGATATAATCATACCTGTATACATAATATACCTATTCTTCCGCTTTGGCCTTTTTTTATTTCATTTGTTGTTTTCATTTATTTAATTTAGTTTATCCTGAAATTTTTACGCCTTTGTTGCCAGGTATTTTTTTTAATATGAAAATAAAACCATAACGCTGCTTAAATATTACGAATTTAAAATTATCAGTATCACTGCAGCAATTATCGTGGTATAACGTTGTTGAGTACCGCGTATAAGATATTCTCCGCCATCCTACAAAACAGGATGGCCCCATACGCTAGAAATATCGTAGGCCAATACCAGTGTGGCTTCAGCCCAGGCAAATCAACAACCGATCAGATTTTCACTTTGAGGCAGGCTATGGAAAAATGTCTGGAGTTTCAAAACTCAATCCAACACCTCTTCATAGACTTTAAAGCCGCCTATGATAGCATAGCCAGAGTAGAACTCTACAAAGCCATGAGAGAATTCGGCATTCCCAACAAGCTGACAAGACTATGTAGGTTGACCATGACCAATGTGACAAGCCAAGTAAAGGTATCCGGAACACTGTCCAGACCAATCAACATCTATAATGGACTCCGACAAGGGGACGGTCTGGCCTGCCTCCTTTTCAACCTGGCGTTGGAGAAAGTGATCCGAGATTCGGGCGTGACATCAAGGGGCACAATCCTCCACAAGTCCACCCAATTACTGGCTAACGCAGACGACATTGACATCATTGGAAGAACATCAACAGCTGTACAAGAAGTTTTCATCCAGATTGAGTGGGCGGCAGGAAATCTAGAACTGCACATCAACGAAAGCAAAACAAAGTACATGGTGGCCTCGTCTGCAAGAACACCTAACATTGGTCCCACAATCAAGGTAGAGGAACACGAGTTTGATGTGGTAAAATCATTTACCTACCTTGGGTCAATAGTAGCAGCCGACAATATCATGGAACCTGAAATACGCGCACGACTGCTAAAAGCCAACAAAGCCTACTATAGCCTGTCAAGGTCACGATTCCGGAGACTCTACAATGACGAGACATAGATGTTGTGAAGAAAATAAAGCTCGGTAGACTCCGGTGGGCAGGACATCTAGCTCGTATGAGTGAAGATGAGCCTGCTCGGAAAGTTCTCTGCGGTAAGACTTATGGGGTGCGACAGCGAGGGAGACCCAACCTCCGCTGGAAGGATGGCGTAGACCAGGACGTTCAGAGCATAGGAATGCCAAACTGGATGACATCGGCTCAGAATCGGGACCGGTGGAGAGAACAGTTGCGAGAGGCCAGGACCGGATCCCGGTTGTAGAGCCGTTAAAGAAGAAGTATCACTGCAAATCTGAGGTTTTAGAAGTGTTTTATTTCAAAACGGTTAAAACGTTTTATTTTGACGTCACCCATTTGATTAACATTGTCGACAGTTTTAAAAAACTTAAGCGTTTAAAAAATGCCTACAATGTTAATCAAATGGGTAACTTCAAAATAAAACGTTTTAAGCATTTTGAAATCAAACACTTTCAAAAGCTGAGATTTGCAGTAATAAGACGAGAATAAATATGAGCGAGCCATATTTCACGCAATTCTCCTAATGCCCTCCAAGGGTACCATTTGGCATATTCAGTAAAGCGCATCTCGTTCTATCAGGGAAGTCAAGCAATATTGGAAGTGGTTTGTACTTAGTCGGGCCACCGCATGGGAAAGCGGTACTTCGCGGTTGGATTTTTTTTTGTTTTTTTTTTGTTTTTTCACTTTTTGCAATGATATTATTATGTTTCAATATAATATTGATTAATAGTTCTATCAACAAAATTTTTATTAATCATAACCAAAAACACGCTACAAACGTTTACTAATTAAACACTTAAGTGTTTACTCATTAAACGCCGCTAAGTGTTTAAAATTAGACTACAACGATTTAAACGCTTTAAGAGTTTAGAAACTAAACACTTGAGTTTACAGTGTTTAAGAAGTTAAAGATCCACCGTCGGGTTTCGGCACCAAAATGTCGAAAAGCTTTTAATATGAAATATGATCGTTTTATAAGTCCGTTTTATTTGATGTTTTACAAAAGACTAATAAATATTAAAATGAAAAAACAATAAAAAACTGGTTGGCTATTACGATACAAAAATGTGCCAGAAATGTTTTTATTTCAAAGTGAAGATTTTTCAAAACACGTATTTCAAATAAGTCGCATCTCTGGAGCTTACATATAGTTTTTGTCAATGAAAATTCAATTGGGTGTATAATTCTGGTAAATAAACATTATTTTAATTAAAAAGTGTGTTATGGTCTCAAAATTCATAGGGCGGTATATTTTCTTTGCTGAGTAATTCCCCACTCGCTTAAATCCATTTTGGTGTTGCAGTGTTCCTAAAAAGAGAACAGAAGTAATATAGGAGCATAATTTCTAAGTTACCTATCTGTGTATGTGCCGTCCGCAGTAGGATGATACTGCTAATAGATTTTCTTCTTTTCCCTCTAGAAGCTGGCAATGGATGCGTTTACACCCGAGATTACGTGCGGCCTGGAAGAGACAATGGGGAAGCGCGAACCAACAGCCAGGAGCCACAGAAGACCTACAAAGAAGAGGAATAGGGAACAAACGGCCCAACCTAGAGGAAGGACAAATTACCGATTAAAATTAGGGCATATGTATCAATTGATGTAATCAAATATGGGGCCCTCCACCACGGTCCCAATCCTAACCTCTCCGTGTAGAGGTAGTCGAAATCGCCTGGAAATTCATGGGTAAACATGGAGATCATGGGGGAGAGAAGTCGCCAGGGAGCGCTCTGGAAAATATAATTAAAAGGAAAACGCCAGCTATCCTGGGAGATCCGGTCGCATAACCTGACATGTCACAATCAGGGTTTCTTCGCCAGTTGCGAGATTATGCCGGGCCGCAGAATTTTCCCAGGAGTAGTATTATCACACAAATAAACTAAGGTGTAATTTCCCACATAAATATGGTTAATAATAGTTTAACCGTTTTTAACTGGTCTAACCGATTCACCCGGTAAGGTAGGAACGGTTGGAAGACGGTCAAAATAATGGGTATCTTAAGAATAGGGGGCATTTCCTAATAAAAAGCTGGGCCCTTGGTGAAATTCTCTCGCTCGTAAGTGATCAGTGGCAGTGAAGTTTTTTTTTGAAGAAAGGTGTTAAAGTTTTTTGTTGAAAGGAGGAGCACGAGTTATAGGATTGGAACCGTAAGGAGGATCAAGTTAAGTTGAGTTTTCTTTATTTCTTTTATTGTAATTTTGTTTTATATTGAATACCCAGTAGAATTTTCTTTTATTTTATTTTATCTTATATTTTATTTTCCTTTTCTTTTAAATATTAAGTATCTAGTGGAGTTTTCTTTTATTTCTTTTCTTTTCCATTAATTACATGAATTACCTCACTGCAAATCCAAGTGTTTAGCAGGTGTTGAGAAATAAAATGCTCTAGTGTTTTATTTCTAAACGATAAAGTATTTAATGTTTACTTTTAAAACAGAAGAAGCGTTAAATTCACAAAATCTAAACGCTAAAGTGTTTGATTCTTAAACACCTAAAGCATTTAACAGAAATTAAACGCGTAAGGTGTTTACCAAAAAATTCTAACCTAAGCGCAAGTGTCTAAAAGTAAAACACTTATTCGCCAATTAAACACTTGGGAAGGTAAACACTTAGTTATGATAAAACACTTATGGGGAACTAAATGCTCTAGCGTTTTATTTTTACACGGTAAAGTGTTTAGGGTGGGAAGTGTCTCTAATGAAATCCTGGGTGATCCATTTTAGAGGTACTATTTTCAGAAATAAAAAATAAAATCATTCAATTTTATCGGGTAATTTTTATTATCATACAAAAAAACTAGAATTTCAAGAAACAGGGAAGTTATTATGAAAAAAAACAAAAAAAATCACTCAATTAATAATACTTACACTATAATGCTTGAAAATAAGTTTCTATAAAACTTAAAAAATGAATAGTATAGGTTTCAAAGTGATACAGTCCAAATTATAGCTCAAAATATGTATTTGTTAATTAGCAATTGGCCAAAATACAAAAAGTTAAATATCTCGAGTTCACGTCTTTCTTTTTTCTTTTCTTTCTTTTTTTAAATTAAAGGTCCCAAAATTCTCTACGATATCTTATAAAAAACTTTTAAATTGTTTTTTCGAAAGGGCCAAAAGAATGCAATTGTTGTTATTTGAGTAATAAACAGAAGTAAAAAAAGTAACCAAAATTACATCCAAAATTATTTTAGAATATACATATTCTTAAGTTTTTGGCCTTTTCTTACTTCATTTGTTTTCATTTATTTAACTTAGTTTATCCTGAATTTTTTACGCCTTTGTTGACAGTTATTTTGTAAATATGAAAATAAAACCGTAAAGATGCTTAAGTATTACGAATTTAAAATTATCAGTATCACTGCAAATCTGAGGTTTTAGAAGTGTTTTATTTCAAAACGTTTAAAAAATGTCTACAATGTTAATCAAATGGGTGACGTCAAAATAAAACGTTTTAAGCGTTTTGAAATAAAACACTTTCAAAAGCTGAGATTTGCAGTGATAAAACGAAAAAATATGAGCGACCCATACTTCCCGTAATTATGCTAACTCCCGCCAAGGGTACCATTTAGCATATTCAGTAAAGCGCATCTCGTTCTATCACGGAAGTCAAGCAATATTGGGAGTGGTTTGTACTTAGTTGGGGGGCCGCTTGGAAAAACGGCACTTGGGTTGGATTTTTTTTGTTTTTTTTTGTTTTTTATTTCACTTTTTGCAATGATAGTATTATGTTTTTTTATATAGTATTGATTAATAGTTCTATCAACATAATTTGTATTATTCATAATCAAAAACACGCTACAAACGTTTGCTAATTAAACACTTAAATGTTTACCCATTAAACGCCGCAAAGTGTTTAAATTTCGTCTACAACGATTTCAACGCTTTAAGTGTTTAGCAGCTAAACACTTGAGTTTACAGTGATTACAGAATTATACAAAGGACCCCGCAGAATTTGTATGGGAAATGGGTCCCGGTCAAATTGGCCCAAATTTTACTCACTTATAGCTTTCGGTGAGTAGATAAAAAGTTCCCATGGGCGCACAGCGGAAAAAACTCCCGATCGCGAGAAATGATCGTCCGACGTTCGGTTTTTTTTGCTGCCTACAGCCTTTGTGCGCATATATCGGGCCATTTTATATATATATATATATATATATATATATATATATATATATATATATATATATATATATATATATATATATATATATATATATATATATATATATATATATATATATATATATATATATATATATATATATATATATATATATATATATATATATATATATATATATATATATATATATATATATATATATATATATATATATATATATACATGTTATATATACATATATGCATATATACATGTTATATATATGGGTACATATATATACAGGGTGTTTCAAACCACCCGTGACACCCAATTTTCTGGGAAAGGCTCGATTGAAAAAAAATCAAAATTATTCCCAAAAATCAATCATTTGGGGGTAAAGGGAAGCTTCGGATAAAAAAATGTTTCTAACAAAAGTTTAATATTTCTCTTCGGAGAATCAGAATCCGTGAAAAAAAATGGGGGTTGTTTTTTTTCAATCGAGACTCTCAGAAAATTGGGTGTCACGGGTGGTTTGAAACACCCTGTATATATATGTACCCATATATATAACATGTATATATGGATATATGTATATATAACATGTATATATATATATATAACATGGCTGTGCGTCCATGGGAACTTTTTATCTACTCACCGAAAGCTATAAGTGAGTAAAATTTTGGGCCAATTTGACCGGGACCCATTTCCCATACAAATTCTGCCGGGTCCTTTAACTTTATTTGGAGATATTTTTGAATTACGTTTGATTTTAAGTGGAACGGAAGTGTTTTATAATAAAAGAAAAAAAACGAATTAAATTGCATTAAGTGTTCTTTTTTTTCTATTGTGTGTATCGTGGGTTCAAGCCCCACGTTCTTGTCCATAAAGGTCGCATAGGTTCGTAGACCTAAAAACTACGTGGCGCCAAAACCAATTAATTACAATTATTTTCCATAAACCTTGTCCAGATCCGCGCCCAACGCTGAGCTCAGCCGAGCCGTACGTAGAAATTAGCACGTAACAAGTGTTTAAAAATAGTAATAAAAATAGTTTCGGATATAAAATAACTTAAATTTACATAATTCTAAAAATTTCAATATGAAAACATATCACTTCCACGATGAGTGAGAGGAAAACTACTTTTTTAAAATGAGTAAATAAAAGTGCGTGTGTCCCAAAAAAGGAAATCTAGAGCGACATTATAACACCAATCACAAGAATTATGAAAGTGATTTTCCGCAAAAATCTGAGAAGCGTAGAATTCAGTTAAAAATACTGAAAAATCAACATGAAAACCAAAAATCTATGTTTACTAAGCCGCTCATACAGTCCAAAGCAGCAACAGTAGCTTCCTTTCGAATAAGTTTTCTTTTAGCTAAACATAAAAAGCCTTGTAGTGATGGTGAAATGGTAAAAGAGGCTTTTATAGAAAGCGGAGAAGTTTTATTTGCTAATTTTAAAAACAAGTCGGAAATTATGTCAGCTATTAAAGATGTGCAACTTTCACGTCAATCTGTTACAAGAAGAGTTGAAGCTATGGGAATTGATTTGATTCAAAAACTTGTAACTGTCATATATAAAATAAACTAAATTTAGAAATGAAGACAGAGTATACAAATGACGCGTTGGCGCCATATTCGTAACTGTCATATAAAATATACATATCAACCTAATGAGCAAGAAAACTACCATGACATTACCAATAAAAACAAATAATATATGTAAGAAAAGAGGTTCAGAAGGCTGATGGCCTTTGTTGAACAGCTGATATTAACAAAGAAGGCAATTGAAAACCTATCTCGCGAAATTCGCACCCTTTGCACTAGAAATACGGATACGCCTGGCGGTGCTGCGGCTAGCTCGCCGTTGGGGGGGTTCGTGGTGCAGGGGCTCGTCATTAAAGACAGTTACTTGATATTCATATAAAAATACTGAACTTTCGCGTGTTAATAAAACAGAGATAGGGACTAAATAGGGTTGGGTAGCCATACGAGAGGGGGTAACGACGTTAAGCAGCCATGCTTACCGATTCACGGGATACAGGAGGATCTGAAAAAAACAATTTATGGGGGTACTCACCATATCTGGAGGGACCATACCTCCCCTAGAGTCCCACACCTACCGGGGGGGTCTACTCACGGATCATCTTCACCTGTCAATTGTTCCAAAAATACCCCAAACACAAAGAAAACAAAACGACTCAAAAATAAAACCGCTGAAATTTACAAAGAAATCAAAAACTTTATTTTTCTCTATTAAAGAAAAACCATATCTAGGTTTCATATATTTTTTCTCAAAAAAAAATGATCGCAAACAAAAAATATAATACTCAAAAAAAAACGAACGATACAATTTGTTTGGCGGCTTTATAAATATTTTTACTTTATTTTTCTTTTTGTATTTTAAGATCTATTTGTCTTGTTCATGGTTTCTTTTCCTTAATATTTGCTACATTCTTTACCCTTTTATGGTATTGGTTAACTTAATGTCTACTCTTATTAGTATATGCCTTTTTCTTTCTTGTTATTAAATATATGTATGAACAAAAAAAATCTTTCAATGAATCCGTTAGCGGTTAGTTGGTCATTTGTAGTTTTTTTTTCTTCTTTTCTTTTATTGATTTTTATATATTTTTTTTTCTTTTACATTTTATAGGGTTTTCTAGGTGCACAATCTATTTGGTTCGTGCCTAACCTACAGCAACTTTGTTCTAGCTCTCAGTATCATAAAAAAATCCTTAATGAAAACCATAATATTCCAAATAAATGTTTTTCCTTTCCTCATATATATATATATAGGTATAATTTTATTATATTTTGTTTATTGGATAACAAAAAAAATCGTTCTCTATCCCCTTATTTTTTCTTATTATTATTATTATTATACTACAGAAAACTTATTACTTACTTTTCTTGTTTTATCCTTTTTTTTGTTACATCTTTTAAATTGTCGTACAACATTTAATTGGTTTGCAAAAGATTTTTTTTTTCGTTGAAACTTTGTCACATTTTTTAATTTGTTTTGCAACATATATCTCATAAAAAAATTTCTTCTTATATTTAAAGTAGTGTCACCTTTTTTCTCTGTACTTTTTCTGTAATGTTTTAATCTTCTTTTATTTCTATAAGTTCGTCACATTTTTATTCTTTGTAACTAACTTTTATTTCTTTAATTTCGTCACATTTTTATTTTAATTCAATTTTTCTTTGTAACTAACTTTTATTTCTTTAATTTCGTCACATTTTTATTTTAATTCAATTTTTCTTTGTAACTAACTTTTATTTCTTTAATTTCGTCACATTTTTATTTTAATTCAATTTTTCTTTGTAACTAACTTTTATTTCTTTAATTTCGTCACATTTTTATTTTAATTCAATTTTTCTTTGTAATTAATTTTATTTTAATTCAATTTTTCTTTGTAATTAACTTTTATTTTCTTCAAAAAAAAAGTATCACTAATTTTAATTTAATTTTTTTTCTTTTGTTTGCTAGGATATTCCTGCAAAAATTGTTCTACGTTTTAAGCCGATTTCTCTTCCCTGGTATATTTTTCTGTTCCCAGCAAAACAAAACGGACGCGTCTCTACTTGTTAATTCAAATAAAAATTATTTTCTCTCCTGCGGGGCCGTCCGACCTCAATCCCATCCATTTTCCGACTCTCTGAAAAAACGACACCAACTCTAAACTTGCCCGTCGGCGCATGAGTGTTGGTGCGAAAACACGAAAAATGAAAGAAATCGCCACCGGCTCGCATTCCTTTCCTTATTAGGTCATGTCCTTGAATATTCATTAAGGGTGGGGGCAATGGTATAAGGGAATTTACACGAAAGGGAACAACCAAAGGGAATCGGATAATCGGTGTTCCTTCATTTTTTCCGTGTAAACTCATTCCACTACATGGTCAAAAGTAACATTTCCGAGAAACGTTCTAGCATCATGAGAATTCCGCAAGGTGATTGGCTGGGCGTTCCGCCGGCAATTTTGTTGCGCGAAAACTTTTGTGTGCGTGCCTTATGCCGTAGAATGGGATAGATCAAGAAATAATATGCGCAGAGGCGTGCGTATTTTAGCAAAAGTTTTGGTATGGAAATTATGAATAATTATTGCATGGATAAAAATTGTGGGCTGAGAAATTATGGTGGGATTATTGTGTGGAGACGCGGTCAATTTCAGATGCTGATAAGCAAATGTTTGGGGAGAGTTGGAATATTTTTCTTGACATCACTGAATGCAAATACTTTTCACTTCAGTTTGACGAATCAACCGATGTAATTGATATCGCATAACTATGCATTTATATAAGAATGAGTTTAACTCATATGACTTGAAAGGAAGATGTTTTGGCAATTCTTCCACTAAAAGGCAATACCATTGGTGGAGACATTTATTGTGAGTACATTAAATTTGTGGAAAAATTACCATTACCATTGTATAAACTTGTATGTGTAACAACAGATGGTGCTCCCGCCATGATGGGCCGGCTAAACGGTTTTGTAGCTCTTTGTCGAAAAAATGATGACTTTCCAGACTTTGTATCGTTTCAGTGGGTTATACATCAGCACGCGTTGTGTGCAAAACTGCTGAATATGAAAGAGGTAATGGATATTGCTTTTAAAATAGTTAATTCAATACGTTCGAGAAGCTTACAGCGACGCTTTTTAAAATTCAGTTAGAAGAAAATGAGTCAGAGCATTCTGATCTGCTATTGCACACAGACGTCAGATGGTTGAGTCGTGGGAGATTTTTGGAAAGATTTCAAGATTTACTACCAGAAATTACACAATTTTTACATTCAAGAGGAGACAAATATGACCCATTATCGAACGCAAAATGGCTTCATAATTTAGCCTTTTTAACGGATGCTACAAACCACCTAAATAAACTTAATCTGGAACTTCAAGAAAAAGACAGAACTATTACTGAATTATTAAGCTCCATAAATGGTTTTAAATTAAAATTATTACTTCTGAAATCGCAGTTGCAGCTGCACTACGCAACGAAATGACCAGAAACAGCTACGGTCAGGCGTTAGAACTCGCGCTCAGAAGACCAAGTCCTGGTGATGAGATGCCTTAAAAATACTGTCATTAGTACTGCTGATTCCATCTTAGGCAGAAGTCGTAAAGATCGGAACGACTGGTTCGATAATGAATGCTAGCTGGCAACTGAATGTAAGAATACTGCGTATCGAGCAATGCAGCAGTCTCAGAGAACACGAGCACGCGAAGAGAAATATAAAGAGCTCAGAAAAGAAGAAAAGAGAATTCAAGGAAGCCTAGGAGAAAAATCTCGTTTGTGAACTAGAACAGTACAGAGAGCGACGGCCGCACCAGGCGCGGGAGTTCTACCGAAGAGTACGCGGTATGACGCAATTCACACCTCGTTGCACATACTGCAAGGACAAAGAAGGGAATCTGATCACCGATCCTCAAGGCATCTTGGAGCGATGGTAAGAGCACTTTCATGAATTGCTAAATGGCGAGCTAACTGCGGATTTGGAGGCTCCACCAATATCTGACGATAATGCTATGCTGTCACCACCAAGCTTAGCAGAAGTTAGCAGTGCCATCACCCGGCTCAAAAACAACAAGGCCTCGGGTGCAAACGGCACACAGTGGGACAGAATCCCGAAAAGCTGGCCAAAACCCCTAAAATGAAGATTCTATTTCGGGACTTTCTCTTTACGGAATTTTAAGTAGGGGCCCGAGGGTTACAGAACATCTGTCCTCGGGGTATAGGTACGTTTTCTCCCTTTGTAGGATCAGTTCGAAAGTGACCGTTACACGAGACGCAGCTATCGAAGTTTCTAACACATATTGTGCATTGAAAATAACTATTTGTTAAATAGTGCCAATTAGTGCTTTTGAAAAGTTTAAAAATGGATTCTGTTCACGAAGGTGAATGGAATTAAATCGAATATGTATAATCGTAAAATAATCATTGCAGAATTATTGATATGAATTTAAATAAATCAACTTTTTTGCAAAACGCAGAGAAAAACTGATTTTTCAAATAAGTTAAAGTTTATTAGTCGTCCTCGCTCGTTTTCTAAAATTATTTTTTCGAAAAACAAAATGGCGGATCCAATATGGCGGACGGTCACTTGAAAAAATGCATATTCGCGGATGAAATTCCGGGGGTTTTCTCCCGATCGCGAGAAATGATCGTCCGACGTTCGGTTTTTTTTCGCTGCCTACAGCCTTTGTGCGCATATATCGGGCCATTTTATATATATATACATGTTATATATACATATATGCATATATACATGTTATATATATGGGTACATATATATACAGGGTGTTTCAAACCACCCGTGACACCCAATTTTCTGGGAAAGACTCGATTGAAAAAAAATCAAAATTATCCCCAAAAATCATTCATTTGGGGGTACAGGGAAGCTTCGGATAAAAAAATGTTTCTAACAAAAGTTTAATATTTCTCTTCGGAGAATCAGAATCCGTGAAAAAAAATGGGGGTTGTTTTTTTTTCAATCGAGACTCTCAGAAAATTGGGTGTCACGGGTGGTTTGAAACACCCTGTATATATATGTACCCATATATATAACATGTATATATGGATATATGTATATATAACATGTATATATATAACATGGCCCGATATATGCGCACAAAGGCTGTAGGCAGCGAAAAAAAACCGAACGTCGGACGATCATTTCTCGCGATCGGGAGTTTTTTCCGCTGTGCGCCCATGGGAACTTTTTATCTACTCACCGAAAGCTATAAGTGAGTAAAATTTTGGGCCAATTTGACCGGGACCCATTTCCCATACAAATTCTGCGGGGTCCTTTAACTTTATTTGGAGATATTTTTGAATTACGTTTGATTTTAAGTGGAACGGAAGTGTTTTATAATAAAAGAAAAAAAAACGAATTAAATTGCATTAAGTGTTCTTTTTTTTTCTATTGTGTGTATCGTGGGTTCAAGCCCCACGTTCTTGTCCATAAAGGTCGCATAGGTTCGTAGACCTGAAAACTACGTGGCGCCAAAACCAATTAATTACAATTATTTTCCATAAACCTTGTCCAGATCCGCGCCCAACGCTGAGCTCAGCCGAGCCGTACGTAGAAATTAGCACGTAACAAGTGTTTAAAAATAGTAATAAAAATAGTTTCGGATATAAAATAACTTAAATTTACATAATTCTAAAAATTTCAATATGAAAACATATCACTTCCACGATGAGTGAGGAAAACTACTTTTTTAAAATGAGTAAATAAAAGTGCGTGTGTCCCAAAAAAGGAAATCTAGAGCGACATTATAACACCAATCACAAGAATTATGAAAGTGATTTTCCGCAAAAATCTGAGAAGCGTAGAATTCAGTTAAAAATACTGAAAAATCAACATGAAAACCAAAAATCTATGTTTACTAAGCCGCTCATACAGTCCAAAGCAGCAACAGTAGCTTCCTTTCGAATAAGTTTTCTTTTAGCTAAACATAAAAAGCCTTGTAGTGATGGTGAAATGGTAAAAGAGGCTTTTATAGAAAGCGGAGAAGTTTTATTTGCTAATTTTAAAAACAAGTCGGAAATTATGTCAGCTATTAATGATGTGCAACTTTCACGTCAATCTGTTACAAGAAGAGTTGAAGCTATGGGAATTGATTTGATTCAAAAACTTGTAACTGTCATATATAAAATAAACTAAATTTAGAAATGAAGACAGAGTATACAAATGACGCGTTGGCGCCATATTCGTAACTGTCATATAAAATATACATATCAACCTAATGAGCAAGAAAACTACCATGACATTACCAATAAAAACAAATAATATATGTAAGAAAAGAGGTTCAGAAGGCTGATGGCCTTTGTTGAACAGCTGATATTAACAAAGAAGGCAATTGAAAACCTATCTCGCGAAATTCGCACCCTTTGCACTAGGGATGGACGATATGCATCGATGTTTCGGAAACATTCGATGTATAAACCCGATGCATCGAACTGAACCGATGTTTTATTAATGCTTCGATATATTCGATGCATCGATGTTTTTTATCCGATGCATCGAATTGGAAATATGCTTTGCCTTTGTTCAGTATTCTTATACGCGAATCGAAAATTCAACTCAATCTCAACTCAACTTTTCAAGGTCCACGTGGTAACTGCTAGAGTATCACACATAAAACTGAATACAGAATTGAGCGGTCATAAGCACCGATAAATGCCAAATGATACAAAATGGTAAAGCTTGCATTCTGTTCAGAATAATCAGGTTGTGTGTAATCTTATTAGTTTTGACGTTGATCAGCGCTGGTGTACTTACATGACCGCTCAATTCTGTTTCCAGTTTAAGTTGGAAGGTGCGTGGGAACTGTATTTCAAATACACTCACGGATTTCTTGTCACAGTCATTGCCGTAACCATGCATGAACATGTTCGTTGTCGTAAGTTAGTTTAACTGTAAAGGTGCGATTCCTATGCTACGACTGTAACGACTACAGCCGCGTGGCTCCAGCCGTGCGGCTGGAAAAATTGACTCGTTGTAATGGAAGTAAATGGAACCATTTCCTAAGGAGCGTCTGGCGCCGCACGACTGAAGCGACTCTGGTGAGGCGGCTTCATCCGTACGGCTCAACTGCTGACATGAGCAGTATAGTCGTAACAGTCGTGGCGGCTGGAAAATTTATTTTCACTGTGTTCAAGTATTTTATGTGTTCTTCTACATTTACAAGCCATGCTGTAGAAAAATATTGAGAACCAATTTCCCCTTAATAGGACTTCAAATCGCCAAATTACACTAACAACATAACGTCACTTCACCGATTTGAAATCCCATTAAGGGGAAATCTTGAGTGCCAATTTTTCTGGAACTGCACTAGTCGCGGCATAAGAATTTTACCGAGCGACTCGGATCATGCGGCTCTGATCACGCGGCTGCAGTCGCTATAATCGTAGCATAAGAATCGCACCTTAAGACCTGGAACTGCATAAACTTTTATATTTGCGTATATTTTAGACATAAAATTTATTGTAATTTTGAATGAAGTTTGTGGGTACAAGACATCGATGTATTTTGCGATACATCGTCGTGACATCGATGCCACAGAACGATGCATTGCATCGAAAAAAACATCGATGTATTTTCTTAATGTCCACCCCTACTTTGCACTAGAAATACTGCGGTGCTGCGGCTAGCTCGCCGTTGGGGGGGTTCGTGGTGCAGGGGCTCGTCATTAAAGACAGTTACTTGATATTCATATAAAAATACTGAACTTTCGCGTGTCAATAAAACAGAGATAGGGACTAAATAGGGTTGGGTAGCCATACGAGAGGGGGTAACGACGTTAAGCAGCCATGCTTACCGATTCACGGGATACAGGAGGATCTGAAAAAAACAATTTATGGGGGTACTCACCATATCTGGAGGGACCATACCTCCCCTAGAGTCCCACACCTACCGGGGGGGTCTACTCACGGATCATCTTCACCTGTCAATTGTTCCAAAAATACCCCAAACACAAAGAAAACAAAACGACTCAAAAATAAAACCGCTGAAATTTACAAAGAAATCAAAAACTTTATTTTTCTCTATTAAAGAAAAACCATATCTAGGTTTCATATATTTTTTCTCAAAAAAAAATGATCGCAAACAAAAAATATAATACTCAAAAAAAAACGAACGATACAATTTGTTTGGCGGCTTTATAAATATTTTTACTTTATTTTTCTTTTTGTATTTTAAGATCTATTTGTCTTGTTCATGGTTTCTTTTCCTTAATATTTGCTACATTCTTTACCCTTTTATGGTATTGGTTAACTTAATGTCTACTCTTATTAGTATATGCCTTTTTCTTTCTTGTTATTAAATATATGTATGAACAAAAAAAATCTTTCAATGAATCCGTTAGCGGTTAGTTGGTCATTTGTAGTTTTTTTTTCTTCTTTTCTTTTATTGATTTTTATATATTTTTTTTCTTTTACATTTTATAGGGTTTTCTAGGTGCACAATCTGTTTGGTTCGTGCCTAACCTACAGCAACTTTGTTCTAGCTCTCAGTATCATAAAAAAATCCTTAATGAAAACCATAATATTCCAAATAAATGTTTTTCCTTTCCTCATATATATATATAGGTATAATTTTATTATATTTTGTTTATTGGATAACAAAAAAAATCGTTCTCTATCCCCTTATTTTTTCTTATTATTATTATTATTATACTACAGAAAACTTATTACTTACTTTTCTTGTTTTATCCTTTTTTTTTGTTACATCTTTTAAATTGTCGTACAACATTTAATTGGTTTGCAAAAGATTTTTTTTTTCGTTGAAACTTTGTCACATTTTTTAATTTGTTTTGCAACATATATCTCATAAAAAAATTTCTTCTTATATTTAAAGTAGTGTCACCTTTTTTCTCTGTACTTTTTCTGTAATGTTTTAATCTTCTTTTATTTCTATAAGTTCGTCACATTTTTATTCTTTGTAACTAACTTTTATTTCTTTAATTTCGTCACATTTTTATTTTAATTCAATTTTTCTTTGTAACTAACTTTTATTTCTTTAATTTCGTCACATTTTTATTTTAATTCAATTTTTCTTTGTAACTAACTTTTATTTCTTTAATTTCGTCACATTTTTATTTTAATTCAATTTTTCTTTGTAATTAATTTTATTTTAATTCAATTTTTCTTTGTAATTAACTTTTATTTTCTTCAAAAAAAAAGTATCACTAATTTTAATTTAATTTTTTTTCTTTTGTTTGCTAGGATATTCCTGCAAAAATTGTTCTACGTTTTAAGCCGATTTCTCTTCCCTGGTATATTTTTCTGTTCCCAGCAAAACAAAACGGACGCGTCTCTACTTGTTAATTCAAATAAAAATTATTTTCTCTCCTGCGGGGCCGTCCGACCTCAATCCCATCCATTTTCCGACTCTCTGAAAAAACGACACCAACTCTAAACTTGCCCGTCGGCGCATGAGTGTTGGTGCGAAAACACGAAAAATGAAAGAAATCGCCACCGGCTCGCATTCCTTTCCTTATTAGGTCATGTCCTTGAATATTCATTAAGGGTGGGGGCAATGGTATAAGGGAATTTACACGAAAGGGAACAACCAAAGGGAATCGGATAATCGGTGTTCCTTCATTTTTTCCGTGTAAACTCATTCCACTACATGGTCAAAAGTAACATTTCCGAGAAACGTTCTAGCATCATGAGAATTCCGCAAGGTGATTGGCTGGGCGTTCCGCCGGCAATTTTGTTGCGCGAAAACTTTTGTATGCGTGCCTTATGCCGTAGAATGGGATAGATCAAGAAATAATATGCGCAGAGGCGTGCGTATTTTAGCAAAAGTTTTGGTATGGAAATTATGAATAATTATTGCATGGATAAAAATTGTGGGCTGAGAAATTATGGTGGGATTATTGTGTGGAGACGCGGTCAATTTCAGATGCTGATAAGCAAATGTTTGGGGAGAGTTGGAATATTTTTCTTGACATCACTGAATGCAAATACTTTTCACTTCAGTTTGACGAATCAACCGATGTAATTGATATCGCATAACTATGCATTTATATAAGAATGAGTTTAACTCATATGACTTGAAAGGAAGATGTTTTGGCAATTCTTCCACTAAAAGGCAATACCATTGGTGGAGACATTTATTGTGAGTTCATTAAATTTGTGGAAAAATTACCATTACCATTGTATAAACTTGTATGTGTAACAACAGATGGTGCTCCCGCCATGATGGGCCGGCTAAACGGTTTTGTAGCTCTTTGTCGAAAAAATGATGACTTTCCAGACTTTGTATCGTTTCAGTGGGTTATACATCAGCACGCGTTGTGTGCAAAACTGCTGAATATGAAATAGGTAATGGATATTGCTTTTAAAATAGTTAATTCAATACGTTCGACAGCGACGCTTTTTAAAATTCAGTTAGAAGAAAATGAGTCAGAGCATTCTGATCTGCTATTGCACACAGACGTCAGATGGTTGAGTCGTGGGAGATTTTTGGAAAGATTTCAAGATTTACTATTAGAAATTACACAATTTTTACATTCAAGAGGAGACAAATATGACCCATTGTTCCGGGATGACCAGTCAAGCTAAAATAAAACAAAGTTTATTCACAAAGTAGCGCAAGACTCCATGAGAAATACTTATCTGACAGCCACTGAAGACCTCCGAGTGCGCAACCCCAACAAGTTAATTCGTATTCCAGTGCCCTATAACAATTAGAATTAAGTTCATTAATATTTAGAAATAATAAAAATATTCCATTACTTACCTTAAAACGCTTCACGTTATTATTAATCTTGTGGTTGATGACAGTAATTTTTATTTACCACCATCACTTCCCGGCGAACTTTGACGTTTATGATCCAATTCGGCAATTTCTGTATATCATTCAATTCGGCAATTCCTTTATTAAAGCTTCGTGATAATTCAATTCCGTGGTTAAAACATAGAGGCAAAGATCCAAACCAGTTTGGGACAGTCAGTCAACCAAAAGCTCGGTGAGACAAATATACTCATCTATGCGAAGGAAATAGGAAAAACTCCTAACTGAAATCCTTGACTTACTAGAAACCAAAGGTTAAACGGTAGTCGAAAATTTTACATGAGACTGGACGGATGCTTATCAGAAAAAAACGCAATTAGAAATCAAATATATCGAGTTAGAACGCGAAAAGCAATTAGAAATCAAATATATCGAGTTAGAACGCGAAAAGTGACCGTAGAAATTAAATATATTGAATTAGAACGCGAAAGGTGATTGTGGTAAACTTAAGAATTATGAAATGAATAATAATGTTTCCTCAATAAAAAATAAAATTTGATGTTCGTTAGTGCTAATAAATTTGAAGATTGTAATTGAATATTGAAGATCAATCTGCTGTACAATTTAGGTCAAACCTTGAATACAATTGTGCCTTTTTTGAATTCGAAACCTAGTGGCTTTTATTTGCATCAAAGTTAACATTGAACCCTTAAAGTGCGTGGGATATCAACTAGAGACCAAGCCAAACCTTTGGGAAGTCTCAATCATCAAAGATTATCGAACGCAAAATGGCTTCATAATTTAGCCTTTTTAACGGATGCTACAAACCACCTAAATAAACTTAATCTGGAACTTCAAGAAAAAGACAGAACTATTACTGAATTATTAAGCTCCATAAATGGTTTTAAATTAAAATTAATACTTCTGAAATCGCAGTTGCAGCTGCACTACGCAACGAAATGACCAGAAACAGCTACTGTCAGGCGTTAGAACTCGCGCTCAGAAGACCAAGTCCTGGAGATGAGATGCCTTAAAAATACTGTCATTAGTACTGCTGATTCCATCTTAGGCAGAAGTCGTAAAGATCGGAACGACTGGTTCGATAATGAATGCTAGCTGGCAACTGAATGTAAGAATACTGCGTATCGAGCAATGCAGCAGTCTCAGAGAACACGAGCACGCGAAGAGAAATATAAAGAGCTCAGAAAAGAAGAAAAGAGAATTCAAGGAAGCCTAGGAGAAAAATCTCGTTTGTGAACTAGAACAGTACAGAGAGCGACGGCCGCACCAGGCGCGGGAGTTCTACCGAAGAGTACGCGGTATGACGCAATTCACACCTCGTTGCACATACTGCAAGGACAAAGAAGGGAATCTGATCACCGATCCTCAAGGCATCTTGGAGCGATGGTAAGAGCACTTTCATGAATTGCTAAATGGCGAGCTAACTGCGGATTTGGAGGCTCCACCAATATCTGACGATAATGCTATGCTGTCACCACCAAGCTTCGCAGAAGTTAGCAGTGCCATCACCCGGCTCAAAAACAACAAGGCCTCGGGTACAAACGGCACACAGTGGGACAGAATCCCGAAAAGCTGGCCAAAACCCCTAAAATGAAGATTCTATTTCGGGACTTTCTCTTTACGGAATTTTAAGTAGGGGCCCCGAGGGTCACAGAACATCTGTCCTCGGGGTACAGGTACGTTTTCTCCCTTTGTAGGATCAGTTCGAAAGTGACCGTTACACGAGACGCAGCTATCGAAGTTTCTAACACATATTGTGCATTGAAAATAACTATTTGTTAAATAGTGCCAATTAGTGCTTTTGAAAAGTTTAAAAATGGATTCTGTTCACGAAGGTGAATGGAATTAAATCGAATATGTATAATCGTAAAATAATCATTGCAGAATTATTGATATGAATTTAAATAAATCAACTTTTTTGCAAAACGCAGAGAAAAACTGATTTTTCAAATAAGTTAAAGTTTATTAGTCGTCCTCGCTCGTTTTCTAAAATTATTTTTTCGAAAAACAAAATGGCGGATCCAATATGGCGGACGGTCACTTGAAAAAATGCATATTCGCGGATGAAATTCGATACCCGGGGGTTTTCGAGGTTGCTGATTACGAATTAAATACTATTTTTAAAATTTTTTTTGTATTTGCCGGGGGCATATCGAGTATCGGTTTTTCCTGCGTTTTAATGCTTTTCTTTGTTGTTAAATTGTAGTCGAAGCGACTAAATTTAACGTTTTTTTATGTTTTCAGGTACCCAAAGAGTACTTCAATTAACACGAAAAGAGATCTTCTGCCTAATTAAAGATGCTTTTATACTGAATCTGCTGACGAATTAGCTCTCACTATTAAGAAGCACATGACGCTCCAATTGGGATTCGCATACTTCATGACTGAAGCAGTGAAGAAAAATTTTAAATACGTCATGTACAAATTGCGTACTTTATGGAAAGAGGCTCGCCGGAAAGAGGAGTGGTTTTTCAACAAGAATGCGGATTGGCTGAGCGGTCAATTGATGATATCGGAGGACGGATCTTCTCAAAGTACTGCGGAGACAAAGGCAATCGGTGGTCGACCTTCTACAAGTTTTTCGGATAGCAATGAAAGGTCCAAAAGGCGAAAAACCGAGGAATTGAGAAAAGACCACAGCCTAGAAGAACTCTCTTATGCTACGCGGATGAGCCTACGTGCAAGTGAGAAAGTTGCCGCTGCGCAGGTATTGAAGAACGTCACAGCGGGGAGTCCGTCTAAGGCATCGTCCTACCTGTCGTCTTCTAACACAATTTAAGAAAGAACAATGACGCCGGAAGAAGCCTTGTCAGTTTTGGTAGAAGGTAGATTTTCCAAAAGTCAGTATTTAGTGGTACGATCAGGCTGTAAATTAGTTCCAAGTAAGGCGCATCCGTCATACAATGTACTGCAAAAAGCCAAAATTGCTTGTTATCCACCGATGAAAACAATTACATGTACAGAAAGACGCGCAGCTATCGATCTTCAAGCATTGTTAGATCTCACGGTGAAACGAATCGTTTTAGCAAAAGAAAATGATGTACAAAATATGTCACCCGGTGATTTGCTTAAAATGAATTTAATTTGTAAATGGGGTTGCGATGGAGCTTCAGGTCAGAGTGAATATAAGCAAAAATTTACGAGTGATGATGGCACATTCATAGACGCAAATATTTTTTTTACGTCATTAGTTCCTTTACAACTGTTTTATCTTGATGAGAAAAACGAAAAAATTGTTGTTTGGCAAAATCCTGTGCCTTCTTCTCCGCGATATTGTCGACCAATTAAAATAGAATTCCTAAAAGAAGCAGCAGATGCAACGAAAGCCGAAGTTAAATATGTGGAAGATCAAATAAAAAATCTAGTTCCATTTTCAGACATGGTTAACGGAAGATTAATAAAAGTAAATTGGAATCTTGCTTTAACCATGATCGACGGAAAAGTGTGCAATGCATTGGCGGACAATCCAGCTACTCAACGCTGCTACCTTTGCAAAGCCACGTAAAAAGATTTCAATAATCTTGACAAAATTTTAACGCTGTCAGTCAATGAAGAACATTTTAACTTTGGTCTCTCTTCGTTGCATTCGTGGATACGCTGCTTCGAGTGCTGTTTGCATTTATCTTATAAATTAGACATTAAAAAATGGCAAGCACTATCAGAGAAAGAAAAAGAAAATGTAAAAGAACGAAAAACAGCCACTCAAGAGTCTTTTAAAAAAACCTTGGTCTAATTGTTGACAAGCCAAAGCCAGGATTCGGGAGCACGAATGATGGTAACACTGCTCGTCGCTTTTTTGAAAATTCCAAAATTTCATCCGAAATAACTGGATTAGACCTTCGTTTGATTACCAGATTTCATTCCATTTTACAAGTTGTTACATCAGGACGCGAAATTAATATTCAAAAATTTAGATATTATGCTTGGGAAACTGCGAAAATATTTGTTGAATTGTACCCATGGTTCTTCATGCCACCATCAGTTCATAAACTGCTCATTCATGGCCCAGAAATCATTGCTTCGGCTTTGCTTCCAATCGGTCAGATGTCTGAAGAAGCCCAGGAAAGTTGCAATAAATATATTAAAAAATTTCGTCAGGAATTGTCGCGCAAAAGCAGCCGTTCTTTGACAATGAGAGATGAATTTTGCCGCCTTTTAATTAGTTCTGATCCTTACATTTCAAGCGCAAGAAAACTTCCAAAAACTAAAAGAAAACAAATGTCGTTTGATGCTAAAGATTTAGTTGTACCCGATGACAGTGACACTGAAGATGAAACTGATGTGTCTACTTTAGACTCCGACATCGATTTATGTGATAGCGATAGCGAATAGATAAAGCCTATGTGTTAAAAATAAAAATGTAAATTATAAACTGAATTATTATTTTGTATTTATTTGTACCTATTCCTTGTGTACGATACTATTTTTATGCTTCTGAATTTTTTTTAATACGATGAAATTGTATTAAAACTAAAAATATCAATTTTTTATATGACTGTCCGCCATATTGGATCCGCCATTTTGTTTTTTGAAAAAATAATGTCAAATTCGTATTCAGCGACCTCGAAAACCCCCCGTACAGAATTTCATCCGCGAATATGCATTTTTTCATGTGGTCGTCCGCCATATTGGATCCGCCATCTTGTTTTTTGAAAAAATAATGTCAAATTCGTAATCAGCGACCTCGAAAACCCCCGGCTACAGAATTTCATCAGCGAATATGCATTTTTTCATGTGGTCGTCCGCCATATTTTATCCGCCATCTTGTTTTTTTGAAAAATAATGTCAAATTCGTAATCAGCGACCTCGAAAACCCCCGGGTATAGAATTTCATTCGCGAATATGCATTTTTTCATGTGCTCGTCCGCCATATTGGATCCGCCATCTTGTTTTTTGAAAAAATAATGTCAAATTCGTAATCAGCGACCTCGAAAACTTGCAAGTAAGAAATTTCAAAGCGATTATTGCACCTTTTGAGGTTTTTGGCCAGCTTTTTGGGATTCTGTCCCACTGTGCAGAATCCCTGCAGAGCTGGTTAAATATGGAGGGCCTACATTACACCAAGCGATTCATGAATTAATTATGCAAGTATGGGAGCACCAAGCGATGCCAGAAGACTGGAGAAAAGGCATCCTCTGCCCGGTACATAAAAAAGGAGATATCACAACGTGCAGCAGTTATCGTGGTATAACGTTGTTGAGTAGCGCGTATAAGATATTCTCCGCCATCCTACAAAACAGGATGGCCCCATACGCTAGAAATATCGTAGGCTAATACCAGTGTGGCTTCAGCCCAGGCAAATCAACAACCGATCAGATTTTCACTTCGAGGCAGGCTATGGAAAAATGTCTTGAGTCTCAAAACTCAATCGAACACCTCTTCATAGACTTTAAAGCCGCCTATGATACCATAACCAGAGTAGAACACTACAAAGCCATGAGAGAATTCGGCATTCCCAACAAGCTGACAAGACTATGTAGGTTGACCATGACCAATGTGACAAGCCAAGTAAAGGTATCCGGAACACTGTCCAGAACAATCAACATCTATAATGGACTCCGACAAGGGGACGGTCTATCCTGCCTCCTTTTCAACCTGGCGTTGTAGAAAGTGATCCGAGATTCGGGCGTGACATCAAGGGGCACAATCCTCCACATGTCCACCCAATTACTGGCTTACATCAACAGCTGTACAAGAAGCTTTCATCCAGATTGAGCGAGCGGCAGGAAATCTGCGACTGCACATCAACGAAAGCAAAACAAAGTACATGGTGGCCTCGTCTGCAAGAACACCTAACATTGGTGCCACAATCAAGGTAGAGGAACACGAGTTTGATGTGGTAAAATCATTTACCTACCTTGGGTCAATAGTAGCAGCCGACAATAGCATGGAACCTGAAATACGCACACGACTGCTAAAAGCCAACAAAGCCTACTATAGCCTGTCAAGGCACTCTAACCTCTTGGCGGTGTTCGAGAGGAAAATACTTCGGAGGATTGTTGGCCCCTTATGTGAGGAAGGACCATTCCGGAGACTCTACAATGACGAGATTTACGAGCGCTATCGCGACATAGATGTTGTGAAGAAAATAAAGCTCGGTAGACTCCGGTGAGCAGGACATTTAGCTCGTATGAATGAAGATGAGCCAGCTCGGAAAGTTCTCTGCGGTAAGACTTATGGCGTGCGACAGCGAGGGAGACCCAACCTCCGCTGGAAGGATGGCGTAGACCAGGACGCTCAGAGCATAGGGATGCCAAACTGGATGACATCACATCGGCTCAGAATCGGTACCGGTGGAGAGAACAGTTGCGAGAGGCCAGGACCGGATCCCGGTTAGAGCTGTTAAAGAAGAAGAAGAAATCGCAGTTGTCAGCAAAAGATTTAAAAAACTTTACAAGTTTAAAAGCAATATCAGAAAAGCTCAACGTTAATACAACATTTGATGACTATATTGCAGAGATTGAAGAATTATCAATGAGTTTGAGCATCGTTTTCAAGATATTAAAAAAGTAGAGCCAATTCTGATGTTTATGTCATTGCCTTTCGGAAATCAGGATTTCAAAGAAATATCTTCAAAAATAACTAGTTTTTTTGATATTGATTCTTCAAAAATAGAAAATGAAATTATAGCCCTTAATTCTGATATTTTTATAAAAGCAAGAGCTTCTGAAAATAGTTATTGGTCGTTGCTACATGAAGATAAATAAATATCCATGTTTAAGAGGTATTTCTTTGCAATTGACCGCGTACTTTGGTTCCACCTATCTTTGTGAATCGGCATTTTCTCATGAACTCTCACTCATTTATGATTATGAACTGAATAAATTATAAATATTCCGAAAAATTTACATTAATTTTTAGTCGATCTTGCATTCTAATTTTTAGATTGGGTCGATCTTCATCAAGAAAAGTCTGGCCACACCTGGTCTAGATTGATGCTTCGTCCTAATCCTCGTCCTCTTTTTCATACAATCATATATTTTCTTTTCGAGTCATATATTCTTAGACTGAATCTTGCTGAGCTTTCCATTTTGAAAAGGTTTCCTTTACGTCTTGCGCTACGTGTCCAATTTGGACTGTTATCTGCTAAGGCTAGTATCTGAATGTTACTTGTGAAGATGCTGTTTGCATTATGTTTTGCTTCTCTCATTATTGCTTCCTGAGCCAGGCCGGGTTCGTACCTGTCAGAGCTCAAACATCATGCAAAGGATTGGTTCTGTTTAGTTAGTAGGAATCTGATACTACCGTTTAGGTGTGGACCGCCAGCGGTGTCTCCTCTCTGAGGTATGGACCTTAGACAGTCAGTCACACACATTCTTTGCCGCTAGACCGATTTATGATTCTCACCACTCCCTGGTAAAATATTACAATGCAATATGTAAGAAAAAAATTTCTTCACTTTTTTACAATAAACCCCGTTTATTTCTCTCATACAAGATTATTTTTATTAATGAAATAAGAGCTGCATTCCTTACGACAACAAAGATACCTCATTCGTGAAAATATACCGTTTACTATAAACGGTTGCACAATTTGTGACGGAGCACCCTGTAAATTTTTATTTCTTTTCTTCGTGAAGGCAAATTTTTTTAAAAGATCTTGGAAATACCCCAAAAAGGACACAGGAAATCGGCAAGTCGTGAATGGTATTCATTAATTAATGAGTTTACCGCAAAACGCCATATTTATACCTGAACCTATGCTATTGTCGCGCAGTCCATATATATTTTTAAGGGGCGGCAATTTGTCGTTTTGTCCGTGGCGGCGAAATCGTTAGAGCGGGCGCTGCGTAGAGGCAGAGTTGTCAGATACTCCGTGACAGCGATTGCAGAAAAAATGAGGCAATTTGTTGAACAATTATAGGGTAAGCAAGAACAGTTTTAAAAGTTGTTATAAAGTATACAAATTTTTGTATTTATTTAGCAAATAAAGGTACCACCAACTGGCGCTGGAACTGATGACGTCGAGATGGCCGAGGCCATTTTTTGGCCTTTTAAACGAATATTGCGCAGACAGGCATATTATAAATCCGGCAATATTAATCTACAGCGAGTCGCCCTATGTGAAGCTGTCGGTGCCGTCACCACAAAATGTTGATGCATCAACTAAGAGTGCAAGTCCAAGTGGAAGTGGAAATGGTGGAACCCTCATACGAGCTAGATGTCCTGTTCACAGGAGTCTACCGAGTTTTATTTTCTTCACAACATCTATGTCGCGATAGCGCTCGTAGATCTCGTCATTAGTCTCCAGAATCGTCCTTCTTCACATAAGGGGCCAACAATCCTCCGAAGTATTACTCTCGAACACCGCCAAGAGGTTAGAGTGCTTCCTTCTCTAATTGGCTTAGAACGCGATGATATCAAAACCAATAAAACAATAAGAAACGCATCATCTCTTGCGACATTTATGTCCCAAACAATGGGTGGTTTCGTATCAAGTGTCAGCGAATAAATTTTTTGAAAACGTACACTTCTTTTATTCAAATCTCACAGAACCAATCTATCTCTGAGTCCTATAAACACCCAATTTCAGTTAATTGACCAAGATGAGACATCGGAATGGAGATGTACTTTAATAAATACTCTCTCCGACTTGCGGTTTGTCATCTGAGGAATCTTTACATTTACAACTTTACATTTGAACACCGGGATTAATATAATGTAAGAGTTCAAATGTAGTGACTGCGATAATTACACACATTTGCTATTTATTCTTAATTATACAGGGTGTTCCAGACTTAAATGCTATAGGCTTGATTCCTGGGTATATTTGGAGAAAAAAACTGTTCTAGGGAGATGGCTTCGTTTGGGGTCATCCATAAATTACGTGAGGCGTTTTGGGCGATATCGATACACCGTGAACATGACATAATTTCAGCAGCTAATTATATTAATCCAAACGCTTAGAAGTCTGTTGACTGACTAAAATTTATTTAATTCATGGAAAACTTTACATATTATAAACCTTAAAACTAGATAAAGAGATAACTTTAAAAAAAGAGAAAAATTTAATGTGTTAAATACAACTTTGCTGGTTTTGCATTTGCATCAAAAACAGAAAAACAACAAAAAGACAAGACTCAAGACTGGCTCAGAATGAAAGGGTCAAATTTCGTCTGGAAATTTTGTCTTTTGTTTTAAAAATTTATTAAATTCTATGATATTTTTGCAAAAGGTACAATTAAAGTGCTGATAGATAAAATGATTTCTTGCAAAAGTGTGCATGGTGCAAAAGTGCTTATTTTATTAGATAGTAACTTAAATTAAAGAATTCTTATGGATTCTAAGAATTCTAACAGTACGCAAACATACTGCCGTCAGTCAGGCGAAAGTGAGAACATGTGGCGTCGGTGAGCTATCAAAGATGTCGTACCTGAAGAGGTAATAAAATTAATTACTAAGGCTGAAAATTGTTATACAACTTGTATATTGTATATAAATAAAAGCTCTGATGGTCAGTCAGCTGAATATGGGGACGGAGCTGGTCAGTCGGCCGCAATATATGTGCAAAAAAAAATGTCTTCAAATCCAAGTATCTAACCATAACGTCTAAACTTTTACTATATAAGACGATGGTCTTGCCGGGCCTCACATATGCATCCGAAACTTGGGTGCTTAGCAAAAAGCACTCTAACCTCTTGGTGGTGTTCGACAGGAAAATACTTCGGAGGATTGTTGGCCCCTTATGTGAAGAAGGACGATTCTGGAGACTCTACAATGACGAGATCTACGAGCGCTATCGCGACATAGATGTTATGAAGAAAATAAAGCTCGGTAGACTCCGGTGGGCAGGACATCTAGCTCGTATGAGTGAAGATGAGCCTGCTCGGAAAGTTCTCTGCGGTAAGACTTATGGCGTGCGACAGCGAGGGAGACCCAACCTCCGCTGGAAGGATGGCGTAGACCAGGACGCTCAGAGCATAGGGATGCTCAGAATCGGGACCGGTGGAGAGAACAGTTGCGAGAGGCCAGGACCGGATTCTGTTTGTAGAGCCGTTAAAGAAGAAGAAGATACAAGTTGTATATTAATTTTCAGCCTTAGTAAATTAATTTTATTACCTCTTCAGGTACGACATCTTTGATAGCTCACCGAGGACACATGTTCTCAGTTTCGACTGACTGCCTGCAGTATGTTTGCGTACACAACCATGGTAATAACCTATAAAAAAACTAGGCTTAGTAAATTCAAACAGTTTTTTTAGCGCTGGCTCTCCCTCTATTGATTGCATTGGGTTTATTTAAAAAAACATAATTTGTGTTGAAGAACAGTAACCACAAAATCATCCCAGTACCAACTCAGGATGCACCCAATATAAACTACAATACCTGTGGAGTACCATTTAGCAGGTGATTCTGCCTATCCTTTGGAAATCAATCTCATGATGCCTTATGCCCGCTACACACCGCTACATATTCGGACTGTACAGTTAAATCGTTAGGTGGGTAGAACAAACAGTTGAACTGTACAGTTTAACTGAGATCTATCCAAAATATCAATAGATAAAACTGTACAGATAGAACTGTACATTTAAAACTGAGAGTGTGTAGTAGAAAACTGCACAATTTTGTCAGTTTTGCCGCAGCGAGCATGAAGTGAACAAACATTTTATTTCTAATTAATCTATATATATAAAATTCGATGTATGTATGTATGTATGTTTCCTAATAACTCCTAAACCATTCAACCGATCGTCACAAAAATTTAACCACATATTACTTACATCAATGGGGTTGTTTTTGGCATCGGTGTCTACTTTCAAAAATCACTCCTAGGGGCGCTGTCTTAGAGAGCTTTGTTAAAACTTCGATAAAAAGCATAATAATATACGTTCTACGAGGGTGAAAATGTATACATAGAGGTCTCTGGGTACGAGAAAGCGATTGGTGATGTCCATTACTTTCGCAAAGATGGCGGTTCCAATATGGCTCCCGAATTTTGCAATTGTGTTCCCCGACCACCGGCATGGGTATCAAATGAAAGGGTATGACAAATAGAATACTATTAGCTGTGTGGCGTCATTCCAAATTCAAAATGGCCGCTTACACAAAATGGCGGATCATCTTTTTCTTTGCAAGCCATCCAGTAAGGGTATCAAATGAAAGGGTATGACCAGTAGAATACTATTAGCTGTGCGGCGTCATTCCAAATGCAAAATGGCGGCCAACACAAAATTACAGTTTACATTTTTCTTTACAACGCCCCGGGCGCGCCCTCGGTATGGGTATCAAATGAAAGTGTATGACGAGTATAGTACAGTAAGCTGTGTGACGTCATTTTAAATCTAAGGTCACCACAAAGTGGCAGAAGACATATAATAGTCTAAAATGTAGAAAATAAAATATAGTTTATAAAAACTAAAATATACACTTTTAAATTAAAATGAACTAAAAAATAAAAAAAAAATTTGAATATAAAGTTTTTATTGCTCCAGCCAGTATATGGGAACTTTCTTTTCGAAATGTAAAAAAGCGGCAGAACATTAAATATAGTTTACCCTGAAGCTCTTTAAAAAAACACCGTAACATCTGTTGCATGTCTGATTAAATGCTGGACATTTCTTTGCACTTTCGTTCGTCTCAAGCCGAAATGACAAAAACAGAGAGAAAATGTGTGTGTAATGTATTTTTTAGGGCACCAAATTGTGCATTTTTGAGCCAAATTTGCAAATTTGATTATTTTTTATGGGAATAATTTTGCTATGTCGGGGATTAGACGCCCTGTGCAGAACTTCGCTCATGGCGCCCTCGACCGAAGTTCGGCACAGGGCGTCTAATTCAGGGGATGGTTTTTATTGGCTCGATCAAAATATCAAATTCCTAATAGTTTCAAATTTTGTTATTTGGAATCAAAAATACCCAAAAATTGCCTTTTTCAAACTCTCCTACTGTGTATTAAAATTCATATCACATGATTACTACTATTGGCTTATGGGTGCAGCATAGGCGGACCGGGTCCCAGCTAGTAATTAATAAATTACGAAGACTCGTCGACCATAGTTCAACGCGAATGGCTTGAAGAGTTTATACAACTATATCAATCGGAGACTTCGTTGTGGAAAATCAAAAGCAGAGAATACCATAATCGAGTAAAAAAAGATTCAGTTTATGAGAAGCTCATTTTAAAATTACTACATATTAGCCCTATGATCGCTGAAGCGTCGTCTATGGGCGCGTTTAGGCCGAAGTTAATTTAACTGAGCTAGGCAAGTTAACAACGGCATAAACAGCAATTTTTTTTAGCGCTGTTAGCTAACTTATTTCTGCTTTTTGGCTTAGCTAAAATTTAGCACAGCCTAAATGAATTGACGTTTGCTTGTAATTTTTTTTGTAAACAAATAATTTAGAAATATTTCAATACAGAATGAAGATTTTATTATTATTATTTATTTTTTAGCTTTTTATTATTTGTAAAATGGGAAATGTTATTATTTTTGCCTGTTATTAGCTGTAAAAAGAGAATTGTCAAATGGCATGCTAGAAACGGTGATAAGTTAACAGTGTTAATTTAACAGAGTTAAAATAACTCGGGCCTAAACGCGCCCTATGGAGGCCACATTGATGAAAACTGAAAGATCTCACAACTTGAACGTGTGTAGGCCGTATGGACGTACGATTTACCTGCACAGTCCGACTGTACAGCCAAATCGCATAGTTAAAACTGAAGGTATGTAGCGGGCATTACGGGGATAATGCTTAACATAACAAGAGAACAGAAAAATTTCAATTCTAAATTGAGCTCAACTCGTGTATTTGTAGAGAAAGCATATGGAAATTAAAAAAAAAATTTAGAATTTTACGTTATATTGACATACGAAGGTTGATTTTGGAAAAACATATAATTATGGCATGCATACACTGCAAATCCAAGTGTTTAGCAGGTGTTTTAGTTTTATTTAATGGTGGGTAGTGTTTACTCTTAAAACAGAAGAAGCGATTAATGCACAAAATCTAAACGCTCAAGTGTTTGATTCTTTAACACTTAAAGCATTTTACAGAAATTAAACGCGTAAGGTGCTTACCAAAAAATTCTAACCTAAGCACAAGTGTTTAAAAGTAAAACACTTATTCGCCAATTAAACACTTGAGAAGGTCAACACTTAGTTATGATAAAACACTTATGGGAAACTAAACGCCCTAGCGTTTTATTTTCAAACGGTAAAGTGTTTACGGGTGGGAAGAGTCTCTCTAAAAATGAAATACTGGGTGATCCATTTAGAGGTACATTTTTCAGAAATAAAAAAAGTAAAATCATTTAATTTTATCGGGTAATTTTTATTATCATACAAAAGAACTAGAATTTTAAGAAACAAGGAAGTTACTGCATTTTGGCACTAAGCTTTATGAAAAAACCAAAAAAATCACTCAATTAACAACACTTACACTACAATGCTTAAGTTTCTATAAAATGAATAGGTTTCAACATGATACAGTCCAAATTATAGCCCTAAATATGCATTTGTTAATTAGCAATTGGCCAAAATACAAAAAGTTTTAGATCTCGAGCTCATGTTAACAAAAATGAACTTTATGTTTTTTTAAATTAAAGGTCCCAAAAGTCTCTACGAGATATGATAAAAAATTTTAAATTGTTTTTTCAAAATGGCCAAAAAATTGTTGTTATTTGAGTAATAAACAGAAGTAAAAAAAGTAACCAAAATTACATCCAAAATTATTTTAGAATATGCCTATTCTTCATTTTTTGGCCTTTTTTCACTTCATTTGTTGTTTTCATTTATTTAACTTAGTTTATCCTGAAATTTTCACGCCATTGTTGATAGGTATTTTTTTAATATGAAAATAAAACCATAACGCTACATAAATATTACGAATTTAAAATTATCAGTATCACTGCAAATCTGAGGTTTTAGAAGTGTTTTATTTCAAAACGCTTAAACCGTGTTATTTTGACGTCTCCCATTTGATTAACATTGTCAACACTTTTAAAACACTTAAATGTTAATCAAATGGGTAACGTCAAAATAAAACGTTTTAAGCGTTTTGAAATCAAACACTTTCAAAAGCTGAGATTTGCAGTGATAGGACGAGAAAAAATATGAGCGACCCATATTTCACGCAATTATACTAATGCCCGCCAAGGCTACCATTCAGCATATTCAGTAAAGGCCGAGGTACATTAATGCGAGACTGCGATGCGAGATCTCGTACGAGCCTCGCCCAATACTCGGTCTCGTTCATACCTCGCGTTTCAATGTACAATAGTGCCAGTGCGAGTCGTCATATATAATTCAAATTCAATAAAATTGTATTTTTTTTTTTATTTTTAAAATTAATTTATGCTCAATCTATTAATTGTTCTATGTTTTCTCCACAAATTCTCTGCATTCTGTTCGTCTAAATATGAAAATAAACACATATGATCTGTCATCGCATCTCGCTGCGTCAAAATTTAAATTTTTCGAATTTCTCTCGTCTCGCATTATCGCATCGCGTGGCATTGTACATTGCGGCATTTGAAAGTCTGCTATGGAAAAGGTTTTGACACCGCCTGCGAGACTCGTCTCGTTCTCGCATCGAACTCTCGCATTAATGTACCTTGGCCTTAAAGCACATCTCGTTCTATCACGGAAGTCAAGCAATATTGGGAGTGGTTTGTACTTAGTCGGGAGACCGCTTGGAAAAACAGCACTCGGGTTTGATTTTTTTTGTTTTTTTTTTATTTTTTTTGTTTTATTTTAATTTTTTTTATTTTTTTTCACTTTTTGCAATGATAATATTATGTTTTAATATAATATTGATTAATAGTTCTATCAACAAAATTTTTATTATTCTTAACCAAAAACACGCTACAAACGTTTACTAATTAAACACTTAAGTGTTTACTCATTAAACGCCGCTAAGTGTTTAAAATTCGTCTACAACCGTTTAAACGCTTTAAGTATTTAGAAAGTAAATACTTGAGTTTCCAGTGTAGTCATTCACAATAATATTGTAAGGATGGAGATGTACAAACTTCGGAGCATTCTTCTATAGATGGCACTTTAGGGTAAAAAACCTGTGACTGAATGACCCAGGCCTTAGAAAGGCGGAGCCTGCCAGCTCTTCAAATTGGCGTTTGAGCCGCCCGTACATCAGGATATAGATTTAAGAAGTGCGGATCTGTTAGACTTCCATTCTTCACAGCTTTCGATATTCATAACAAAAGGTTTTCAAAAACTATCTTGGCTTCTAGTATATCAGAGCAGATGGTTGTCGATTCAAAATTCGAATCCTGTAAGATGCTTAGATGACTAATTATGTCGCCTGGCGTAAATGTCTGCTTTTTGTATAGTGACAATGCACCGCAGATAGCATGTGTTTTGATCTGACTGAAAAGAGCCGATTCCTAAATAATCTCTTTGATTGCAGTAGGATTAGGTACATTATGCATTTGAGATACTTAGGAGGGCATTAGGTTCCATGTTTTTCAATTGGGCTTCTGGGCCTTTTTTTTGTTCCAGCTTAGGCCACCACACTAGTTCAGCGTAAGGTCGCAATATTTCTAAATATGGTCGTATAAATCAATGTATACGTTACATTCCCAGTTTTTCCCAAGTCATTGTATAAAATGATTAGAATTTTCAAAACGTCATCACTCTTCATTCCCAGATATTTAAAATATTTTCATTAATTTTTTTGGATGTTCCAGTTGCATGGTATTTGAAACAGTGAACAAATACAGTGTAAACGGTAGTGTCTAAATTTTTACACCCAATTGGCATTGAGTCGAAATATAGTAATAGCATCGCGTATACTTTTTATGTAATGGATTCCATTCTCTCTCCATGTGCAATAATAAAACCTTTCACCATGTTCATCTGAGACTGCACCAAGATGTTCGTGAATGATATCTAAGTACGGATCCAAAAAGACGATTTCAAATATCTTCTCATTTACAGATATTGTACTTAAAATTGAAGAAAAAAAAATATTAAGAAATATTTCAAAAAAAATTGCAGAAAAATCGAAAATACCCATTTTGAGCGCTAAAACCCCCTAAAAAGGGGGCTTCCCGGGGTAGAAAATCGGTCTGCCAACTCTCAGCGTGTATCCAATTATTTCCGCTATATCGGTTTTTTCGGCTTAATTTACCTGTACTATTAATTTAACCCAGTTTTCTCGCAATTTAACACTGTTTCTTGCGGAAAAAATTACGTGATATTAGCCGAGACCCCCTCCCTCCCCCACGTGAGATTTGGCTAGACCCCCTCCCCCCTAAACGCCTCACGTAATTTATGGATGACCCCTTGGAAGATATGTAGGTTTAAAATCGATATTTTGCAACTGAGCCATCTAAAATTCGTCGTGTTTAAGCATTTTTCTCAGAAAAATGCATTATTAACCGTATTGTGATGATTTATGTGCCATCTATTAGAGCTTGGAGACAACTGTTACTTGTAGCGACTTTAGAACTTGAATTAACGATTTGTAATGATGTATGTACTAAAAAACTATTGGCGCCATCTACTAGATTGGAATGTGAACACACTGTAATTAAAAGGCAAAGCTTTTAGAAGCTTCGGGAAAAAAGAATATTCGCGTACCAATGTTCTAGACCAGTGGTGGCGAACCTATGGCACGCGTGCCAGAGATGGCACGTACGAAAATTTTCCTGGCACGTGAACGATTTATTAATAAATTGGATTTAATATAGATTAATTATAAAATTAAGCCATGTTTTGGATAAAGTTGTGTGTGCCTTTTTAAAATGAACCCGTCCAGTTATTGCAAAGGGTACAATCATGTACTTACACATATAGTCCAGGGACCGGATTCTGCAAGCGTAAACATAAATATGTGCACGACGAAACAAAGGAAATTTCCTTGCGGAATCTGGCCCCAGGTAGTGAAACGAAAACCTTAATGACGAATACATCGATAGATTGTATCGCTGTCTCACTTTCTTTCTTGCTTTGCACTTCGTGCTGCTTTGAAACAAGTCTAAAAAACTAGTTGGGATGTGGGTTTGACCCTTTCGGTCCACACAATCAACTTCCCAGTATGATGAATGTTGAATATTACGAGGTGGTAAATCTACAGAATTTTTCTAGAGAATTATTTTATCCTGAACGTTAGCAAACGAACATTTCCTTCGTACTGCGTTCGCGACACTAGAGCGCATGGTCGATGTTGGAAAACAGTTCCCTGTCCAAAAAGTACTGATCTAAGGTTTGAAAAATTCCTGATGTTTGTAAAGGGTAACGTAATTTTTGCACGAGAGTACTCGGATTTTGACAAGTGATGTCTTGTTAGGAAGCTATCGCTGTGCGGTATCCAGAAGAGGTAACTTTATTTAGAACGGGTTTCATTCCAACGAGTTTATTAGATATTAGAAAAACTGATGCTAAACTAGTGCTTGTGATTCTTCGCCGAAGTCTTTTCATTTAAACAAAAAAAGGGCTCGACCGAATGTTATGAAAATTTTTCAGAGCATGTTTTCGTTAATATGCTTCTATCGGCACCTCAAAGAATTCGATAACGTGTTTGGTGCGTGCGATATCTTGCAGGTACAAAAATCGCAACGTCATTTAAATAAAAAAATGGCTCAACCAAATTTTATGAGAGATATGTCAATACTTTATCTATGGCGAGAGTTTTTTCTTAACAAAATATTTAACAGCTGCCGAAATAAAACGCGTTGCAATTTCAACTCGATGCGATTCCCGTCCACTGCCTTACTTTTCTTTGGCGATCATTTCAGCAAATGTACGTACTTTCAATTTACGTATAGGGCGCTCAAAACAATTTTCATTGGTAGGGCACTCATCAATAAATGCTGACTTGAGTTCTACCTTTTTTGATCAACATTGAGCCAAAAATATGCGATTAATCTCTCCCGTCAAAATATGAAATAGCATATTTTTATAAATATCGCCCGCGAAAGGATTGACCGTTTGCTTAAATGCTGATAACAAGGAATGTTTGTGGATGTACTATGTACAACTTTGTGCTGCTCCAGATCCTCTCTTACATGGCTTATTATTTTTGACGTTTTTATTGGTGCTCATATTTCGCAATTATCTGGGAAATTTTACATAATCAGCAGGAGTGTAAGAACCATTTTGCACCCCCGACAGGCAGGGCCGGCGGTTGGATTTCAGCCCGAGTGGGTAGTTGGCCGGCTGGAGGATATAATATATAGTTGGGGATATATGTATATAAGAAATAGATTTAAAAATAAATAAAAATTTTTTAACTTCGAAATAAAAACGTTGAAACTCTTTATATTTATTTATTAAAAATATGAAAAAAACCCTTATTCGCGTAACGCAGACTGTAGGTACTGCGTTTTGTATGTGCCGAAATAAAATTATTTAATAGTCTTTCTAGATCAAGCTTATCAGTGATGACAGAATAAATGTGTAATAGGGCTATCGAATTGGGCCGATCCTGCAGCATTAGCTGTGTTCCAAAATTCGAGCAAAGTTCTCGCAAGCATTGGGCTTCGACTCGTAGCTACTTCTCAACAAAGGCATGAGTAGCTACGAGTAGAAGAAGACAAAGTATACTATTTTTGCCGTTCATTCGTCCCTTTTGGCGCAATATACTATCCCTCATGTGATTTTCAACGCATGATAACGCTATATACAGGGTGTTCGGATAGAAACTGTACAAACTTGAGGGGTGGATAGATTTTGGATAGACGAACGAAAAATCGTATGGGGAGGGGGGAAATCGTAACGGTTTAGCCGCTAAGGCGTATTGAAATTTTTTTTGCTACAGTTTCACATATCACCCTGTATTTTTGTAACCCTATGACCTATTTTCATGAATGAGGTAGCAATGGACGCATCTTTCTTCAAGACAGATATATACCTATTCTGTTCTGAAACTGCAACACTTAATGGCAATCGCTCTCCCAGGTTCAAGGTATATCTTTTGGTTTACAAAACAGGGACTATCTCGGTGATATGAACTGCGAGCCCAGAGTTTTCGCTCTGAGAGCCCGTTTGTTGGGCTCCAGGAATTCAATGCTAAAGTGAACTGAACAAGCATGTATATTTGAACTCTCAACTTAAAATTTTTTTCCGTGTACTTTCGAAGTTCGAGTGGGTATTTTACCAACAGGTGTAAGAAATGTTTTTTCGTTATTAGTTATCCATAAACTACATACTGTCAAGATTTCATAGCTGCTCATATGTCGCATTTGAACCGGTATTCTTACATATTTTAAAGAATATTGTGCAGAAATGCACCCACGAGCAACCCCTGGACTGGTGGTGCCAATGTTTCATACTTTTTGTTAATAGCTAATCTGACTATATTTCCTATTAGGAAGGATAGCTTACAAAAAAGACCGCGGCCTCCCGGAATATTGTTTCAATTGAGTTGCTTCAAAGTCTTGTTGAGTTGTTTTTCGGTAAGCACAAATATTGTTTTAATCTAGTAGTATTGTGATTGTGAAAATATAGGCGTTGATGGAAAATTCCAAAATTATTATTAAATTTTTCTTTACTTTTAAAAATTTTTGATTTTTCTGCAATTTAATAGGTATTGATGGTTCTGTCAATTTTGATTCTGGTAATATATTATTTTTGTATATGAATTTTTGAAATTGTCTAAATAAAATTCTGAAACATCAAAATTAAAAACTGTCGGGCACGCCAGCAACACGATAAGTAATATTTGTAATTTTCTGGCACGCGCACATAAAAAGGATCGCCACCACTGTTCTAGACAATGGTAGAAAAATCGGGTACGTGGATAAATGGGAAGCTTGGATATATAAATGCAACGGTAGCGGCATTTAGAGTCAGTCTTGATTTGAAAAGCGATTAAAGAGTTCTAAAGTGAACAAGAGTGACCTAAGCGAAAAGTGGTTTTAATAGCGAATTAAAAAGCGATAAATTGAATTTAATAGTGTGAGATATTAAATTGATAGTGATAAATAGTGAACTTTAAGAATTGTGTTCTAGTTGTTCTCCCGAGTAAAAATAACTATATAGAAAGATATATAATTGGATATATTTATATATAAATTAATTATATATAATTATATATGAAATTTGGCCCGATATGATTATATAGAAATAAATATTTTTATATATAATAAGGAAAATCATATACAATTGTATAGAATTGTATATATTCAATTATATCTTTTATTTCGCCGATTTTCTCAGACATGGAATGTTCTATATACTTTTTATCGTTGTAGGGCCAGTTATTTTTAAGAGCGTGATCCTGACTAAACTCTAAAACAGATATAATGAGATATTTTTGACAGCATACCTATAATAACTTTTTTCCAATCATTTTTCAGCCACACATCTTTTTCTTGAGGTCTCTCCACCCTTGATTGAGGTTTGGGAGTGCGACTGGAGAATGTGCATTTTAGTATGTGATTTTCCCGAAAATCTCCATCTGAGTCAAAATTTCTTAAGCGGGCCACTAAAAATCGACTATTAGATTTTAATATATCTATTAACATATTTTGGTAGCTTTATAGGTAAAAACTAATACCATAAAACGGCGATTGAAAATTTCGAGTAATTTTTTTTAAATTGCATTATATCAGCGAATAATTACTGAATTTCAATGAAAATTTGATTGTATGTTAAGGAATAGTAGAGGTACAAGAAAAAAAATAATTCACTTAAAAAAAATATAATTTGTTTATAAATATTTAATTTTACAATAAACAAATGGTAATTTAACTAACTTCTCGGTGTTGTAGGAGAAATTTTTTTTACATAAAATATTCGTTAAACTATCCACTAAATGTCTGCACAAAAAAATGTTAGTGCTCTCTTACCAGAAAAAAGATCTGAACGATTTAATATGCTAGACAGCGGCAGAGGCTTCAATCCTTCTTTCAATCCTCTCATTTTCAATCGAATATTGCTGTAATAAAGCTTTCATAGCGCGCGGCTTATGGCGAGCATTGTGTTCCTGCTATGAAGCTGTTGTCGAAATATAGAGAATTTCAATGTTTCACTGATTATATTTAAGTTGGCGGGGCGAAAAAATAATTAATTTTAATTGTCATGTACATATAAAAAACCGTTAAATTTTTCGGACGATTTCAAAGTTTTATTGATTGAGCGTGGAATGACTGTCAATGTCTGTCTGAAATCACCAGATAGTTATAAAAGAGCACCACCGAATATTTTGTGGTTGCTGTTTAAATCTTTCATAGTTCTATGGTATGCTTTGAGTGAATGTTTATGAGCCATAGTACATTCATCCCAGATAATGATCGAACTCTTTTTCAATACCGCAGGCATTCCGCTTTTTCTATTAACGTTACGCATTGCGTTTGGTGTGTTATCAACGTCTAATGGCATCTTGAGTGCTGAACGTGTCGTCCGCCCACCATCCAACAATTGCCAAAGCTATTTTCTGCTGTGGGATTAATATTGTCAGGAATAGGAAGTTTTACCTCGACTCAGACAAACACTCGAGGTACATCTAGGGTTTCTCATACCGAATAACTCGGAATCGGATTCGGCGAATCTTTCCCCTGGAATTCGGTATCGGATCCGTTTCTGAAATTCGCCGAATCCCGATTCCATTGCTCGATATGATATTCACCATTAAAATAAATATTCTTGATTACACTGGGCAACAAAATTTGAACTTTGTCGTGCCACACGGACTTCACTTAAATTGTTTACTTTGATGATGACTGTTAGCAAAAATAAGTAATTGCAAAAAATCTATTGGCCCAGAATTTCATATAATGATGTAATTTAAATATTTCAAAAATAATGACAGTCTGATCCAAAAAAATTGGAATAGTTCTATATTATGAATTTACGATTTAAGATTTTCTAGCATATTTAGCTCCTGGTTGGTCCCTTTTCATCGTCCAGCAATGGGGGCTTCGGTAGTCTAGGGAGTAAGGCGCCTGGCTACTATCCAAGAGGTCCGGGTTCGAATCCCGGCAGAGCCCCACGGTCCTTCGCCTTTCCCACCTTCTTTCTTCTTCCCTCCTTACATTCCTCATTCCCCTGTCATAGCCTTCCGCTAGCATTGCCCTGCTCCACCAAGCGCATGTCATCGGTTGGTTGATGGGATTCAACTCGTTTCAGGAGGCATAACACTCCAGCGAGTTGTTTCTCATTGCCCCGATGCCAGAGTCGCGATAGAAATGGTTGGGGTTAGGTGGTTGTGGCAGTTCTTTCCTACTTCTCTCTTCCCCTTCACTATCTATCGACTAGGGCTTGCTGTTTGACATTGCACTCTATACGAAGAAAAATAGATTGTCGACAGTACAAAGGGCTTTCCCTGAGCTCTAGTCTTCCACATAAAAAAAAAAAATCGGCCAACATTCTTTTATCTTGGCCTCACTAATTCTTATTTTAGGGAATTTTCCTTTTAGATACAAAAATCCGCTTCCATTGCGATTCATTGCCTTAATAAAATTTTTAATAATGCCTGATTTAATATGGAATGACGGAAGAAGTACTTCAGAGGTAAATGTTTCACATTTTTTTATCGAGGGGTTAAAGATGCTCGCAGAGCTATATTTTTTTATGATAATGGTTTTTCCTGTCTCGACTTTTCCACTCACTGAGAAAACAATTTATCAACACATCACAAGAAATCTGAGGCCAACCAAAACAAAACTACTGCAGTTTACTAATGAGGATGGGAGCCCGCGAGGTGGTGGTAGGTGGCGAAAACAGTATTAGCTATCGTTCATGTGGCATGATCAGTGTTGAGCAGTGTTATAACAAAAAATTCAATTAGTTGTTCCATCTGTTAGAAACTTTGGTAATTAAAAGTAACAACTTGACTCAAAATTTCAAAATTTGAAAGACACAGAACCTAGTCTTTGGAATTTTTGTCATGGTGAAAAAAATTATATTGACATTTTAGGATTCTCGATTGTTTTAGTTTCAGTTTAATTTTTCAAATTCAAAATTTTTTTTAAAAAAAATTACGTACAAGTATAAATAATTAATACCTTTTAAAATAAAGCACATATTCTAAAATTAGTATGACCTTAGCTATGGCAACTAAAATATCTAAAGTTTGAAATTATTTTACCGTGGAACCAACAACTAGCAATTCAAAACAAGCAAAATAATAACATAGTACATTTTTGTTATGTTATTTTTTTATATTTTTTTTTGGCAAAAGTAGAACTATATATTGTTAATTTTGTTTATTACTCAATTCTCTTTAATACAATATATATTTTTTTTGTAAATTAAAATTGTGAGTTTTTTGGAATCGGAACCGGAATCGGCGATTCTCAGTTTAAAAGATTCGGATTCGGCGAATCCAAAAGAGACCGGGTTTTGAGAAACCCTAGGTACATCCACATCCATAATGAGACGAGACCAAAATGATGTGCTATAAGATGCCCAAAGAAGATACCCTAAACTGCATAGGAAAAGAGAAACAGGAATTACCATATTTTTGGTAAGACTACGTGGTCGCGACGAAAATTAAATCAAAAAGTATCAAAAACATTTGACAACAGAATAATGTGCTATTTATGCGATTTTTCAATAAAAAGTTGAAAAGCCTTCATGTAAAATAACAGCATATTATTATCGGAGCTTACCAATGATTTACCTTCAGTATCGATTACTTCAGAAATAAGGCAAACTCTTTAACATTTATTAATGTAAATAATGCACAGGTTTAATTCTTCTCAATGGTACAATTATTCTATCGTTTACATGTTATTAACTATAAAAATCTGTCGTCTTTAATGTTTGTGTTTCAAAATCTGGAAGTACAGTTGGGTAAAAATTAACCTGTAAGCTAAATTCTAACAGTGGAAGAAAAAATGTACGAAAGTGTTTTCTAATGATAACAAATGCGTTTTTTTCTCATTTTTACTTTGTTTTCACATTTATAATAGCTTTTTACAAAATCCCGAAACTACCACAAACAAATTTATTGAAACGCCATAACTTGAGAACGACTTTACCGATTTCATTCATCTTTTTTTTAAGTTTTCTAATACTTTGTAGAAGGTTCTTACAGAAAGAAAAATTAAGAAAATTGCGCAGAAAATTGGATAATTTCAGAAAACGTTTGTGTGTGCAAATGTTTTATAGACTCCGAACCCGCTCTTCCGAATGGCAAGAAATTGTGTATATAGGGGTTTTTGAGTACGGCGGGTGTTTATACATGGTCTATTTTGCTTTATCTTGAACACTTCGGGTAGCTGCAGTGTACCGGATATGGTAAAATCCGAAGTTTTGTATGAGAGGTACTCTTCGAATCACTGCTAAAAAGCGCAGATCCATTTTATTTTGATTTTTTCCGAAAAAAAAACGATTCCCAAAGAGACTGATCGATCGCAGGTGATTTACGGTTAGTTGCAGTACAATTTTGTTGAAAAAAAGTAGATTTTTCGCAAAAGACTCGATTCTCTGAACTTGGACGGAAGTAGCTTAGGCTGTATGTGCCCGATTTTAGAAGGCTATGGCTTAAATAAAAGGTCTCGAAGCCAACAAGACAACAAATTCAATAATAGGATATTAATTACTTTTGCTTTTTGACTTGTGGTAACTGGAAATTTACCTATTTCAGGATACTTGATTTTTCAGCATATAAAAATTTTACATGTCACATTTTTTTTAATTTATTGTGTGTGTGTTGTGTGGGCTGAACGACCTCCATCCACCACATTGAGAAGTTTCTTCGGGATGTGCGAAGCTGATGAATTTGCAAGAGCTTTCCTTTACTCTGAAATGCCATAATATTTCACATGGAAACAAACTTCCAACAATCCGAATCTCTTCTCGATGGATGCTTTAGGGCGGATTTATACAGCATGTCAAAAGTTACAATATGCACCTTGGGAACATACGCTTGCGATGCAGTACTTTCATCCCATCCACATAAAACACGAATGTTATTCGCGGTGGCGATATCGACATGTTTTCCTTCGAATCCAATCCATTTATGGGTAAAATTTAAGAGCGATATGGCGGACGATATTTTACATCGGATGCGTCGCTCGACTTCAAATCCATAAAAGTTATGGATTAATGAGTATTACAAGTAAGTCATTCTGAGACGTTGGTGTTGATCGACCAAAATAGCAGATCCCTAATAGTTTCATATTTTGTTATTTGGAATCAAAAATTCGAAAAAAATGTCTTTTTTAAAATCTCCTACTGTATATTAAAATTTATAGCGCCTCAACTTCAAAATAAACGGAAGGTACTATTAGCCCTAACCGTAATGGCCGTAATGGTCTTACGTTGTCTTAAGACAGCTTAAGATAGTGTACGCTTCTAAGGGGACTAGAACTAACAACTAGAATGGCCTTAAGACGATCTTTCGTTCTCTGTCACAAACTTTCATTAAGTCTTAAGGCTACGCTCAGGAGCGTAGAATCTTAAAGAATGTTCAAGAAATTGACGTTAGCGATTAATATTTAATTTGGTGTTTTATGAAAATTAAAGTATTAGTGAGAACATAACAAAAAAGATTATTTGAAATTAAAATTTGTGTTGCAAAGATATTAAATAACGGAATATTTGGCCTTGAATTTTGATTACTTTTTACAAATGTCAAAAACGTCTTAGGACAATTACAAGTTTTGACAGAAAATTAGACAGTCTTAAGAGAATTTGACGAGGAATCTTAAGACGTCTTAAGGCTATTATAGTTAGGGCTATTGGCTTATGGGTGCAGCTAGGCGCGCCGGGCCCCAACTAGTTTTATATAAGATTTTATATAATTTGATATAAATATATATGATTATATATTTTTCTATTTAATTATTTTTACTCGGGCTTGAATGGTGTCTTTTATTGAATAGTGTTTTACTTTGAGGGATTAAAGGAGCGTTATGTATGGGTTTTAGTTTTTAATAAATAAGTTTTGTGTGAAGCTTCAAAAGTGTATTCCTTAATTAATCTTACGAATCCGTTGGGCAGTAAAAACGTCACAGTATGTTTTTTCTTTCGTTTCTGATGCACCAAAAAATTAACCTGAAAAAGTTACATTTATACAAGTATGGCCTAGGTCGTATACTTTTCCAATAAGTGAGTTTTTACGGAGTTACAAAACTCCAAAACACCAAAAACATTTCAAAACGCCCCAGCCGCTAAACCGTTACTATTACCCCACCCCCTCCCCAAACATTCGATTTGTTGTTCGTCTAACCAAAACCTATCAACAGCCGGCCGCTTTGTTAACTTAATAAAATACACCTTGCATATTTTTGTATTTTCTCCACCCACTAAAAGAATCGATTACAAACGAATTCAGGACCTGGAAATGGAAAAACTTGTATATACGCCCACAGCTTTCCTTTCCGTTCGAATCCTGGATAGATAATATTCGTTAAGCGTGGCTAACTAGGATTCAAACCGAAGTGAAAACTTTAGGGTATAGTACGTTGTTCCCAGTATTTTTATAATCAAAAGCGCTTGGGGTTTTTATAGTTTGATTTGATTTAGCAAATTTCCTAACCACGACTACAAGCTACAGTAGCGTCCAAAAATGTTGGCCTATAATTCAAGGTTTAGTTTTTTAGTTGCATATTTTTCACATGAAAAGAAGGAAGTTGGGAAGTCAACCATTGCAGTATCAGCCCTTCATGTCGTTCAGGTCATGTGTAAGTTTGATTGATAAAAGAGTGATAAGAATTTATTTATTTAAAGCTAGTAACAGAAAATGATAGAATGTATGTATAACATCCAATCAAAGGCGCAACAACTACAAATGTAGGGGGGGGTCCAACTAGGGTTTCTCAAAACCCGGTCTTTTTTGGATTCGCCGAATCCGAATCTTTTAAACTGAGAATCGCCGATTCCGGTTCCGATTCCAAAAAAACTCACAATTTTAATTTACAAAAAAAATATATATTGTATTAAAGAGAATTGAGTAATAAACAAAATTAACAATATATAGTTCTACTTTTGCCAAAAAAAAAATATAAAAAAATAACATAACAAAAATGTACTATGTTATTATTTTGCTTGTTTTGAATTGCTAGTTGTTGGTTCCACGGTAAAATAATTTCAAACTTTAGATATTTTAGTTGCCATAGCTAAGGTCATACTAATTTTAGAATATGTGCTTTATTTTAAAAGGTATTAATTATTTATACTTGTACGTAATTTTTTTTAAAAAAAATTTTGAATTTGAAAAATTAAACTGAAACTAAAACAATCGTGAATCCTAAAATGTCAATATAATTTTCTTCACCATGACAAAAATTCCAAAGACTAGGTTCTGTGTCTTTCAAATTTTGAAATTTTGAGTCAAGTTGTTACTTTTAATTACGAAAGTTTCTAACAGATGGAACAACTAATTGAATTTTTTGTTATAACACTGCTCAACACTGATCATGCCACATGAACGATAGCTAATACTGTTTTCGCAACCTACCACCACCTCGCGGGCTCCCATCCTCATTAGTAAACTGCAGTAGTTTTGTTTTGGTTGGCCTCAGATTTCTTGTGATGTGTTGATAAATTGTTTTCTCAGTGAGTGGAAAAGTCGAGACCGGAAAAACCATTATCATAAAAAAGTATAGCTCTGCGAGCATCTTTAACCCCTCGATAGAAAAATGTGAAACATTTACCTCTGAAGTACTTCTTCCGTCATTCCATATTAAATTAGGCATTATTAAAATTTTTATTAAGATGGAAGCGGATTTTTGTATCTAAAAGGAAAATTCCCTAAAATAAGAATTAGTGAGGCCAAGATAAAAGAATGTTGGCCGATTTTTTTTTTTATGTGGCAGACTAGAGCTCAGGGAAATCCCTTTGTACTGTCGACAATCTATTTTTCTTCGTATAGAGTGCAATGTCAAACAGCAAGCCCTAGTCGATAGATAGTGAAGGGGAAGAGAGAAGTAGGAAGGAACTGCCACAACCACCTAACCCCAACCATTTCTATCGCGACTCTGGCATCGGGGCAATGAGAAACAACTCGCTGGAGTGTTATGCCTCCTGAAACGAGTTGAATCCCATCAACCAACCGATGACATGCGCTTGGGGAGCGGGGCAATGCTAGCGGAAGGCTATGACAGGGGGAATGAGGAATGTAAGGAGGGAAGAAGGAAGAAGGTGGGAAAGGCGAAGGACCGTAGGGCTCTGCCGGAATGCGAACCCGGGACCTCTTGGATAGTAACCAGGCGCCTTACTCCCTAGACTACCGAGGCCCCCATTGCTGGACGATGAAAAGGGACCAACCAGGAGCTAAATATGCTAGAAAATCTTAAATCGTAAATTCATAATATAGAACTATTCCAATTTTTTTGGATCAGACTGTCATTATTTTTGAAATATTTAAATTACATCATTATATGAAATTCTGGGCCAATAGATATTTTGCAATTACTTATTTTTGCTAACAGTCATTCATCAAAGCAAAAAATTTAAGTGAAGTCCGTGTGGCACGACAAAGTTCAAATTTTGTTGCCCAGAGTAATCAAGAATATTTATTTTAATAGTGAATATCATATCGAGCAATGGAATCGGGATTCGGCGAATTTCAGAAACGGTTCCGATTACGAATTCCAGGGGAAAGATTCGCCGAATCCGATTCCGAGTTATTCGGTATGAGAAACCCTAGGTCCAGCAAACATTTAGATCCCAAGTGAGTTTTCTTTTTCTGGTAGAAAGTTCAGGCTCCTGAAAAAGAGTAATAATGATTTGTGCACTAATTGTTCAAGACCTCCCCCCCTGTAAACAACATTTCTAGTTTTTTTTTCTGGTTGGGAAATGACTAGGCCGTGGGATCTCCAACTTTGCAGAAAACCGACATGATGACAAATAGCTCAGCCAGGAGAGTCAGACACGGAGGCTTCTTCCAAAGTGCAATACAAGTGTGCATCGTGCTCCAGCAAGCATGCTCTGCCCGCCGCGGCCTGAAATGTAGGGTGGGCTACTTCTGCCGTATAAGAAACCTACCTGCCAAATCTCATGTTTGTAAGCTTGATAATTTGGAGATTACGTGATGAGAGGAGTTAAAATTAAAATTATAATTATAAATTTGTGTACAATGATCGTTTTGAAAAAATTATATAAACTAGTTTCGATTATTATAATTCCTAATAATTTTTTATTCGCTAGTCGATGTCTTAGAGATACATATATCAGTTCGAAAAAATTTGATGTAATGTCCGCACTCCCAAATATGAGGGGGTTCAGACCCCCTGGACCCCCGGTTGTTGCGCCCCTGCATCCATTTGAGGGCGGCCATGGTATATAAAAATTGTCAACTTGAGTTTTAATCACGGTCTCACACCCGATCGGTGTACCCGCTCCGGTTCAAGATTTTTTTAAATTATGTGACTCCGAACCCTATCCCAAAATTCGGTTTGGGTTTAATTTTTAATGGCAATTATTAGGCTTGTGTTAAATATGTTGTCAGGACGATAATAAAAACGCGTTTGTTGCAATTCAACAATTTATTCAAATTCCATCAAGTTAAACTTTTATATTAACAGTCAAATTCAATTCATTAATACTTTTTAATTAATACTTAACGTATGTGCTTGTAAGCCCGCGAGGTTAGAGAGAAGGAAAAATGTGTCTGCCGGAATTTCTTCGTGGCCGTGCGCTGACGTTTTTAAAGACATGAAGTTGGTTTTGTTTTGGGTTCACTTAACGCAAGGCTGCGTTCACAGTTGCAGGTAACAGCTCGGCCATCCTATTCACAAGAGTCGTCCTCGACTCCAATTCCATACTCATCGTCGTCATCATTTAGCGGGTCGCCTTCAAAGGTACTGCACCACGGCTTCATTTTGTCAGACGAATATACGGATGAAAACTTTCGCTGATTCCGTTGAGCGTGAGGGAGATCTTCGGTGACATATCGGGCGTGCTCTAAATCCGCAGTTATAATGTAGGGTCCTTTATATTTGGCGTCTAATTTTCGCGAATCCCCTGTTGAGATCGATGGACGTTCGATTACCACAAGATCGTCCACATGATAAACCGTAGGTGCCTTGTGTTTTTCGTCGAATCTAAGTTTTTGCTTTTGTTGCGAAGATTCCGTATTAACGAGGGCTTTTTGTCGTAGTATGTTAACATCAACATCCGTTGTATTCGCATCATCATCATGTAAGGCGAGGAGAACTTTGTTTCCAAGTGCATTCCTAGGTTTGAAACCAAACAGCAATTTTTGTGGTGAAGGTTTCGTTGTTTCATTTCTTGATGAGCTTATACTCCACTGAATAGAACGTAGGTGCTGAATCCATTGACGTTGATCGCCGGTTATTGTTAGTAAGGCATTAAGAATTGTCCGGTTGCAACGCTCTATCTGTCCATTGGCTCGTGATGTACGTGCGGCGGTCATTATGTGTTGGATGTTATGCTCCTTACAAAATTTTCTGAACGCTTGCGAAGAAAATGCTGTTCCCCGATCAGTTATTATCCGAGTAGGCGTTCCAAAATGAATCGTAATATCGTTCAACATCTTGATAGCTGGGGCTGTCTTCGTATTTTTCACAGCTTTCAAAATCGTGTATTTCGTAAAATCATCTACAAGTCCAATAATGTGGGTGTGTCCTGAATAACTAGTTGGAAAGGGACCTAGATGGTCCATATGGACGGTATGAAAAGGTGGTGGTGGTCCATCTGGAGTCACAAATGCAGTATATTTCCTTGATTCCGCAGCTACAGGTAGGGTTCGAACTATCGGTTTCTAGTATCGATACCAAGTACTAACAACAGAATCAAACCGTGGTATCGATACCTAGAAAGTATCGGGCTGGAAGTATCGATACTACTCAGTATCGAGTACTTTTTAAAATACATATATTTAAGAAAAAAATATTTATTTAAATTTACGTAAATAACATAACCCAACGGTATGAACACTCCGTCGACAAAAAAACAGCACAGACACATATGAACAAAGGCATGACTAAGGCCCGTTTTCATCTTCAGCCCAAGATGGAAACGCAAATTGAGCATGTTCACATTTTTGGTAGAACAGAATACAAACTTCTGTGTGGTAGAGGAGCTCCATTTTGGGTTCCCACAATGCGTTTGCGATGTAAATGCTCCTTTAAAAACAGCTACTGGTTAAAGCTGCATTCAGAAATAAAGGTAAGTTGTATGTAGCGACATCTCTGAAGATTGAAGAATATTCCGATTTTTGCGGTTTATCAGTAGTACATACAGTGGCTGTCAAAATTATTGGCACACCCAAGAAATTTTACAACTGAGGAAGATATAAGACTAAACTATGTTACCAAATTTTATTGATTAAAATTTTATTATTTAAATTATAAATAATAAATTTAAAAAAAAAATATAACAGAAAAAAGAAATTCATCAGTTTAAAATTTCTTGCGTGTGCCCACTGTATGTAGGTTGACAAAGTACTCGATACTTTTAATAAGTAGTACTTGACGATACCATGATCTTGGTATCGAGTGCTCAGTATCGGTTTTCAAGACGAAAGTATCGATACCTACTCAGTATCGAGAGTATCGTTCGAACCCTAGCTACAGGGATTTGGTAATAGCCCGATGCTAAATCTATTCCGATAAAATATTGGCTCTCTTTAAGTGAGGACAACCAGTCATCGATTACTGGTAGTGGGTACTTATCTTTTACGGTGATAGAATTTAAATCGCGGTAATCAATACACATGCGGTGTTGGCCATTCTTCTTTTTGACTAATAAAGCAGGCGCGGAGAAAGGCGAATTTGACGGACGGATAATTCTCACTTGTAGTAATTCCTCTACAATATTGCGTATTATCTCACGTTGGCAAAAGGCAGTTCGATATGGACGGCGGGTAATTACTTTGTTTTCATGTACTTTAATCGCCAGTTCAGTATTTTTTGAACAACCGAGTTCGTGCAGTTCTTTAGCAAAGCAGACCCTAAATTCATTTAGTAAATTTATAAGCTCACATACCTGGTCGTTATTAAGGTCTTTACCAATGTTCACTTCACCCGATCCTATAGGTTTCATTGGTGCTATACTCTGGGTACGTTGACTTAAGCGATTGTCATCGTTGTCTGGCTGTGGTCGTACATATCCGACGTTCTTGATTTCCTTCTTGTCCATATTTTTCGTCTCGTTGAATGGGTCAATTGTAAAAGAACTATTGATGTCAATGATAATTAGTTCATCCTTTCGCTTTATTGTGCATAGGTGTGGTTGATCAATGAAGTCGCGGCCAATCAAAACTGGGACTTGAAGCAAGCTGTCATCTAAAATTAAAATATCAAGTTTAGCTGTCACAGAATCAACTAAGATATCAATCTTTGCTTTTCCTTCGCAGTAGGCGCTCGCGTTTCCAAAGCCACGTAGCTTTATTCGTATAGGTTCAATAGTTAAACCGCACTGCTTAGCTGCTTGTAGTTTGATAAGACTAACATCACTCCCCATGTCAATGAAAGCATTGAATTTAAATGTATTGTTAATGGTTACTACTTTGTGATATTCCTCCCTTTTTAGCAACGCTACCGTAAATGTCGTAGATGGGCAAGCTTCATCGGTGTGACCGACTTTAAAACATTTTTGACACCTTTGTTTACGTTGCGGTTTTGGACAATTTACCGATAAATGTCCCACAGTACTACAATTAAAACACTTCTTTAAGCCTGGTGATTTATCCTCCGCCAACTTTTCTGATCGTGAGCCGTATGTCTTCTCTTCCCGTGGTCCACCACTTGATAAATTCACGTTTTCTTCGAAATTTTTATACGCCCTTAGTAGTTCTTCAGGTTTCTGGAATACTTGCACTGACAAAGCACGCTTCAGGTCATTGTCATCGATACCGTGAATTAAATATTTAAGCACTGCACGATCGCTTAGATGCGCCCTCTTTGAAATTGCAATCATCTCGTAAAAGTATTGTTCGAAGCATTCTGACGGCTTCTTGCGGCGGTTCATGAGCAGTTTATGTATTTCGCTCTCATCAGCGTCTGACGGAAAACTGTTTATCAGTGCGGTCTTCATCTGGTCCCATGTGTTGATTTCTGTCTGCAATCCCTGATACCAAAATGCTGCTGCACCGGTCAACTTAGTGGATGAAATAAACAAAGTGTACGGGTCACTCCAATTATAAATGCGAGCAAGGTTATCAACTTTCTCGCTCCATTGTCTTGCTGTGAGACCGATTTTATTAGCCGGATGGAAGTCGGGAATAATATTTTTTAGATCGCTGGGGTTGCAATGTAATGATGTCGCGATATTCCCATTTGGTGTTCCAAATAAGTTATTTGTATCCGTTGTAAGTAGATTGCTATGGGTGTTAGACTGTAACAAAAGTTTTTCGCGTTTAATAAGGTCAATTTCATGTTTTAATACTTCTCTTTCCCGGCGTAATAACTCCAATTCCTTGCTACTTGACAATGAAATTAAGTCCGCGTTTGGTGTACTTGTCTGGCCTCGCTGTTCTAAAAATGTTCTGCCTTGCGTTTGCTGGTGTATACTTTCGGCTTCATTGGATACAGCAAGTGGAGTTGGCTCAAAGGGGACGTGATTGTCTCCCGATGCGTCTCCGAATAGCTCACTCATGATTTTATCGCTTTCTTCGTTCATGGCGTTGCAAGCTACCGTCGTTGAAGTTTTTTTTTTTCGTTGTGGGCTATGGATGCAGGGTCAGCAAATCGCGGACTCCAATGTTCCTTTTGGTCGTGGCTTAAACGTTGCCGATTACCGAATAGGATTCGTTTATTTCCCTAATGCGCCCTCTCGTAAGAATCCAAAACCCAATCGTACAAATTTCACTTAATCCAATTTCATCGTGGTAATCCCACTTCTGAATTGTTAAATATGTTGTCAGGACGATAATAAAAACGCGTTTGTTGCAATTCAACAATTTATTCAAATTCCATCAAGTTAAACTTTTATATTAACAGTAAAATTCAATTCATTAATACTTTTTAATTAATACTTAACGTATGTGCTTGTAAGCCCGCGAGGTTAGAGAGAAGGAAAAATGTGTCTGCCGGATATTCTTCGTGGCCGTGCGCTGACGTTTTTAAAGACATGAAGTTGGTTTTGTTTTGGGTTCACTTAACGCAAGGCTGCGTTCACAGTTGCAGGTAACACTTGTTTCTTTTTCCTGGTGTAGCTACACGTGTACTTTGGAGTAGTTCCAACTACACCTGCTCATATATTGGAGTCGATGATTAAAGTAGTTCGATTTAACAATTCAACAATTTTACAATTTTAAGGTTTTGTTATTCACCTTTTCGGTTATATCAATCATTTAATCGCGTTTTTTGAAGTTGTCATTTAATGAGTGTGCGGCGCTTCGAAATTCAAATTTTAGATTTCGCAGAATCTTCTTTTTGTTTCAAACAAGATTGCTCAATGTAAATTCATACCGTTGATTACTAAGTAGATATGGACAAACGCAAGTCAAAATAACATCCAGCTACGGCGCTACGAGCTTCGTGCGCTAGTATCGCAGGGTTTTGTTCTCCTCTATATAGTTAGTTTCCGAAATAAACTTTTCCTTGTTATGAAAAAGCTCTTCGCGCATTTGGAAAAAAAATCAGAAGCTGCGGCTTTGATTTTAGTGCCTGCGGATCTAAAAATAGATTCCTACGTTTTTTGTGATGATGATTTCGTGGCCGATGGGTGAAATTTGACAATGGGGTAAAGAAATGAATGGGCGAGACGACTTTAATGGGAAATTTGGCATCAAGCGTTTCTTATTATGTTGAGAAAAATGAAATGGGTTTTAAGGGATTATTTACCTTTTTTTAGCGAAAAATGCGACAAATTTTTAGATTTTTTTCTCAGGTATTTTAATTCGTAGAAACTTGAAATTTTTATGGATAATTGTACTAGTATTGAGATATATAAAATGATTTTTATTTATGAATTTTTTTAATGAGGCATGGCCAAGCTAAGGAATCTCCCTTTGCAACAATAGTCCGTCATGTCGTTCAAGTCATGGTGTAATGTCTAGTAGAAAGCTTGGTCTGAAGGATAGAAGAAAAGGGATAGGTTAGAGGTCTGGAGGGTGTGTGTGCAGATGTCGATGAACCTTGCGTTTGAACTCTGCTGGGTTCAGCAACACCGACTGTGGAAGCAGTCGCTATGGTAAAAGCGGTAAAACTTATTGAGGCCTACTACATTCCTACGGTGGCTTAAAGGGTCTATGGAGGAGAAAGGTGCGACCTTGCACGTGCACCTTCTCCAGCCAAAATAGTTTTGGGGACGAGTTATATACAAAGCAGGGTGGAATGTAGGACTTGTAAATTGTAGCCAAGGCAGCTGGCTGAAGGAGGAACTTGCATCTCTTGAGGAATCCTAGGCATTGATAAGCTTGTTTGGCGATTTGGAATATGTGATTATTCCATCGCAGATCTGAAGATAAAATTACGTCTAAGATATTTAGAGATGAGTCAGACATTATATTCTTTTTGCCCGCTGAGATAAAGGGAAGGACGGTGCAGATTTTTGTAGAGATAAGACAGTACTTTGTTTTTGTAGCGTTGAATTCGACACGATTCCTGCGACCCTAATCTAGAATGAGTTCAAGGTCCCGTTAATAAAGTTGGACATGAGTTCACGGTCTAGGAGATAAGGTCTGGAAAGTCTTATATTATCGAAAGCGTAGGATTAACGCAGAGTACCGACATAGACAAAAGTATGAAGTGGGTTGAAGGGGATTGAGAGCAGATCATTAATGAATATTAGAAAGAAAGCAGATAAGGGAATCGACCCTTGGGGAACGCCAGCCTAGATGGAATGATTGTTGGATTCGAAGCCACCCAATACCACCTTGATTGAACGGCCAGAAATAAAGCTCTCATACCAGCTCCTTAGAACTAAGATGTAAGTTAATTTTACAATTTCACAGAAGGCTTCTAATTAGAGTCTGCAACAATTTTCGGCTTTTCCGTTGCACGCATAGCTCTACTTTTAGTTTCTGCAAAGAACAAAAATGTATGTAGTTCAGAGGAAGACCGGAATTTTGAGAAAAAGCCAAGCATTTAAAAAAATTACCTTTGAACCAAAAAAAATATTAAAAATTAATGAACATATTGTAGATATGTATGTATTATAGAACTTATGGTGGGTCCACTTGAAAGAGGCTTTTGTCGGTCGTATTTTGAAGTGACGGAGTGCCTGTGCGGACAATGTCGACGGAATGTTTGTGCTCAATTTTTCCAGCGGCTTTCCCTCTTTCAATTATCGGTTAATTTGTAAATACATACTAGAGTTTTCTATCCTAGATTTTTCTTCGTCTGTGCTTATGTATGTATCTGTATTTCCGTTTTCTAATACTTCTGTAACACCATACTCCCTTTATGAAGCTGGTCGTCCCAAACAATGGTTTGCGACCCCTCATATTGCTTATAACTACACAATATGTCTACATCAAGAATTCCAACTTGTTTGCAATCTTTTTGTCATCACAAAACCAGAGAATTTTTGTGTCGAGGGACTCGCCACTAATTATGGTTCACGGCAACATTTTTATATCCAATTCTTGGATTATTTTCATTGAATTTTAAAATTTGATGCCATCGAAAGTAAGCAAGGAGGTGGTTTTATTGAAACCAATGAAGCGTGATGGCGTGGGATATATAGATGAACTAGCTGGAACCCGTTGCGCCTCGCTGCACTCTGTAACGGTCGGTTAATTACAGAAAAGAATTCTCCTTACGAAATATTCCCCCATCTCGCGGAAATTTCAGAAATTATTAATAATCACTTAGGAAGCTTAAGGATTCGAAAATTTTTGGCATCACGTAGGCGAAAAAAAAAACAAAATTTTTCGGAGAATAGAAAAAAATAGATTTTTTCTGAGAGTCTGATTTGAGGAGTGACCAAATAAAGTCTGGTTCGGTCCGTGTTCGTATCCGTAGCACGCAGATTAAAGTTTGTGGTTAAATTGTCCCATAACTCGGTCTTCCTGTCGGGGTTGTGTCGCAGGCCCGAGGGAATTACAGTCTCTTATTTAAAAGTAGCTAGCGCGTTTTGAGTTGTTTAGCACTGTTTTGGTTGCCCAGCAGGGAAACGCAGCCTGCAGCCATCTAATTACCAGTGGGAAAAAGTCTCCATGACATCAGCACAGAATTAAATGCCACCTTGTTCCGCTGGAGTACTGGTCACCGAACAACCAAGTGCGCAAAGAAATTCTACAAATGTCTAAATACGAGAGGTGCCTGATTTGTCCAGTTTTATGAAGAAGTACCGGAAGTGTTTAGGAAGAAGTACCAAGTAGAGAATTATTTACGTCTGCAATAGGTCAATTATTGTGGATAAGAATGGAAAAAGTTCGCACCGCGTTAAGCGCGATAGTGTTGTAGGAGTTATATATGGTATTTAGAGGTATTTTGATTATTGTTGTTTATAAAAAAAAAGAAAAACTTTGGACGAGAAATTGGAAATATTTTCTTCTTATATTTTCACATCTGTTAGTTGGGTTACTTATAAGATCTATAACGAAGACGTCAGAATTGAACTTTTCAATGTATCGCCTACAATTTTGGTAGAATAGTTAAAGTCATGAACTCTGTTGAGTGTTGTTACCAAATGAGTGACAGCATCGAATTATTGCAAGTGCACTAACCAAAAATTTCGTTCATTAACGAAGTTGTCATCGGCAAAGGAAAAGATATCAATTTGGAAAAGCCATACCAGAGAAGAAAAGAAAGAAAATTTTATCGTTGCGGCTGGAGAATCCAGGGCAACCGCCTGGGATAAGAGGAGGAGGTGAGACCCTTGAAAGTTTTGTCTGTGAACCGCGAAGAGGTCTTATACGGTCGGTTTTTTAACTATTTCATTTTGCTTAAATATATATATATATATATATTTTTCTTTTCTATATTGATATCATTAACTATTATCCAATTGGCAAATATATTGCTGACACCTAAACATATTTCCACTTATATTAACCTACATAACCATATTTTTTTGAGTATATTTCATCACACTAACTATATATCTATACCATTATCAACTAATTAAGAACGTTTGTTTTGTTTTGAGTATCTTATCTTAGTTTTGGTAATTAATTAATATATATCCAAACTTTTAAATATAGGTATATTCTCCCCAAATATGTACTCATATACACTATTTAATTAACATAAAAGGAAATTGTACTATCCAATTATAATTGTACTCGTTACATTTTTGTTTGCTTTTTACGTATTTTACACACCGTTAATAATAATAGTAATGCATTAGATTAATGTGATACCACTTAAATATTGTTGGGTGATTTTGTGTGTTGTACGAAAAACAGGAATCCTCGACTGGTACCAGAGCGACGATTTGTTTTTTTCCTTTCCGGTATTATATGGACGTTGTTGTTTTGCGGTAATAGTTGATTGCATCCACATTACCTATGTAGTAACAGTATTTTTGTTAGATTTACACGTATGTAAAGTTAATGCACACTTACCTTCATTTTGTTGATGATTAATTAATTGTATTGTCTTATAATTATTATATAATATATTTGTGGTCAATTTCTTTAACTCCACTAGTATTACTAGGCATGACAGCCTAAGGGGGTAAATTATCCAGGACGGTTGGGTTTTGCTTTCTCTCCAGGGGCATCTCGAAGTCGCGTTGAACATTTACAGGTCCACCAGGTCGTTGGGAACTTCCAGCGATGAATGCCTTTGGCTAACCTAGGACAAGAACGGTATGAAGAGATCTCCCTTTTAACTAATAGGTAAGTGGTGAATCATGTGAGTAGAGTCCCGGTCACACAACCCCACCGGCGAGCTAGCGTAAACCGTGTGGCCGGTTTAGCATCCCCTAAAAACATTTAGGAAACTAGGGAGGATGTGGTTTTTCAAATTTTTTTATGTTTACCCACGCACGATGGCAGTAGCCTTGCTGGCACCAGCAAGGAGCTCCATTGTGCCGGTACATGAATGGCGCCCAACGAATGCTTTCATGCCAACGATTTGGCCAACAAGTTTTCGATATTAAATTATGGCACCCTTTTATTACATAAATGACGCCCCAACTTCTGTAACTTATTCAAATTATCTTGGACTATGGTTCACCACCAATGCCTCGTTTTTACCGATTCATCTCTTTTGTCTAAATTCAGTGTGAATTTTGAGTTGCTTTCACTTTTAGGTTATCCCGCATCTTGTTATCTTCTTCGCTTTAGGCATCTTTGAACTAGGCTTACCGGCACCGCTGGCTAACAAGCGTATGACCGCTTGGCCATGGGTGAAGGCTGAGTCTGGAGTTCTTTTGTCCTGTTTTTTTCTCGTCGTCCTGAGTATCAGGCGTCATACCGCCTGCCAGTGCTTCGTTCAGTGGACAGGATCCTTGTTACTTTCTACTGATTGACGTTTGAGTTGTAACTCGGGCTTAACCGTCTGAGGTAACAGGCGTGCTATCGCCTGCCCACTGCGTCCCGTGGACACCTTTAATCCATTCAGTCCCTCAAATTCTTTTTCTTTTTCTTTCAATTTAGACAATTCGTCGAAATGTGGTGAGGGTTGGGGTCACTTCAGGTGAACCTCTAGGAGGCCGCACAGGCTTAACCGTCTGGCTAATCACCTGCGCCCTGTGGACTTTTGTTGAGGGACATCCGGCTTCTTCCTTTTGCTTTTATTGTTTTTCTCTCCAGTCTGTCCCCACTGCTGATTGATTTTCCGTAGGGTAGCTCAGTTGTGGGTGGGCAACGGAATCAAATTAAAATTTTTATGATTTTCGAAGAAGATTTCCTTGTCCTTTATGTTGAGGTAGACACTTCATGTCGTTCGAGTAGATGAAGACGTGTGGTGCTTCCGGCGCTGTCGATGACATTTGGTGCTGGCTATGTCACATAGCTACCACCGACTGACACCGATGACATCGGCCACCGAGAGTCCTGGGGAGAGAGAATTTTTTTCCGACCATCCTGGAATTCCACCAAAACATTTTAACACAAACAAAAACTATTTTACACCTTAATTTTTTTTCAGCTATTGTACGGTTTTGATTATTGCGAGTATCTCAATTATTGTTAGTCGGCTCACGGAAGTTTTTGATTAGGATATCTACAGTTACCGTAGTAGTCCCGACTTTATCATCAGTTTTATTCCGTTGATTCTTTTGTTGGTTAGTCCCGATCTTGTGGCGTATACTGTTAACGGGTATTGGTTATATCTCGGGTAGTAGAGACCAATTAACTTGTTTCTCTTTTTAATTATTGGGTATATAGTTAAGAAATACTATTTTGTGTATCGGTTGTTGCTGTATTTTTTTGCGCTAGGTAGTGACCCTATCTTGCACGGGTATCGTTTATAAAGTGGTTAGCATCCCGAAGACGTCCCCATTCATAGTTATTTTCGGATTTCTGGGTAATACGTCGTATAAATGGAACTAGAGGCGGAAAGAAAACCGCTCTCGCCACTGGGCAAAGCGATCGTCCAGACGAATCTCACATCGACCTTGATGAGTCGTCACTTTCCGAAGTCAACGATCCCACCCCGGAGGAACAACTCCAACAGGTACAACGGGAACTAGAGGCACTGCGGCCCCAACAGCGTGCTGCGGAGATTCCGATACCCCCTCGTATGGATCGTCACCATCCCCCGGCTGAGCCCGTACATACCGACAGCAGAAGGGAAGCGTCAACCGGAACCTATCGCCGCAAGTCTCCAGTTACAACCTGGAACATCAAGTTTTCCGGTGAGAACCCTGCGCTGTCGGCAGAAGAATTTTTGTTCCGGTTGGAGCTGAGGGCACGCGACGAGTGGGTCAGCCAGTCTGAGCTATGTCGAAATATTTCGGCTTTACTCACAGGCCGAGCCGAGGACTGGTACTGGTCCCAGTTCCGCCGCCAACTCCGTGACCCAGATTGGGAAACGGTGAAAGGTCATCTCACCAGACAGTTTAGGAGTCGTGAGTCAGACTTTGAACTGATAAAACGACTGTTGGAACTGAAACAACAAAACAATTCCTATGATGACTACGTCGCAAAAATGTTGTCGTTGTATAACAGAATGTCCAATCCAATGCCGGAGGTGGAGTTGGTGGACATAATCCTTCAAAATTTGGACGCACCTTTAGGTTCAGTGGTGATAGGCCAACGTTTCACCACAATGCATGAGCTACGGGAAGTCTGCATCCGCGCCGAACGCTGGCATAAGCATAAACGTCTGGAGCGAAGGCCCGATCGGCAAATACAAGAGGTCGACTACTCGTCAATGAATGAATCGAATTCATCACCACCGGACGTATCCTCGCAACGGGTCGATGAGATGACAACGCCGCGTCAGTTCCCGACGAATCCACGACCTTTCCGTTGTTGGAATTGTCAGCAACAGGGTCATCCTTTTATGGACTGCCCATCTGAGACTCGTGGCCTGTTTTGCTACAAGTGTGGCAAGCCAGGAGTCGTGACACCAGTATGTCCCACCTGCCAGGGAAACCGGAGCCGGGGTGCGAGACCGTACGGGAGTCCGCGCCCGAGCTAAGCTCGCCCGTCATTTCCCCGAACATTTCAAACACCAGTACTACGTCAACCATCAGCGACTTCACGTCAACTGATGATCTTCCATCTTTTCCCTCCGAGGAGGTCAGACTTTCATTTATTTCCCGTTGGAAGAAATATATCTCCACTCGTGCCCGCATCTTTTCGGAGCCCCCTTTTGTGGACTCCCTGCATTCTCGGCATACCCCTCCCCAAATTAGAGTACGAGCTAAGGAGAAGCGACATCTTTCGCAGAAACTTGTTTCTGCTTTCATCTCTGACTTGTCAGATCCTCGTCCTTTTACTAAGGTCACCTTACTTAATGAGGAGGTGAATGGGTTATTGGACAGTGGCGCCAGTATCAGCTGTCTGGGAAGAGACGCTGAATCCTTTCTAGCCAATCATCCCGAAGTGACAGTCTACACTTTGCACACTGCATTGCAAACTGCTGACGGGGCTTCACAAAGAATTTGCGGTTACATCCGGGTTCCGGTCTCCTGTGGAGGACGGACCCGTGATATGACTATCTATGTGGTGCCCAGTCTCAGCCAGAGACTGTATCTAGGGATCGATTTTTGGAAACTTTTCAGCATCGCTCCCCAATTAGTCTGCGAGTTAAACGCCTCAACTGCGTCTACTAACATGCACGACTTAACGTCCTTGCAAAGCGAGCAGTTGGAGCGGGTCAAGGCCAGGTTTCCCTCTTTCGATGTCTTAGGACTGGGAAAGACCCACCTGGAAGAACACACGATCGACACTGGTGACTCAGTCCCCATTAAGCAGAGGCATTATCCTGTCTCACCCGCTATTCAACATTTGATGTATGGCGAGTTGGACAGGACGTTGGCTTTGGGGGTGATTGAGCCATCGAACAGTCCCTGGAATTCTCCAGTGGTGTTAGTTCGTAAACCAGGCAAGGTACGCCTGTGTCTTGACTCTCGCAAGGTTAACAGTGTCACTGTCAAAGACGCCTATCCCCTTCCACACATCGATGGTCTTCTTGATCGTCTTCAAGACACCAAGTTCATCACGAGTTTGGACCTTAAGGATGCTTTGTGGCAAATTCCCTTGGAGGTGAAGTCGCGAGAGCGGACAGCTTTCACTGTCCCCGGTCGTCCCCTGTACCAGTTTACAGTCATGCCTTTCGGCTTGTGTAATGCCCCACAGCGCATGTGTCGCCTGATGGACAAGAGCATTCCTGGACATTTACGTGAGAACGTCTTTGTCTATTTGGATGACCTGCTCATAGTTTCACCTGACTTTGACTCTCATTTAAGGCTTTTGGACGAAGTCGCCAGCTGTCTCCGTCGTGCGGGGTTAACACTCAATCTGGCTAAGAGCAAATTTTGCGTGACTGAAGTCAAGTATCTCGGCTTCATAATTGGTGATGGGACACTGAAAACAGATCCTAATAAGGTGACGGCCATCACGGAATTCCCGACTCCGAAGTCTCATAAGCAGACTAGGAGGTTCTTGGGTATGACCGGATGGTATCAGCGTTATTATTATGCTAGCGTGGCTTCTTCAATCACGGATTGTTTGAAGACAAAAACTTTTAGTTGGAATGATGAGGCCCAGCAGGCGTTCGAGACGTTGAAAAAGCTGATGACGGAAGCTCCTCTTCTAGTCACTCCAGATTTCTCCAAACCTTTTTATATTCAGTGGACTGGTGTAGGTAGTGTGCTCTTTCAAAAGGACATGGATGGAGGAGAACATCCTATTGCTTATATGTCCAAGAAATTGAACGGAGCACAACGAAACTACACCATTACTGAGCTCGAGTGCTACGCAGCCGTGCTGAGTATAAAGAAGTTTAGGGCTTATGTGGAGGGACAGGTTTTCACAGTCATTACTGACCATGCAAGTCTAAAGTGGCTCATGGGCCAGAAGGAGCTCAACGGACGTTTAGCCCGGTGGAGTCTTAAGCTTCAGGGGTTCGATTTTACGATCGAACATCGTAAAGGCACCCACAATGTGGTGCCCGATGCCTTGTCCCGCATGGATTGCGTGGACGACCTGTCCCTATGTTTCGACGTTGACTTAAATGCCACGTCCTTCAAATCCCCTGATTATCTTCGTCTGATTGAACGAATCAGGCAAGCCTCACCGCAGTTACCAGACCTGCGAGTTGAAGATGGGTACGTGTTCCAGCGTACATCCCCACGTACTGGAGACTCGGTTGCTGACGACCTAGCCTGGAAGTTGTGGGTTCCAACGGAACTGACCACGCCTCTCATCGAGTCGGCTCACTTGCCTCCCCAAACATCGCATGGTGGATTGGGGAAGACTCTAACCCGTTTGAGAGTTAAATACTTTTGGCCAGGTATGTCCAAACAGGTGCGGGAATTCATCGCCCACTGTGAGGTCTGCAAGACCACTAAAGCCCCCAGTTCCGTACTTCGACCACCTATGGGCAACGCCAAGGATGCGTCGAAGCCGTTCCAATTTTTGTACGTGGACTTCTTAGGTCCTTACACCCGGTCGAAGAAAGGTCACACGGCAGTGTTTGTTGTATTAGATGCCTTCACCAAGTTTGCCTTCTTACACCCCGTGTCCGCTGAGACTACGGCGGTGGCCGTCAAGTTCCTCGAGCAAACTATTTTTCACACCTTTGGAGTTCCTGAAATCATCTCCTCCGACAATGGTCGGCAATTCACATCCAAAGAGTTTGCTAAATTGTTAACCGATTATGGCGTGCGACATGTGCGCACAGTCGTATATTCGCCTCACCCTAATGCTTCCGAGCGGGTGAATCGATCGGTATTAGCCGCCATCAGAGCGTATTTAAAGGAGGATCAGCGTGAGTGGGATAGACATCTCTCGTCCATTGAATGCGCTCTTCGTAGCGCCCACCACGAGGCAATAGGCATGTCACCGTATCAGGCCCTTTTTGGTAGCCATAAGATCCTGCACGGATCAGCTTATCCAGTCCTGAAGAAACTGGACGTTTTCCAGGAAGGTGACATCGCTTTCTTGCCCTTGACGGACAAATTGCAGATACTGCGTGAACGAGTAGCGCTAAATTTAGCCGCTGCGCATACCAGGCATACTACTCGATATAAGTTACGTTGCCGAGTGGGCAGTTTTCGACCTGGGGATGAGGTGTACCGAAGAACCTTCTGGGCGAGTAATCGAGCTGGTCGCTTCAGTGCCAAGTTGGCACCGAGATTTATGAAAGCCCGGATACGGACAAAAATTGGAACTAGCTTGTACGAGCTGGAGGATTTGGCTGGTAACAGCATAGGCGTCTATCACGCCAAAGACATACGACCCTGATTGTCCTCGAATCAAGCGCTCCTCGGAGTATCCCTAAACCTCCTTGCTTTTCGGTCAGTCTGGGGAACAACTCTCGGCGAAAGGTTGTCCTGGCGATCCACCGGGGAATGTCAAAGGCAATGTGGTATTGCTGGACACTAACCCGATGGACCGAAAGGAGACATTTTCGGCGTGGAGGTCTGGATGATTGTAGAGACCCGGAGGGGAACAATGTGGTATTGGTTGCCGCCGGATCCCTAAAACTTCAGGCTTACCCTCCGAGAGACTCGTCAGACTGTCCATATCTCAAAATTTTAATTTTGACAGCACGAATAAATTCTCACTGATTTTTTTTTGCAAAGCATTATATACTAAATTCCCGGCTAGCTTTGTAGCTAGAGCATGAGACTCTGAATCGCAGGGTGTGATACGAGCCACACATTGACTCCAAACACTAATTCTCACGGCTGAAAAACCTTCCGTTTTTTTCCGGCTCCTCACTGCCTCGCAAGTCGGGTTTGTGGACCCGAGGGTATGTAAGGGTCGGTTAATTACAGAAAAGAATTCTCCTTACGAAATATTCCCCCATCTCGCGGAAATTTCAGAAATTATTAATAATCACTTAGGAAGCTTAAGGATTCGAAAATTTTTGGCATCACGTAGGCGAAAAAAAAAACAAAATTTTTCGGAGAATAGAAAAAAATAGATTTTTTCTGAGAGTCTGATTTGAGGAGTGACCAAATAAAGTCTGGTCCGGTCCGTGTTCGTATCCGTAGCACGAAGATTAAAGTTTGTGGTTAAATTGTCCCATAACTCGGTCTTCCTGTCGGGGTTGTGTCGCAGGCCCGAGGGAATTACAGTCTCTTATTTAAAAGTAGCTAGCGCGTTTTGAGTTGTTTAGCACTGTTTTGGTTGCCCAGCAGGGAAACGCAGCCTGCAGCCATCTAATTACCAGTGGGAAAAAGTCTCCATGACATCAGCACAGAATTAAATGCCACCTTGTTCCGCTGGAGTACTGGTCACCGAACAACCAAGTGCGCAAAGAAATTCTACAAATGTCTAAATACGAGAGGTGCCTGATTTGTCCAGTTTTATGAAGAAGTACCGGAAGTGTTTAGGAAGAAGTACCAAGTAGAGAATTATTTACGTCTGCAATAGGTCAATTATTGTGGATAAGAATGGAAAAAGTTCGCACCGCGTTAAGCGCGATAGTGTTGTAGGAGTTATATATGGTATTTAGAGGTATTTTGATTATTGTTGTTTATAAAAAAAAAGAAAAACTTTGGACGAGAAATTGGAAATATTTTCTTCTTATATTTTCACATCTGTTAGTTGGGTTACTTATAAGATCTATAACGAAGACGTCAGAATTGAACTTTTCAATGTATCGCCTACAATTTTGGTAGAATAGTTAAAGTCATGAACTCTGTTGAGTGTTGTTACCAAATGAGTGACAGCATCGAATTATTGCAAGTGCACTAACCAAAAATTTCGTTCATTAACGAAGTTGTCATCGGCAAAGGAAAAGATATCAATTTGGAAAAGCCATACCAGAGAAGAAAAGAAAGAAAATTTTATCGTTGCGGCTGGAGAATCCAGGGCAACCGCCTGGGATAAGAGGAGGAGGTGAGACCCTTGAAAGTTTTGTCTGTGAACCGCGAAGAGGTCTTATACGGTCGGTTTTTTAACTATTTCATTTTGCTTAAATATATATATATATATTTTTCTTTTCTATATTGATATCATTAACTATTATCCAATTGGCAAATATATTGCTGACACCTAAACATATTTCCACTTATATTAACCTACATAACCATATTTTTTTGAGTATATTTCATCACACTAACTATATATCTATACCATTATCAACTAATTAAGAACGTTTGTTTTGTTTTGAGTATCTTATCTTAGTTTTGGTAATTAATTAATATATATCCAAACTTTTAAATATAGGTATATTCTCCCCAAATATGTACTCATATACACTATTTAATTAACATAAAAGGAAATTGTACTATCCAATTGTAATTGTACTCGTTACATTTTTGTTTGCTTTTTACGTATTTTACACACCGTTAATAATAATAGTAATGCATTAGATTAATGTGATACCACTTAAATATTGTTGGGTGATTTTGTGTGTTGTACGAAAAACAGGAATCCTCGACTGGTACCAGAGCGACGATTTGTTTTTTTCCTTTCCGGTATTATATGGACGTTGTTGTTTTGCGGTAATAGTTGATTGCATCCACATTACCTATGTAGTAACAGTATTTTTGTTAGATTTACACGTATGTAAAGTTAATGCACACTTACCTTCATTTTGTTGATGATTAATTAATTGTATTGTCTTATAATTATTATATAATATATTTGTGGTCAATTTCTTTAACTCCACTAGTATTACTAGGCATGACAGCCTAAGGGGGTAAATTATCCAGGACGGTTGGGTTTTGCTTTCTCTCCAGGGGCATCTCGAAGTCGCGTTGAACATTTACAGGTCCACCAGGTCGTTGGGAACTTCCAGCGATGAATGCCTTTGGCTAACCTAGGACAAGAACGGTATGAAGAGATCTCCCTTTTAACTAATAGGTAAGTGGTGAATCATGTGAGTAGAGTCCCGGTCACACAACCCCACGCCCCCACCGGCGAGCTAGCGTAAACCGTGTGGCCGGTTTAGCATCCCCTAAAAACATTTAGGAAACTAGGGAGGATGTGGTTTTTCAAATTTTTTTATGTTTACCCACGCACGATGGCAGTAGCCTTGCTGGCACCAGCAAGGAGCTCCATTGTGCCGGTACAACCCATAAGCTTCCGTTTATTTTGCAGTTGAGGTGATACGAATTTTCATATATACACTCCTGCAAAAAATGATAGGGACAAGTAAATATTTACTTGTTTTTTTATAAATTGACAGTGAAAAGAAGGAACTTTTTTGTTTATTTTTGATGCCTTTTATTGAAAGTATTTTACCAATAATTAGAAGTTATCTGTTAAGTTATCTGTTGTAACTAACGGTAAAGAAAATTATTGAAACTGTGAATAATTATAGGGACGAAATAATTTGTTTTAATTTAGAGATGTTGTGAAATAAAATAGCAACCCACCTTTTGACTTGGGTACTAATAGTGAGTTTTGTTCCCATTTTTCTGAATAACTTCCTTAAAGATCCTTCTTTTCACTGTCAATTTATAAAAACACTAAATATTTACTTGTCCCTATCGTTTTTCACAGGAGTGTACATACTACGAGAGTTTCAAAAAAAGCATTTTTTTCGTATTTTTGATTCCAAATAACAAAATGTGAAACTCAAAAACGAATCCTAAATGAAGCCAATGATGTTGTGGCGCGGTGCTACCATTTCGAGTTTCACAAATTTTGAGCCCCCATTTCTCCTCCTTAGGGGTTGAATTTCGAGAAATGCCGCAACATGTGTTTTATTATTTATGCTGTATAGTAGGCATTTATACCAAGTTCGAGGAAAATCTGATGAAAAATATATTACTTCCCATACAACTTTTTCCACCCTGTTTCACTCCCTTAGTGGAGTATTTATACTAAGTTTGAAGAAAATCTTACTAAAGAAAAAAATAATTCCCCATGCAACCTATTCCATCTGTTTTCACCCCCTTTAGGGGTAGGTAGAGCAAAGCTGATAGCGTATAAACAATCATATACATATTATCAAACTCATGTGGTAAAATTTTTGTGGCGATCGGTTGAGCGGTTTCGGAATCTATAAAATATTTACAGACTTTTATATATTTATTTTAGAATTTTGGGTAATTATTTACTTTATCAGCCCACCCCCGCAGGCGGTAGGGGTTGTATAGGGGGTTGAAGTGAACACATTTCCTTTGGAATTAGCCGTCACCCTCTAAAAATTTATTCAGGGTTGAAATTTCGTAAAAATCACTTTTTTTCTAGTAATTTTTTAAAAATAGCGGTTTAATAAGCAGTTATATTAGCAGTGGCGGACTAAGGGTGGGGCGGAGGGGGCGATCCGCCCCGGGCCTCTGGTTCCTAGGGCCTCCAAATGTCTACAAGTTCCCTTGATCAAATCCTAAACAAGGCTTTTAAAATATGGTCAGTGCCTACGTCAGTGGTACTTTGGAGTCGGAGGTCCCGTACAATGTTCCTGTAGACACAAATAAGTACAGCGTGTACCGGTAGTTTACAATTTTTAAATTAAAATTACTTTTACTGCTAATCTTTCAATGTCTATTTAGTTTTCGTGTAGTTCCAGTTTCACTTATATATTGCACTTGTATTTTTTTACTTTCATCTACATAGATCAAAATTTTACTGCCATCTAGACTTTTTACGCGGTACTAATATTCTTTTATGATGAACGCGTCCAATACTCGGGGAATTCCTGGATGAATGAATGAGGCGCAAATCATTTACTCTCGTTCGCCTACATTATATTACGTCGAATAAGTTCATAACCTTTCTTTTAAAATCTATTAAATTTCAATACGAAACCACTTATATTATAGCTTAAAATATAATGCTGGATCCACACGTTTGTCAAGGCTTGGCAAAAGTTCGCAAATTCGCCTTGACAAACGTGTGGATCCGACATAACAGTACGTGTTTTTGGTGTTTATTGTGGCGTATAAGTAAATGAGTTCAGAGTTTGAATAGTAGTGGTATTGGCACGTACACACACACTTGTAGATACAAATGGCAACTGAATAAAAGGCTTCTAAAATTGCATCAACTTCTTAGACTGAGGGCCTCATTCAGCTTTGCCGCCCCGGGCCTCTAACCGGCTTAGTCCGCCACTGTATATTAGTAACGACTTTGACTCTGGATTGCGCGCCCCAAAACACTCCCCCACCTCAACTTCTACCTCATTCTCGGATTAGGGCGCGACCCTTTTGGTGTTGTACCCAGAGTGGAGGACGAGGCGATGAAGTAAACAATCACCCTTAATACAAACATTTAAAAAAAACTTTCAAAATCGGAACTGTTATTCCTTCATTGAATTCGACTTCTCTTGAGATATATAAAGTAACGAAAATTTTGATTTTTTTTATTGTAAACAAAAATATATTCAAATTTACCCAACTAATCACTCAAATTTTCTCTATAATCAATAATAAAATCAATAAAAAAAGTTTGCATTTTTAATACGCTTTTATTAGCTTCACTTATGTAAACAAATCTTGTAAGTTAAATTTGACTCACTTCCCGGTTTCCAATTGAGCTGAAATTTTGCACAGATGTATAGTTCTGGTGACAATGCAATCTGACAATTTTGTAAAAAAGTCAAGATGGCGGTTCCAAGATGGCGGCCGAATTTTGCATTTGTGCTCCGGACCCGCAACATGGGTATCAAATGCAAGGGTATGACAAGAAGAATACAATTAGCTATGTGGCGTCATTCAAAATTCAAAATGGCGGCCAACACAAGATGGCGGAAAACATAATAGAGTAAAACGTAGAAAATATGATCTATGAAAACTTGAAATTTTGCACATATGTATGCATAGTTCGTGTGACAATGCAATCTGACTTTTTTTGTAAAAAAATCAATTTGGCGGTTCCAACATGTCGGACGAATTTTGCAATTGTGTTTCCCCGACCCCCGACTAGGATATCAAATGAAAGGTATGTCAGGTAGAATACAATTAGCTGGGTGGCGTCATTCCAAATTCAAAATGGCGGCCAACGCAAAATGGCGGATTATCTTTTTCTTTACAATGCCCTCGGTATGGGTATCAAATGAAAGGGTATGACAAATACAATGCAGTAAACTGTGTGACGACATTTTAAATTTGATATGGCGACCACCACAAAATGGCGAAATACATTAAACAGACTAAAAAGTAGAGAATAAAAATATATAGCTCTTTGTAATGCTTTTTTAAATTCAGGCGCAAACCTGCTTTTTTTCAAGTTTTTCTAAAAATTAATCAAATTTAAAATCTCTGTATGTTATGATTACTATGCACGTAGAACGAAATAATAGCCGTGTTCCTTTTCTACTTTTAAGTACTCCGGAGTAAAAAATTAAAGGAACGCAAAATTTGTCGATTTGAGTAAAACCTATGAATTCTCTGTGAGAGCAGGAGTAGTTCCAAGTAAATACGAGTACAAAAGAGCAGAAAAGGAACACGGCTAATATTATAAAATTAATGTTGAAAACCCATTCCCGTTGATTGTAGAGGTTTACAACAGAAATTAGAAGCCCAACAATTCAAAGCAGTGTAACTATCGCTATCTAGCGTCGTAGTCGGACAAATGTTTGTCCATATCTACTTAGTATATAGTCAATGCAATAGATTCCTATGCGCTTTAGCTATTGTTTTGTTCATAGATATATGAAAAAATGATGATGATTTGGTGGCCGATTGGTAAAATTTGACAACGGGGGAAAAAATGAATGGGCGAGACAACTTTAATGGGAAATTTGGCATCAAGCGTTTGTTATTATGTTGAGAAAAATAAAATGGCTTTTAAGGGATTATTTCTTTTTTAGCGAAAAATGTGACAAATTTTTAGATTTTTTTCTCAGGTATTTTAATTCGTAGAAACTTGAAATTTTTATGGGTAATTGTACTAATATTGTAATATAAAAAATAGTTTTTATTTTTTAATTTTTTTTATATGGCATGGTCAAGCTAAGGAATCTTCCTTTGGAACACTAGTCCGTCATGTGGTGCAAGTCATGGTGTAATGTCTAGTTGTCTAGTAATAAGCTTGAGCTGAAGGATAGAAGAGAAGCATATGGTAGGGATTTGCAGGGTGCGTGAGTAGATGTCGAAGAACCTTGCGTTTGAACTCGGAGGTCTTACAATGGGTTCAGCAAAACCGACTGTGGAGTTGTTCTATTTATAAACGAACTTCTAAACCTTAATGGCGCGAAGAGGAGGTCTGTAGTGAGCCGGGGGTAAGACGAGTTGGCTAGTATTGTGTTGCGAGAAAAAAGTTGCCGTGTAGGCAGGAGGTTCTTAATTTCAGTGGAGCTGCTACATTCCTACGGTGTCTTTAGTGGTCTATGGAGAAGCAGAGGGGCGGTTTTGCACCTTCTCCAGCCAAGTCAAAGTAGTTTTTGGGGCGCCCGCTAAAATATACGAATAATATTCAAGGCGGGGCGGAATGTAGGATTTGTGGATTGCAGCCAGGGCAGCTGGCTTAAGGAGGAACTTGCATCTTTTGAGGAATCTCAGGCATTGATAAACTTGTTGGGCGATTTGGAATATGTGATTATTCCATCGCAGATCTAAAGATAAAATTTCGTCTAAGATGTTTACAGATGAGTCAGCCATTAGATTTTTTTGCCTGCTGAAATAGAGGGAAGGACGGTGCAGGTTTTTGTAGAGATAAGACAGTACTTGGTTTTGGTTGCGTTGAAATTCGACACAATTTTAAAGGCCCCAATCAAGAATGAGTTCAATGTCCCGTTAATAGAGTTGGAGCAATGAATGAGATTTTCTTTATTTTCGAGTATAGATCGCAGTGCTCGGAAATTGAAGTTCCACCGACTTTCAACAGTTCGCGGGAGACCACGTTTGTTGCAAACTTCCATTAATAAATCTTTTCGTTAGAGAGCATGAAAAAAATGAAGTAAAAGCAAATACATATATTAACGAAAAATATTGGTGTTTCTTTAATAACTGAGCATGCCTGCTTTAAGACTCAATTTAGTTGATGGGTATAACAATGCACAAAGTGTGCAAATGGATACAATTTTTTTACTAAGGTTTGAACCCCGCCTGTACTCACACTTATTACAGAGCCACCATCACATGTTTGAGCAATCAATTTTTTTCTAAATTGTAGCATTTCAGCGCATTCTAAATCACATCAACTATACCTTTTGCGGACAAAGCTCAAAATGTGATAAAAAACTTTCAACAGGCTTATTATTTTTTTAACGAAACATAAAATCAAGACCATTTGCGATTTACACGAAATATCCGTAGTTTCATCAGCTTGAGCAGATACAAAATTTGTTGCTTGAAGTGCAGATTTCACTTCATGAACATAAACCTGTAAACAGTATTCAAGTAACTCATTTTGTACAGTTTTCGAAGTGTTTTTTTTTGCGATTTGATTATTCTTCAAGTAGTCGTCGAATGCGATATCTATTGATCTGGTATATGAACCATATCAAGAAATATCCCTCCATTACTACTTGATTCACGTTCGTTGTGTCCACGAAGAGCTAAATTGTAACCAGCGCAAAACTTTAAGATATCTAAAATTCAACTTAATATTTGACGATTCTTTTTAACATTTTCATTATATTTTGCTATGGAACTCGCGTATCCTGAATCGATCCGTGAGAGAATATTGGCCGTCCGAAGGTTTGGTAATTTAAAGTATTATTTAAATGCGTAGCGCTCGTTTCAAGTTTTTAATTCGTTCCGATAAATGTTTTAAACCCGGATACCGATTTCTGTCCAAGCCGATTCTCCTCTAAACCAAGCGCAAAAAAGCAAAACAATGCATTTTTTCCTATACTAACCGTAAGCGATTTCTTTTTAGAAACCAATAAAATGAAAATTTTCTACTTTGTGATTTTTCAGTACAAATTAATTTAAAATCAAATGGTTAATGTGGCCCTAAACGTTTAATTTCTAATTTTTCTTCTAATGACAACAAAGAACAATTTTTCTTCAATAAATTATCTACGTGATTCATTTTAACCAAAAACTGAAATTAAATTAAATATAATTTAAGAAAAATGGAATATTAATATTTATTGCAAATAATTTAATAAACAATAATTTAATAATATTTATTGGCGAATAATTAAATATATATCTACCGCAATTCTGCGAGCACACACTTTTCATTTAAAAATCAACTTGTAACTGTCAGTTAAAATTCAATCTCCAATTAGCTCTGTTTCCCATAAAAATTTATCTTTTTACTACTTTTTACTACATTTGTATCAAAATGTTTGCTACGGGCTGAATAAAATCAGCCCCTCAGGTATATAAAATCCATAAGTGTAAAAAAAGTATCAAAATGTTTGGCCAATTAGTAGCATATGCAGGCAAAATTACTTTAGAAATTTAATAAACAAAACTAAAAGAACGAACCGACAACACTGTCATTATATGTTCGTGAGCAAACCCAAGAGAGCAAGAGAATCCACTGGCATGTGTATTACATGTCATTGAAGAGAATCCCAATGAATCCTAGGGCTAATAAAATTTAGCTCCGCTTGGTAGAACAAAAGTTCATGAATCAATCGCCCTAGTCAAGAAATTTTGCATACAAAATGATTCATCTTCGGGGCTGACTAAATGATAGCCCCTGAGGAGAGAATTACATGTAAAAATGGGTATGGAATTATGATTCGGCCAGATTATTTTGATAGAGAGAGTTGAGTTTTTCTTATTTTTTTTATTTGCTCTTTTTTTTATACTTTTCCTTTATACTTCGAATATTTTTGTGCGGTATTATTTTGAATTTTTTTTAGAAATTGTAATAAATTGCAAAGAAAATTTGCGTTGCTTTTTTGTAACAATGAAATGTGTGAATATGATTTGCTCGATAATTTCTGGTGGGGCTAAACCCCACTAGCCCCTAAAGACGAGCCGCCACTGAGCTCTACTCTCAAGTTTCTGAAAGGAACAAAAATGTATGTAGTTTTGAAGACGGCCGGCCTTTCTATCTACTGAATAAACTCAGTAATTTGCAAAGTAACAAAGAACTTATGTTGTTTAATGGTGGGTCCACATGAAAGAGGCTTTTGTCGGTCGTACTTTGAAGTTTGAATGGAACGTCCGACGGAATGCCTGTGTGGACAATGTGGACGGAATGTTGGTGCGCACTATTTCCAGCGGCTTACGAGCGCCTTTTCTTTGTTTCACGGGTATTATTCTATGGGAAAAAAGTTTTGCGAACAAAGTTTGTGTTGTCCCCTTCCAAGTATGATGTATATTGAATATTACAAATAAATTTTAAAATAGCTGGCAATTTCTAGAAATGCAAATTTTAATTATCGGTTAATTTCTAAATACTATAGTTTTCTATTCTAGAATTACTTCGTCTGTGCTTGTGTATCTTTATTTTCGTTTTCTAGTACATACTTCCGTAACATCATGCTCCTTCTTTAAAGCTGGTCGTCCCAAGCAAGGGTTGGCGACCCCTCATGTTGCTAATAACTTCACAATATGTCCACACCACATCTACAACTTCTTCTTAGATTTTGCATCTCGTTGCAACCTGTACATCAAGAATTCCAACTTGTTTGCAATCTTTATGTCACCACAAAACAAGTGAGTTCTTGTGTAGAGGAACTCGCCATTTCACGGCAGTATTTTTATTTTCAATTCTTGGATTATTTTCATTATTTTAAAATTTGATGCTATCGGAAGTAAGCAAGGGGTGGTTTTATTGAAGCTACCATAACTGAATGAATGGGTAATGGAGTGGAATATATATGTATGTCAGTGTTGGGCAAATCAATTAAATTTTCAATCAATTAATTAATTGACTAAAAAATTAATTGCGATTAATTTAATTGCAGTTAAAATTAATTGCAATTGAAATATTAATTGCACCCCACAATTAATTTATTTGGATTAATCCGTGTTAATTGTATATAGCAACTAAATCAATTGCAATTAATTTTAACTGCAATTAAATTAATCGCAATTAATTTTTTAGTCAATTAATTAAAGACAATTAAAACTAACAATTAATCCTCTTCAATTTTATGTGAACTTGATTTAAGGGTTCCAAATGGCGGACTAACTTTGGCAATTATGTTCCGACTGTACTGAAAATAAGCTTCTGGGGGCTTTAAGGGTTCCAAATGACGAATTTGTGGTTAAAATTTGAAAATTCAAAATGGCGGACTAATTTTTGTAATTGTGTTCCGATTGTACTGAAAACCAGTATCTGGGCGCTTTAAGGGTTCCAAATGACGAATTTGTGGTTAAAATTTGAAAATTCAAAATGGCGGACTAATTTTTGTAATTGTGTTCCGATTGTACTGAAAATCAGTATCTGGGGGCTTTAAGGGTTCCAAATGACGAATTTGTGGTTAAAATTTGAAAATTCAAAATGGCGGACTAATTTTTGTAATTGTGTTCCGATTGTACTGAAAATCAGTATCTGGGGGCTTTAAGGGTTCCAAATGACAAATTTGTGGTTGAAATTTGAAAATTCAAAATGGCGGACTAATTTTTGTAATTGTGTTCCGATTGTACTGAAAATCAGTATCTGGGGGCTTTAAGGGTTCCAAATGACGAATTTGTGGTTAAAATTTGAAAATTCAAAATGGCGGACTAACTTTGGCAATTGTGTTCCGACTGTACTTAAAATCAGCTTCTGGGGGCTTTAAGGGTTCCAAATGACGAATTTGTGGTTAAAATTTGAAAATTCAAAATGGCGGACTAATTTTTGTAATTGTGTTCCGATTGTACTGAAAATCAGCTTCTGGGGGCTTTAAGGGTTCCAAATGACGAATTTGTGGTTAAAATTTGAAAATTCAAAATGGCGGACTAATTTTTGTAATTGTGTTCCGATTGTACTGAAAATCAGTATCTGGGGGCTTAAAGGGTTCCAAATGACGAATTTGTGGTTAAAATTTGAAAATTCAAAATGGCGGTTTTGTAAACAATTGTTAGCTACATAGTATAATCTCACGAAAATATGTCAGATCCACACTCTTATTCATGCTGTAATCTTTGTTTTGGGGAGGGGAGGCAGTCCATACAATAAATTAAACATTATATAATCCAAAAAATATTATTACATTCTGAAAAAAAAATAAAGGATTATGCTAATTCAAGATTTGAAAATGGGCTTTTGACGGTGATGGACATTATACGTTTGGAGTCACGTACGGAGGAATGTGACTTCAGACGGATATTGCCCATGGTTCTCTTCTGCAATGTCATTGACCCAGGTTTTATTTGTTTACCCAGATGCCAGGCCCTTCCCGTATTGGAGAATCTTTCCCAAAAACCTTGTTGATAAATTCTGACGCGATTGCAGCTTCAAGATACTATGTTCAATGTTCTTCCATTTGGAGCTGAGATGTGAAGATTTTCAGATTTTCCAACTCTTGAACAACCTACATACAGTTGAAGTAGGGAGAAACACCGTTTAATAATATCGAGACCAACAAATTGCCCTTGGCCATACGTTAACAAATTTGATAAATAAGGCTGTTCCGGAACACAATTGGCCAAATTCGTCCCCCATATTGGCGCGGCCATTTTGAATTTATAAGTTTTGATCATAAATTCGTTATTTGCTATCTTAAAAGACCCCAAATACCGATTTTCATTGGAATCGGAAGACAATTGGCAAATTAGTCGGCCATGTTGGCGCGGCCATTTAGAATTCATAAGTCTTGATCATAAATTCGTTATTTGTTTCCTTAGAAAACCCCAGATACCGATTTTCATTGGGATCGGAACACAATTGGCAAATTCGTCGGCCATATTGGCACGGCCATTTTGAATTTATGTCCTGATCATAAATTCGTTATTTGCTATCTTAAAAAACCCCAAATACCGATTTTCATTGGAATCGGAAGACAATTGGCAAATTCGTCGGCCATATTGGCGCGGCCATTTTGAATTTATAAGTTCTGATCATAAATTCGTAATTTGCTATCTTGAAAGACCCCAGATACCGATTTTCATGGAAATCGGAACACAGTTGGCAAATTCGTCGGTCATATTGGCGCGGCCATTTTGAATTTATAAGTTCTGATCATAAATTCGTTATTTGTTACCTTAGAAAACCAGAGATACCGATTTTCATTGGGATCGGAACACAATTGGCAAATTCGTCGGCCATATTGGCGCGGCCATTTTGAATTTATGTCCTGATCATAAATTCGTTATTTGCTATCTTGAAAGACCCCAGATACCGATTTTCATGGAAATCGGAACACAGTTGGCAAATTCGTCGGTCATATTGGCGCGGCCATTTTGAATTTATAAGTTCTGATCATAAATTCGTTATTTGCTATCTTAAAAACCTCCAGATACCGATTTTCATGGAAATCGGTACAAAATTGGCAAATTTGGGTGGCCATTTTGAACTTCGGTCATTTTGTGGCGGCCATTTTGAATTTCGAAAATCGGGCTTCGAGGTGCATCATGGGAGACCCACACGGCCCTTCGTCCAAAATTTCGAAGCTCTGCGATCACTGGTGCGACACTACGCTTTTCATACAATAATAAGTTTTAATTGTTAGTTTTTAATCAAATCCATTAAAAAGATTAACAATTGATTAATTGTTAATTGTGGAAACTCACGACTAACAATTAATTAATTGTTAATTGCGAGTTTTCACAATTACAATTAATTAATTGTTAATTGCAATAGATGTGATTAACAATTAATTAATTGTTAATTTTTAATTGTCCAACAATTAAATTTTGCCCAACACTGGTATGTACATATGTACATTCCAAAATTCTTAGAATTTTGGGTAATTACATACTTTATCACCTCATCCCCCGGGGGGTAGGGGTTGTATAGAGCGTTGACCTGAACACATTTCCTTTGGAATTAGCCGTCGTTCACCCCTAAAAAGTTATTCAGGGTTGAAATTTTGTAAAAATCAATTTTCTACAAATAATTTTTTTAAAATAGCGGTTCAATAAGCAGTTATTTTAGTAACGACTTTGACTTTGGAATGCGCGCCCCCAAAAACTCCCCCAACTCAATTTCTACCTCATTCGCGTAGAGTAGGGCGCGACCCTTCTGGTGCTGCGCCCAGAGCGGAGGACTAGGCGATAAAGTAAACAATCACCCTTAATATAAACATTTAAAAAAACTTTCAAAATCTGAACTGTTATTCCTTCATTGAATTCGACTTATCGTGAGAAATATGAAGTAAGGTTTTGAACGAAAATTCTGATTTTTTTATTGTAAACAAATACATATATTCAAATTTACCCAACTAACAACCGATAAAGCTTGCCTTCTTGTTCCTGCAACAACACTGCACCAAGTCCTTCGATACTTGCATCAGTATGTAATTCTGTGGGTACGTCTGGGTCATAGATCTTAAGACATGGTTCTCTGGTAAATATTTTTTCAATAAGTCAAACGCTTGCTCCTGCTCTGTGCCAAACTCGAACGTAACGTCCTTCTTAAGCAACTTTGTCAACGGCAATGCAATTCGCGCGTAGTTAGGAATAAATTTCCTAAATTAACCGGATAATCCTAAAAAATCCTGTATGCGCTTCACGTTGTTGGGCGCCGGAAATCTCTGTACAGCCTTAATTTTGGATGGAGTTGGTTGAATACTAGAATTCGATACGACATAGCCTAAATATTCGACACTGCTCTTTAAGAATTCACACTTTTTCCAATTGATTTGAAGTTTGTTTTCGGCGGCAGCCTTTAAAACAACTTCTAGCTTGCTTAAGCCTTCTTCTACATTGACTGACGGGATGATTAAGTCATCGATATAAATCATTAAGATGCCTCTATTTACAAGATCCTTGAAAATGTCATGGATGAATCGACAAAAACTGGCTGGGCTATTACATAGTCCAAAAGGTGTTTTAGCAAACTCGAACTGGCCATCGAGCGTTATGAAAGAAGTAAATTTTCTACTTTCAGGTTCTACCGGAACATGTAAAATGTGGTTACATATGTCTCGTTATCGATTTCAATTTCTTGCACAATTTTACCTCGCGCACGAATTTTCTCTAAGCCTAAGCCGCCGAATTTTTTATCAGTCTCCATCATTTCACCTTCGGTGAAGCTAACGCAATCCTCCCTCAGCAAATTTACTTCACTACCAGTATCCACCAAAGCCACGACATGCGCGGCACCAACTCGAACGGGTATTGTATTCTTCGCCTTGGCTCCTTGAACATAGAATGTTGTCCTCTCACTTTTCTTGGGACACTTGGCAGAAATATGCCCATGTTTACTACAATTATAACACTTGGGGCCATCATTCTTAGCCGGGCATTCCCTAGCTCCATGCCCTCTTACTCCACAATTGAAACATCGCATCACTGGTGAGGCGTCTTTCGCTACAACCGGTGCCCGCTTACGCTGTCCTCCTTGGTGCGATCTGTCATTCATGCTTGCCTGTTTTGCTCTCGCTGAGTTTCTCATCGTATCGTATTGCATAAACTTTTTCCATAACTCTTTAATGCTACCTGCTCCGTACAAGATAGCTTTATTCGCCTCATCGTCGCGAATTCCATCTATAATATATTGAATTTTCGACTCTAATTCAAGGTTCGCGTGACTCGCTAAATCCAACACCCGGTAAATATATTCCTGGTATGCTTCGTTATTTTCCTTCCTGACCATGCTCAGTTTTTTGTGGACATCCTTGCTGTTGTGAGTATCTGAGAATTCAGATTTGAGTGCCTTCTTAATATTGGTCCAAGTCTTTGTATCGGGACATTCAAATCCGACAAACACCTTTGCAGAGCCTCTGAGTAACCTTTTTGCATATATTATTTTCTGCACAACCGTCCACCTGCATAATTTCGCTGTCTCCTCGAAACTGCTAACCCACCTAGTCACGTTCTGATTGCCTTCACCGCTGAATGTTTCCAAAGATTCTTCGACGTCTCTGAAGGATAGTGTTGGTTGCTGATATTCTCTTTGCTTCAAAGGGAAAGTCTCGCGCATCAAGTGAGTGGTCTCACTGCCATTTAACAATACATCGGTGTTGTCACCATCAACTTCGTCACCGTCGTCTTCCTCCTCCCCGTCTTCATCACCGTCGTCTTTGTCATCATCGTCTACATCACCGTCGTCTTTGTTAGGAATCGCTGACCGTCTTTGATTTTATCTATTCAAAGCAATCTTCAGTCTTTTGCATAGGTCTGCCTTGTTGCCTGTCGTCTTCAAATGCAACGATTTAAGCTCCTTTCCTAGTTCCGCGATCTTCATATTAGCGACCCTGGTGTCTTCGTTCGCATCAACATCACCAGCGCTACCACTTGCCTGTCCCCCGGTATGTACACGCGTGTGCAGTCGCTCCCGTTGTGAGGCCTTGCTTCCAGTTACTGGCAACTGGTAATCTATCAACATTTCCTGAATTTCCATCATAGTCAATTCGTCTACATCAACGTGCTCCCTGTTCATGTGCATCGTTTTTATCTCCGTTGGTTGACATTCTCGAGCTGGGATTCTTCGATACTCTGATTTCCAAACTGTAAAATTTCAACCGTAACACCGTTCATCAAAAATTCAAATAACCGGTCGCCGTTCTTGTCGCTGCTCGTCGTACAGTAGACAATTATTTCTTCGTTTTGAATCTTTTCGGAAACAATTTCGTTACCTAAAAAATAAAATTGTTCACCCACCATCTCTTACAATATGTTATTTTTTTCAAAAGTCAGCCTCCTCTTTTTTTTTAAAGTCAGCCTCCTCTTCCTTTTTTTTCGTTATTCAGCTATTGCGCTCGCCGTCGTGTGTGCTTGTGCGCCGTCGTGTGCTTGTGTATGGTGAAAAACTTCGATTTTATTGCCTCATTTATCTACCCTTTCTGATTTCCAACCCTTCCCATCCCGGACAATTTCTGTAGGAATGGGTTCTTTTGGGAACTGGAAATCATTTACACTCTTTATTGTAAGGTAGTTTATTAACTACCAAGTTCAAGTTCAAATTGAACCGTGATCGAGGATCGACGTGTCCGAGCCAGCGTAGTCTAATCAATTTTTTCTCTTTTGATTCACCAAATTTCGTAATCATTATGACCGATAATCGGGTTGTTAATGCTTGTGCAAAGTGTTTTGAGGTCCTATTCGACAAAAAAAATGTTTCGTGCTTTCGTTTGCGGGCGTTTTTTTCACAAACGTTGCTCTCGGCTCGATGATGAGACTCTAAAAGTTATCGAATCGCATGATTCATTAAGCTGGAAATGTGCAAGTTGCAATTTCCTACCCATCAGTGAAATGCTGTCTAAAATCGGCCAACTTGCGAGTGACGTTGCTGTGCTAAAAAATGAATTGTTTAAATTTATTAAAAAGAATGATGATGGCTCTGCTGTGAGGGGATCTAATAATCGCCGTTCAGTGTCTCTTTCTTCAGGAGGGACAGTACGGAAAACTTTGCTGAAGAGAACCGCTGTGTCCGTTGCCCCAAAAAAATCCCCAACGGTCTTGTCGTCGAAAAACAAAACATCCTCCGCGCTCAAAGTTGGTGCTCTCACATCTGGCTCTTCTGATGGGGGTGTAGTGGTTTCATCTGTTAAACCATTGCAACCTGAAACTGTTGCCGATGCAGCGCCTGCTGTTGTCGATGCTGTTTCCACGGATAGAGAATCGGCTGTTGGGCGAGTTGCTGGCGTTTCTTCTGCTGCTGTTGCTGAGACTGAGAACGATGCTACTACTGGCGTAGATGAAGATTCCACTGTTGGCGAACTACTGGCGATCCTGCTGCTGCCGTTGTTGGTGTGGACGTTGGTTCTTCTGGTGCTAATTCTAGCGTTAATGCCACAGCGGAAGGTACTGGGTGGATTAAAGTGCACCGTAGGAAGCGCAACCAAATTCGTGTTGTTGACACTGCGGCGGATTGCGTTGATATTTCTGCGGTTCTCAAACTGAGATGGCTTCATTTGTCTCGATTGCATCCGACGACGACCGAAGAAAATATTGTAAATTTTATTTCATCATCCTTGAATATTGATGCTGCTGCAGTAAAATGTAGACGCCTAGTTAAGGCTGATATTGATCCCTCATTGCTAAGGTTTACCACTTTTAAACTGGGTGTTCCTGAACATGTTTTCGACAAAATCCTTAATCCTGAATTGTGGCCTACTGGAGTTGTGGTTCGCAAGTTTATTAATTATCCAAAAAACTCCGTGGCGCCGAAGATGGATCAGCCCGTAACTTAGAATCAGTACTACCATCCAGCAATAATTTCACATCTCTTTATTATCAAAATATCAGAGGCATGGGTTCTAAATCCCAAGATATTTATTTAAATGCCATCACCAATGATTTCAATATTATTGTTCTTACAGAAACTTGGCTTACTCCTGGACATTTAACTTCGGAATTTTTTGATGAAAAAAAGTACTTAGTTTATCGAAAACACCGTTGCCCTGTTTCTTCTGGATGTTCCCGTGGAGGTGGAGTGCTTATTGCAGTAAAGGTCGAACTTAGCTCTACGTTGCTGACACTTGAAGTTGCGGATGCTCTGATTGAACAACTAGCCGTTTGTGTTAAAATTCCGGGTCTTGGTACTTTGAAAGTTTCTGTTAGCTATATTCCTCCAGCGTCTCCTGTGATGATTTATGAGGCTCATGCTAGAAATATCAACACCTTGTTTGATGTCGTCCAACCTGAGGAATTCTTGTGCATTTTAGGTGATTTTAATCTCCCTAACATCAAGTGGTCGTGCACGGTTGATAGTGGTACTCTTTCGCCGACGAATTTTACATCTCAAAATGATTGTTTAATTATTGATACTGCATTTAGTTTGAATTTAGTTCAGGGTAACCGGTTTAGTAATTGTATTGGTAGATTTTTGGATTTAGCTTTTATTAGCCCTGAATTAATTTGTAATGTAGTTGAGGTGCTTCTGCCTCTAGCTAAGATCGATATTTTTCATAACCCTTTTGTTCTTGAAATTTGTACTTACAAATTTGCCTCAATTACTAATTTTTGTACTTCTAAATACAGTTTTTCTAAAGGTGATTATAATGGCTTGAATAATTACTTGCAATCTGTAAACTGTAATCTAGAAAGTTGCTATTCAAGGTTCCTTGAATTGGTTCATGTTGGTATTAATCGTTTTATTCCAATTGTTGTTTGTTCGTCTTCCAATCATCCTCCTTGGTTTAATAGAGGTTTACTGAGACTTAAAAATGCTAAAAATAAAGCTCACAAAGCTTTAAGGTTTCATTGTAATACCTATAACTTATCTAAACTTAAAAGGCTTCATAGAGAATATCACTTTCTTCATCGTTTTTTATTTAATCAGTATGTCTCATCTGTTGAGAGTAAGATTAAGAAAGATTGCAGGGCCTTCTGGACGTACGTCAATGCCAAACGTTCCTCTTCCTCTATGCCTGCTTGCATGGAATACAATGGTATTTACTCTAATAGTTTGCAAGGAAGTTGTGATCTTTTCGCAGATTACTTTGAATCTATCTACGCGTCGAATAATAATAGTGATCCTATCCCTGATTTTAATGATTTAATCTCAACTGTTGATCTTGGTCTCATTCAACTTGAGCAGAGTGAAGTTGAATCATGCTTTAAAAAATTAAATAGTGACATGTTTCATGGACCAGACTTGTTGTGTAATTTATTATTAAAGAAATGTAACTCTAGTCTTTCGTATCCTCTTACAAAAATATTTAATCTGTCCTTAATGCTCGGCTCATTCCTTGATTCTTGGAAGTTTTCGGTTATCAAGCCTCTTTATAAATCAGGTTTTCGTGGCAAAATTATTAATTATAGAGGAATTGCGAAACTATTACCTGTTCCTAAATGTTTTGAAAGTCTAGTTACTGACAGACTACAATTTGTTGTGAATAAATGTATTTGTGAGGAGCAACATGGTTTTATGAGTGGTAAGTCTACCACCACTAATTTAGTGGTTTTTAAAAACTATGCAGTTAATGCTATTGAACGTGGTGAACAGGTTGATGTTATTTATACTGACTTTGTAAAAGCCTTTGATCGCATTGACACAGCTCTGTTAATTATGAAACTACGTGCCTTTGGTCTTCATTCCTCACTTCTCAATTGGCTAAGTTCTTATCTTACTGGTCGTAAACAGTCCGTTTCAATTGATACATATATGTCGAAAATTTTTGCTGTCAAGTCAGGCGTGCCGCAAGGTAGTTGTTCATACAAATTCTTATTTTTGTTAAAAAGAAATACTTTTTCTCAATCCGTTCAAGAAACCGTTTGCGAAAACCGTTTAATCAAACTATGTTTCACTCTTATTTTAAGAAAAACACTCAATTCAAGGAACTATGTTTAATAAAAAAACTTAATTATGACAATATCCTTAACTTTAAAATCTTCAAAATCAAATTTAAATCAAAATCAAAAAATTCAAATCAAAAACAAAAACTCGTAAAAAATCAAAGTAGCATATGGACTCTAATGAAAAAGTGAGAGGGCTATCAAAGTATTTTTTCCATATATATATTAAATGCCTACGTGAGTTTTGCAATCTCGCCGTTACATCGAAAAATTCCCCTTATATTTTTCTTATTTGCTCCATCCACCATTTGCTCTTCGCTGGAGCTTTTAAGAGATTCTACGTTCGCGAGCTTTATCAAAGTGATAAAGCTCACGATCGTCGGCTGTCAAATTCAGCTTTTTATATTAAATTGTGTTATCAAATTGTGTAGTGTTGTTGGGGAATGGAGCAATAAGTATTAAGGGTAAGTACGACTAATATTATTAATTCACTTTAATCAAAAATACGGAAATTTACTAAATCTTACTTACTAATTCTATGTTAATCTAATTGTTATGTGTTAAATGCTGTTTATACTAATATTCATATTCAAATGTTTGTTTATGTCAAATGTGAGGTTATGTGCTTGTTTACATATCTGTTATTGTTTATATTCATTTATCTCATTTGTCTAACTAAGTAATAAATTCTAATTTTAAATATTGAATTTTTTAGGTTGGATCTGCGTTCCTCAGGCAGGAGTGCCGGGACTACGACGGGTCAACCTAGGACAACTGTCAAACAGGTAAGTATACTTATTGTGTTGTATTTTCATTGATGTTTTGTTTATTTTGCTTTTTAGGTGTATCCTGAACATTCTCCCGGTCCTTGGATCCTATGGATCCTAAATGAATGCCTGCAAGGACAATTTTAATTATGGTTCCACAAAAAATGTTCAAAAATTCATGCTTGGGACAGCATAGTGGAAATTATGGAATAAAAAGGATATCAGGACGGGAGGCACGGTATGCAAATGTGATGTGTAATAGGTTAATGTGTTGTGCATCTAGTGTTGTTTTTCGTTTTCTTTGGTGTTATTGTCTTGAAGTGGCAGTAGACAAAGTTTTGCAATGGGTCTTTTGAATGTGCTATCCTTGGTTTTTACGGTAACTACCCTCACTAGGTTGTCTGCGCCTGGATGAATCTCCACAATCCTGCCAGTAAGCCACTTTGTCGGTGGTAGTTTCTCGTCTTTGACGATCACCATTTGTCCTACTTCTAGGTTTTTAGTCTTGCCCAACCATTTGGGCCGTTGCTGTAGCTTGGACAAATATTCTCTTTGCCACCTCTTCCAAAAGGATTGGGTGAGATGCGTCAGATATTGCCATCGTGATAATGAGTTGATTTTATACTCTAAAATGGACGGTTCGGGTATTGCCAACGGTGCATCGTGGATTAAGAAGTGACCCGGCGTTAATGTTGTCATATCTTCCGGATCATCCGTTACCGGTGTAATCGGCCTTGAATTAAGACATGCTTCAATCTGCGCCGCCACTGTCGTGAACTCCTCGTATGTTAAGGCTGTGTTGGTTAAAATTCTTTTTACATGGTATTTTGTGGCCTTGACACCGGCCTACCATAAACCTCCGAAATGAGGTGCAGATGGAGGTATGAAGTGCCAATTAATCCTCAATGGAGCACTTATTTGTGGAATTTCATCCTTCATTTGATTTATGTGTCGATTATAGTCTTTGTCGATTGTTCTACTTGTTCCAACGAAGTTGGTGCCATTGTCCGAATAGATATCAGAGCACATTCCCCTTCGGCTAACGAATCTTCTCAAAGCTGCGTAAAATGCTTCCGCCGTCAAATCGGATACGACCTCGATGTGTATGGCTCTGACAGCTAAACAGACAAATATTGCCAGGTAGCCCTTGTACGATTTTTGTCCTCTACCCTTGGATGCCTTCATGTTAAATGGTCCACAAAAGTCTACGCCAACGTGTGTGAATGGACGAGACATTCTAGTTCTAGGGCCAGGCAAATTCCCCATCAATTGAGTTAGTGGTGCTGCTCTTTGTTTGAAGCAAGTTATGCATCTGTGTATTTCTTGTTTAATTGCATTCCGAGCGTTGACAATCCAAAATTTCCTTCTAATTAGTCCAATCATCAATTGCGTGCTGCCATGCAACGTTTTTGCATGCATGTCTCTAATTATAAGTGTCGTGAGAGGATGCTTAGGGCCTAGTATTATTGGGTGTTTCTCGGACCAAGATAGGCTTGATGCTTCTAGACGTCCACCGACACGCAAAACTCCGTCCTTATCTGTAAATGGCGTTAAATTTTTTATTTTTCCTCCCTTTATGCTCCTTTCCGAACGTGTTGCCGTCAGCTCTTCTTCAAAATCTTCAGCTTGAGCGTCCTTCACCCAGTATGTTAAGGCATCGTTTAGTTCTGAAGTGGTTATCCAGGGCGATGAATGACTGTTGAGTCCCTTACATTTCTTTATAAAGCGAAAACAAATACAGGAAACTCTCAAAAGTTTAGTGAGACTAGAGTATTTAGTTACTAGTCTGATACTATCTGTGTTGCATGAGATAGTTAGGTGTACCTTGATGTTCTTTCTCTCTTCCAACTGTGTATATTCGATTTCTCTTGGGGTTGGCCAATACGTTTCTGAATTTCTGAGCCACTTCGGTCCATTCCACCATAGTGAGTGCTGCTCCAATTCTTTCGGTGACATGCCACGTGATGCGCAATCCGCTGGGTTGTCTTCTGAGGGAACAAACTTCCAGGCTGTACAGTCCACAGTACTTTGAATTTCCGACACACGATTCGCAATGAAAGTCTTCCATCTTGATGGATGCGCCTTTATCCACGATAGCACTATAGTTGAGTCGCACCACAGGTGAAGATGAATTTTATCTAATTTCAATGCCGTTTTTATACGTTTGAATAAACGAACTAATAGAACGGCTCCGCATAATTCGAGGCGTGCTAACGAGATCTGTTTTATGGGAGCCACCTTTGTTTTCGATGTTAACAGACTTGTCATAATGTTTCCCGAATCGTCCATACCCCTTGCATAAAACACGGATGCATATGCGCGAGTTGACGCATAACAAAACCCATGCAGTTCAATCTCATTCGTAGTCGTGTGCATCCATCGCGGTATTTTTATACTTTCAATCTTGGTCAAATCACTTCGAAGATCCAACCATGCTTCTCTTATATCCTTTGGTACATCGTCATCCCAATCGGTGCCCGATAACCACACTGATTGCATCAAAATTTTTGATCGTATGACAACCGGTGCTAGTAGTCCTAATGGATCAAATAACCTTGAAATTTGTGACAGTAGTTCTCTTTTCGTAATTTGTTCAGAGTGTGCTTCAACATTTATTTTGTACGAGAACGCGTCTGTTTTAGGACACCAAAGCACTCCAAGTGTCTTAATGCCCTCATCAAATTCTATGTTGTGGATATGACTAATTTCCTGATCTTCACTTGGGATGTTGTTCAGTAGTCTTGCGTCGTTCGTTGTCCACTTCCGCAAATTGAATCCTCCAGATCTTAACAATTCTATGAGCTCAGTTTGAAGGTTTATCGCTTCAGCTATAGTATTGGCTCCTGTCAACAAATCATCAACATAAAAATCTGTTTTTAGTACTTGTGATGCAGTTGGGAACTTCCTTGCTTCGTCGTCTGCGAGTTTATATAGCGTTTTGATTGCCAGATAAGGTGCACAGGCTGTGCCGAATGTAACAGTGTTCAAGCAAAAGTCCTGGACGGTGGTTGTTTGTGACGGCCTCCACAGAATGCGCTGGTAATCTGCATCTTCATCATCTACAAGAATTTGTCGATACATTTTTTCGACGTCAGCGGTGAAGACAAACTTATGTTTACGCCATCTGAGAAGAATATCTAGCAGATCATCTTGAAGTTTTGGTCCAACCATTAGTGTTTCATTCAACGATGGTCCATGAGTGGTCTTCTGGGAAGCATCAAACACAACTCTCAACTTAGTGGTTGTGCTCTCTTTGAACACAGCGTGGTGTGGAAGGTAATATGATTCGTAATATATTTCGTTTTTTGTGTTTAACTTTACCTTTTCCGTAGACACTGGAATTGGACGCATGTGTTTTAATTCTTCATACTCAGCTATACATTTTGCATATTCGTCGTGCATGTGAGGGGCCTTGGTGAATCTGGATTCAAGGTGATGGAATCGTCTTAGCGCTGTTGCACGTGAAGACCCGAGTGATGGACGCTGCTCATTTTTAAACGGTAATCTGACGGTGTAACGGCCATCCCTTTCTCTTTTTACAGTTTTTGTATAAAATGTTTCACATGCCTGTTCTTCCAGAGTCATATGTCGTTCTCCTTGAGCTTCCTCGATCTCCCAAAATTGTCGTAGATCCTGTTCCCATTTTGTATACGAATGACAGCTCACAATTCTATTGTTTGTAGAGGTTGATGAAATCTCTCCCGATAGTATCCAACCAAACGTGGTTTGCTGTGCTACAAGATTTTCAGGTTTTAGTCTCATCAATCCACACAGCAGTATTTTGCAGTATACATCTACTCCAAGAAGTAGGTCGATCTTTTTTGGAGTGGAAAATTGAGGATCCGCCAAACGTAGATGCTTCAGTTCCAACAAGTTTTCATCAAGTCTTAGTCCTTGAGGTGGTACGATGCTAGTTATAGACTTGATTATCAAAGCTGTTACCTTTAATTGAGTGTCATCATGTATCGATTTTATAGTGAAACTTGCTGAGCTTTTTGCTAGATCAATCTTCTGGTCTCCTGCTCCGTAAATGTCGATGCTGGTGTGTGATCTTTTCAGCCTTAATGTTTGTGCAAGGCGTTCTGTTAGCAATGATACCTTAGATCCTTGGTCTAGCAAGGCACGCACCACTACTTCTTGTCCACACGGAGAACAGATACGAACAAGTGCGGTGGCTAAAAGAGATTCCCGTGAAGAATTCCAACTCTCAACATGCAGTCAATTCGCTTCGCCCTTGATGGGAGTTGATTGGATGCTGGGTCTCAAAACTAAATCGTCAGATGTTGCGAGATGAGATGTCGTTGTCATGCAATTCTCTGATGTTGAATGAGCAGCTGAAGCTGTCGTAAAGTTTGCAATAACATTTTCACTATGTAGCAGCGTATGATGCCTATGCTTACATTGAAAGCAAGAGTGTATGCTGGGACATGATGAAGCCATGTGCCCTTGTCGTAAGCAGTTAGAACACAGTCCCTTTTTTGACACAATATTTCGTTTCTCCGTATGAGTCATTTTCAAAAATTGCTCACATACCCTTATGCTATGACTACCTGCACATAATGCACATCCTGTTCCCTGTGATGTGTAGAACGACTGCCTCACTCCACTAGATTGTCTTGGGACGACATTAACCTTCTTGGAACTAGTGCCTAAAGCTTCCAGAGTCCTAAATTGACTTTCTAAAAACATCTTTAATTCCTGATATGTAGGGAAGCTAGTCTTGGCTCCAATGCTTTGTTCCCACAAGCGTTTCGTTTCACTGGGTAATTTTTCGCTGATAACGTAGGTAATTATGGTGTCCCAAGAATCAACGTCAATATTCAAATTTCGCAATGCTTGCAAAGTTTCATTTGTAGTATCTAAAAGATTGCGGATGTTGATTGCAGAATCCTGTGTATATGCTGTCTGTCCAAGTAATGTTTTCAATTGAGCCTTGATTAACAATCTTTTATTGTTGTAACGTTCATTTAGAGCCTTCCATGCTGGCAAGTAATTAACCTCTACTATGTTGAAGTGTTTTAATAATTGTTCTGCTTCTCCTTTCAGTGTCGATCTCAAATAATGAAGTTTTTGGACGTTAGATATGTTGTGATTATCATGTATTAACGTCACAAATAAATCGCGGAAAGACATCCATTCGTTGTAATTTCCATTGAAGTTAGGAAGATTGATACGTGGCAGCTTAACGCCTTCATGAACAGCGTGAAGTTCTCTTTCAGTTTGTGCGGGGAGACTCGAAGTTGTTGCTGAGTGCAGCGTTTCGAATTCGTCCTTTATTTCAGCCTTTCCAATTATGTAACATTCGTGCATTTCGGTGAATATGTCATCGTCAAAGTATTTGCTTGCCTTTTTGGATATCTTGTCAAATGAGTCCTTGACAGGAACGAGCTCACGATGACGTGCTTTAAACTTTTGCCAGAAGTCGTTCATGGCCTCCAAGCGCTCAGCAAAATACGCCTTTGTTTTCCGGACTTTCGAATCCTTTTTGAAATTCCGTACGCATTTCTCGAGGTTTTCAAAGGCTTCATATTGTTCCGCAATCAATAATTCGAAAGTCGGTAAATCCATTTCGATATTATTCGAGCTTGCACTCATGTATATAAAAATATAAATAATAAATTGTTATGGACTCACCTTTACAATCCTTGCTCCAAAGGCTTCAGCTCTATGTGTGTGGTGGACGGGTTGATTGCAGTAACTCCAATTTTTCCAATTTTACGGCGGCCTGTCTTTTCTTCTTTGGAATCACTAGCACCTTTCACTAGGTTCTTATTTTGTCACTATTTTGAATCAAACAAAGCACCACAACTCCGGCACTGTTTCAGGACTTGTGTCCGCTTCGCGAAATTTCTAAACACTGTTATATGAAAATTCAACACTGTTTTCTATTCAAATGTAATACTGTTGTTATACTAATCTCAAACACTAATTTTTTCTAAATACGGCCAAAATCCTCTTTTTAAAATAATTCACACGCTGTTTTGTGCACAAACAATTCCGCTTTTTTATCAAAATAAACACCTTTTTTATGCACGTTCAAACCGCTTAATCAAATTCGCACTTTCAAACTTTGTTTTTTGCCGATATCCGGCTCGAAGGACCAAATTTTATGTTCATACAAATTCTTATTTTTGTTAAAAAGAAATACTTTTTCTCAATCCGTTCAAGAAACCGTTTGCGAAAACCGTTTAATCAAACTATGTTTCACTCTTATTTTAAGAAAAACACTCAATTCAAGGAACTATGTTTAATAAAAAAACTTAATTATGACAATATCCTTAACTTTAAAATCTTCAAAATCAAATTTAAATCAAAATCAAAAAATTCAAATCAAAAACAAAAACTCGTAAAAAATCAAAGTAGCATATGGACTCTAATGAAAAAGTGAGAGGGCTATCAAAGTATTTTTTCCATATATGTATATATTAAATGCCTACGTGAGTTTTGCAATCTCGCCGTTACATCGAAAAATTCCCCTTATATTTTTCTTATTTGCTCCATCCACCATTTGCTCTTCGCTGGAGCTTTTAAGAGATTCTACGTTCGCGAGCTTTATCAAAGTGATAAAGCTCACGATCGTCGGCTGTCAAATTCAGCTTTTTATATTAAATTGTGTTATCAAATTGTGTAGTGTTGTTGGGGAATGGAGCAATAAGTATTAAGGGTAAGTACGACTAATATTATTAATTCACTTTAATCAAAAATACGGAAATTTACTAAATCTTACTTACTAATTCTATGTTAATCTAATTGTTATGTGTTAAATGCTGTTTATACTAATGTTCATATTCAAATGTTTGTTTATGTCAAATGTGAGGTTATGTGCTTGTTTACATATCTGTTATTGTTTATATTCATTTATCTCATTTGTCTAACTAAGTAATAAATTCTAATTTTAAATATTGAATTTTTTAGGTTGGATCTGCGTTCCTCAGGCAGGAGTGCCAGGACTACGACGGGTCAACCTGGGACAACTGTCAAACAGGTAAGTGTACTTATTGTGTTGTATTTTCATTGATGTTTTGTTTATTTTGCTTTTTAGGTGTATCCTGAACAGTAGTCATCTGGGTCCGTTGTTATTCATTATGTTTAATAATGATGTTTGTAAGATTTTTTCGCGTGCTAGGGCTTTATTGTTCGCAGATGATTTAGAGATCTTTACATCAATTTTTTCATTATCCGATTGTATTACTCTTCAGAAGGAACTTGACACCCTTTGTTCGTGGTGCAAGGCTAACAGACTAGAGTTAAATCCCCTTAAATGTAAAAAATATTCGTTTTATCGTCTTATTGTTCGTTTTTCTTATTCATATAACATTAACGGTGTGATTCTTGACTCTCCGGATACTATTTGTGATCTTGGGGTTACCTTTGATCATACGTTCAACTCATCTTGCCAGGTTGATACTGCATGCTCTAAAGCTTTTACAATGCTTGGTTTCATCAAGCGAAATTCTACTGACTTTCGGGATCCATTTACATTAAAACTCCTTTACATGGCTCTTGTTCGATCTCACTTAGAGTACGCATCTGTTGTGTGGAATCCTTATACCTCTCTCCACTGTTCTCGTATTGAATCCGTTCAGAAATCCTTTACTCGTTTTTCTCTTCGTAAAATCAATTGGCAAAATTTTATCCCTTCTTACAATTCCAGATGTTCTTCAGAAATTAGAGGCTCGAAAAAATATTGCAAGTATTATGTTTGTCAGAGATGTGTTATGTTTTCGAATTAAATCTGCTTCATTACTTACTCTCTTTAACATTTATGCGCCTGGCGTATCCTTGAGATCTAGACCTCTATTGTTTGTTTCTCCGCATAGGACCGTTTATGGCCAGCATGAACCAATAACGTATTGCTCTCGCCTGTTTAATGAAATTTATGCCATGATTGATGTATCTGCCGAGAGAATAGCATTCAAGTCGGACTTATGCCATCTTATTAGATAATGATATTGTCTTGTCGTCTGCTTTAATTTAATTTGTTTTTATAAATTTTTAATTTTTATTTATGTTATATTTATTACGTATTGTAATTAATTTTATTGTTATATTAATTTTTGCATTGTCTGTTGGAGATTTACTCTGTAGACTGGTAAATAAATAAATAAATAAATAACTAATAATAACAGTTCTCTCGCTGTTATATAACAATTCTCTTGCTGCAAGCACACGTCTACTCCAGTTGACTTCCTTGTTCAGACTGACTGTCTGCTGAGCTGACTTCACACATGCCAGTTCCTACGCCTACTCCCACATTTAATTATTTACAAAATATCTTGACAATTATCAAATTTAGTTGACGGAATTTTGTTTTGTCTTGACTTAAAATATCAATGTATCTATTTACATTTAATATCTTCCCCCACGTTGGACACATGGTCCAATACATCCCAAACTTCAGTGGTGCTGATGATTCTGCTCCTTGGTCGTGGGCACGGTTTTGGAATGCTTTTACGATTAGTCATTTTGTGTATGACGAATCTTCGAGCTCCAACTGCCATGGTGATGACCGCAAGAAGTAGCGCAAGGTAGCCTATGACCTGGTGACTGATGGCATGTCCTTGATTCTTGTTTGGTAAGCTGGCACGACCTATTTCATGTACCCTTTGTTGAAGTTCGTCCAGTGTTTTTTCTTGGTCGTGGTAATGCCTGTTTTCGTTAAGGATAGCTTCTTCTATTGTAGTTTCATTTGCTACAAGACCCAGCATTGTGTATGAGGTTCTCATTTCGATGAAGTAAATCCGATGGCCTTGTATTAGCTGTTTTCGATTTGCCACATTCATCTGATATGCCTCACATTTTCCTCAGTTTCACTGAAAATGGCTGTTCGATTTGGCTGTTCAGTTCCTATTTTACAACAGATGGCGACAGCTTCCAACTGATACAAAACCAAGTGATGTGATAAAAATATTTTTTCATCACATCAGTTGAGTAAGTGATTTGGAAGTTATGCACTGATGTATTTATTGTGGTTGAATATCTTATTTTGTAATAATTTCATATTCAGCAGCGGAAGTATTATGAAGAGACAATTTCTTTGATCTCGCTGTATGGAAAGTTAATTTATAAAATTTTTATTATTTATCACATAAGTGACTGTTCGATTTGCTTTTTGCAATCAGTTACAATTTGACAGAACAAAAGTGAGGCCAAATTGAGTACGAGATATGACATGTGAGGAATATGTGATGAATATCAGATAAATGTGGCAAATCGAAAACAGCTATTGTCGTTTGATCGTCCTTAATTACGCCATTTGGCGCGAGAAGGCCTCGTTATCGCAAACGGTAACCAGATAGATTGCAACTCTAGCTTCTTGAAACGGCATCCTTCGAAAGTTGGTGCATTATTCAAAAATTCCACTTCGCATCTGCTTATATTGGCTTTACGATGATATACGGGACCTACTTGTTTACACACGTGCAGTGTCTCCTGAATTATCTTGCAAGAGCTTAGTTCATAACCCGTCAAGGGATAGTATTGATCACGATGTGGAGAGATGGCCAAGAAGGTAGAATATGGTTGAATTGCTGCTAATGAGTTGTTCACTCGCACTGGAATGGGAATAATCTGGAACAAGTCGAACTTTGCTGAATTTGTTAGAGGCATCTGTATTTTGAACAGTATATGAACCTTAGTTACATATCCTTGTGCCGTCATCAAGTGGTATAATCCGAGAAGATTTCCTTCTGCGACAGGCAACTTTACTCCTACAGGCATGTGATTTCGTATTACCGCTACTTGTTGTTTTACCTGCTCAGGTGTGAGTAGTAGCGGGTTTATGCGTCCGTGGTGAGCATCTACGGCGAACTTAAATATTGCTGATTGAGTCCTTTGGATATTAGAAGTTATTAGTGACATCTGAAGAGCTAGCGAAATGAATCGCCGATGCAATCTATTGAGGCAATCAGTTCCGTTTACTTGATGGATTAACTCGAATAATCGTGGAATTGATGAAATTCCTTTTGATTTTGGTCCATAATGTTCAATCTTGAATCGACTATTGACGTTTGATTTTTGAGTACGGATAGCAAGTACTCTTCATTTTCCTTGATGGCACCGATAGTGTAGGACTTTTCTTCGGCGTATTGGCTGTCGAGTACGCCAAAAATGCTTTGGCGATTAACAGCAGCGAAGTTCATTCATTTCGCGAAAATGCATAAAAACAATTTGTCACATTGAAGTTCATTTCCTTCATATAAAAAAAATGCTTATGTGCAAATTGCATAAGTGCGTTAACGTTTGCTTCGCGGAATGAATGAATCATAATATTATTATAATGATTAGATGTACTGTGTACATTTTTGCATTTTTGGTCCTTCGAGTAAAAATACTTAACCTGTAGAACTAGGGTCTTCAGGTAAAAATACAACCTTTGGAACTAGGGTCCAAAGGAAAAATTATAAAATTGAAGAATTTTAGTCACCTCAAGAACTACACTGTAAAAAAAATTTGTAAATTCACAGTGCAAATGTACAGTAAAATTACAAATCGCGATATGAAATACTAATTTACTACACAATTATTTTAATTTTGCTATAAATTTTGTAACTTCACATCCAAAGGAAAAATTATAAAATTGAAGAATTTTAGTCACCTCAAGAACTACACTGTAAAAAAAATATGTAAATTCACAGTGCAAATGTACAGTAAAATTACAAATCGCGATATGAAATACTAATTTACTACACAATTATTTTAATTTTGCTATAAATTTTGTAACTTCACATAATGAAATTGGAAATCTTCAATACTGCATATCGTAAATGTTGATTACATGGATGTGACGCATATTTTACACAACGTTGTGTATTTTTCTAAATCGTTTATGTAGGAAAATTACAATATTTCTTAGTATATTTATCAATGTTATGTAGTAAAAAAATCTTTATACTTTATACACTTTATACTGCAATTTTACAGTAAGAGGCGTAATTTTAGAACATAAATTTTCGGTAAAATTACAAATTGGTTACTGCAATGTAAGGTTTAAATTTTTCCTCTCGTGGATATAATTCACAGGTAACAATGGAATACTAAGCATATATTCCCAATTGCTTTTAAGTTAAGGCCAGACCTTTGACTTTGATCAGGGTCTGGGCAGTTCTTGTAACAGCCAAGAAATTTTGATAGGCATTGTCTCACGTACCTGCTTAACAAGGCATTGTGAGCAAAATGCTAATTTTTTATGTATAGGGAGTGGACATTAACTAACAATAAAATTTGGCGCTTGGAAATAATTCAGGCAGGGCCAACCACGTTGGCACAGGGCGGTAATCTTCAGCTTTAGGTTTTCCCCTTTTCGTCTCTCTCTGGTAAAAAGTTGAAACAAGAGTTTTGGAAATTTACAAAACTATGAAGAAAAAGCTCCAATACTGATTGTATTTTTACATCCCACAAATAATTTATATTTACTACACAGTTGCTAAAAATACGTAAAGTAGATTAGGAATATTCCTAATCATATATGTGGTAAATTTACAAAACTGCTTGTGAATAAAACTTCCAGTATTTTTTTTGTAAAATTACCACAGACATTTTTTACAGTGTAGGGTCTTGAGGCTTTGCTAGAATCTTCAATAGCTAATCTTAATTAAACAAACTCTCAGGTACAGCTGATAATCTACGTCAGTTAAAAAGGCATAATCTTTGAGAAAGCATCATTTGAGACAGCAGTATACAACATGGATCAACTACTGAAAGAACAGGCCAAGCACGTGAAAGTGATTAAGAAGATCGCTTCCCAACTAAGCAAAGATTCGTCAGCTAGAAAACGGTCGAGTATGGTGAGGCAAGACTGTTATCCCTCAACAAAGCATGGGAGGAATTTAACAATATCGATAATCAAATCGAAGCAGTGAAGGAGCAGAACCCCGATCACAAATACTTCACCGAGGGGTATTACAATCAAGTTGAGGCACTCTGCGATCAGACAAAGGAAACTGTAGAAGGCGTCATTCGAGATGCAATCGAAAGAAAGAAAAGCTCTGAAGAAATTACAGAACAAATGCGATTAATAAAAAAGCAAACAGCAATAATCGATAGCCTGAAAAATAACATAGCCAACATCGAAGCAGATACGAAGAAGCAGTTATCATCAGTATATTATTCCCAAAAAATCAAACTACTAGCGGATTATTGGGAATTGATCGTACAGTGTAAAAAAATTCTGTGGTAATTTTACAAAAAAAATACTGGAAGTTTTATTCACAAGCAGTTTTGTAAATTTGCAATATATATCATTAGGAATATTCCAATTCTACTTTACGTATTTTTACCAACTGTGTAGTAAATATACATTAAGGGTATTCATGAAAACGTGTAAGTTTACACATTAGGTATGCACGTATTTTTACGAGGTTTGTTTGATGAACGCACCTATGATGACATGATGTACAGTAAACGATGTAAGTGATCAATTGTTCAAACTGGACGTGAATGTCTAAAGTACTAAATTAAAAAATGCCAAAAAAGGTGCGAAAAATAATTCACATTCATTCATCTTGCAGTTAAAAAACCAAAACAGCCTAATTTGATGCCTAATTGGCAGTTGCACATTTTACACATATCAGTTATGCAGTTTACACAGCAAAACTTTAGCGTAAACTTATCTAGTGTGCGTATTTCACTTTCCATACAAATTTTGACAGTTCGTTTACGAGGTGGTAAACTTATACGATTTACGCGGGTTACTAGGGTTTTACATGTTTTCATGAATACCCCTATTATTTGTGGGATGTAAAAATACAATCAGTATTGGAGCTTTCACTTCATAGTTTTGTAAATTTCCAAAACTTTTGTGTATGCCCTCTCCCTATACATAAAAATAGCATTTTGCTCACCATGCCAGTACCGATTCGCAATGAAAGCTTCAAGCTTCAAGATCCAAGCGTCAAGCTGCAAGCTTCAAACTACAAGCTTCAGCTGAGTTTTGCTTTATTTCAGCACTGCAGCTTGAAGCTGTGAATGTGAATCATTATATTTTACAAACCCTTTTGTCCTAATTGCAGCTTGAAGCTTTAATTGTGAAGCGGCCCTAAGCATTAAAAATTATCAAAAATTTCTTGGCTGTTACAAGAACTGCCCAGACCCTGACCAAAGTCGAAGGTCTGACCTTAACTTAAGAACAATCGGGTATTATATGCTTAGTGTTCCATTGTTACCTGTGAATTATATCTATGAGAGGGAAAATTTAAACCTTACATTCCAATGAACAATTTGTAATTTTACTGAAAATATAAGTTAATAAGTATTACGCCTCTTACTGTAAAATTACAATACAAAGTTCAGCACATAACATTGATAAATAATACTAAGAAATATTGTAATTTTCCTACATTAACGATTTAGAAAAATACACAACATTGTGTAAAATATAGGTCACATTCATGTAATCAATATTTACGGCATGCAGTATTGGAGATTCTCAATTTCTATATGTAAAATTACAAAATTTATAGTAAAATTACAATAATTGTGTAGTAAATTAGTATTTCATACCGCGATTTGTAATTTTATTATGCATTTCGACTGTGAATTTACATATTTTTTTTACAGTGTACACAATCATGCGAACATTATGGCTTCGGGAAAATTCAGAGATGACTATTTTGAGCTGGATGTGTTCTCGACAACTGAAAGCCTCTATCAGAACGCCGTAATACAAATGCAGGAGAAATTGGGCAATCAATCTGTAACAGCAGCTACTCAGGCACCCGGAATGTCAACTGAAAGAAGCCCAACCGTGAAACTACCACGCATTGACATCCCAAACTTTGCTGGAGATTATTTAAAGTGGCCATCATTCAAAAACCTATTTACTGAGCTAGTGCACAAAAACGAAAGAATTACCAAAGCCGAAAAGCTGTTTTATCTAAAGGCGAATGTAACTGAGGAGCCAAGTGAACTTATCCAGCATTTAACTATAACTAACCTGAATTACGATGCAGCATGGGAAATCTTGGATCGCAGATATAACAATAAACGGATACTTATTTCGGTACAGCTGAGAAGACTCCGCAATCAGCCAGCGTTATCAAGAGAATCTGCTACTGGCTTAAAAAATTCATGATTCGACACTAGAATGTCTAGAAGCAATAAAAAATCTAGAGATCGACATTCAAAACTGGGACCCTCTGATAGTGCATCTACTAATCGAGAAATTAGATAAAGAGTCGAGGCGCATCTATGAGCAAACTCTAAAAAATCCGAGAGAAATTCAGGCTCTCGATGAGTTTCTTAACTTCCTGGAAAATAGATTTCAAGCTCTGGAATCCATGGAACCTATGAAGTCTGATCAGGCAGCAAAAAAGAGTGATGTGAAGGTATATCATGGCGCGGTCGGATCAAAGTCAATATGTGGCTTCTGCAAAGCTAGCCACAAGATATACAATTGTGAAAGATTCAACAAATTGACTCCTGTTCAAAGAAACGAAGAAGCTCGGTAAAAGCATGCTCTGTACCAACTGTCTCATAAAAAGCCATTCCGTATACAATTGTAAGAGCTGGAAAACATGTAGAACATGTTACAAAAAGCATCATACTTTATTACACGTAAATTCAGTGCCTCAAAAGCCCGAGTTAAATAACCGAGAAACTAAGGAAAAGGAGTCGAAAATACCAACTACAACTAGTAATATACTAACAACTCATATGGCAGAAAGTAAAATTGAGGAAGCTGTACTACCCACTGCGATAATTCAGGCAGTCGGCAAAAATAACACCAAAGTAATGCTGCGAGCGCTAATTGATCAAGGATCTCAAGCCAGTTTTATAACCGAACAAGCAGTGCAGAAGTTAAAACTCCAAAAAAGCCGAATCAACGCAATTGTGACTACAGTAAATGAAATAGAGGTGAACGGTACTCAGACATGCGTCGAACTAACGATACAGCCCAGATTTTCATCAGAATTTAAGACGACTACAACAGCTCTGGTTCTCAAAAAACTAACGAGACTATTGCCGTCGGACAATATTATAAACAAATCGACTTGGGAACACACAAGGGACATAGTATTAGCAGATCCTGCGTTTGATGAGCCAACAAAGGTTGATGTAATTCTTGGAGCAGCAATAATGGGAAGAATTCTGATGGATGGTGTACTACGAGGGCCACCAGGAGCACCCATAGCCCAAGAGACGGAGTTAGGTTGGATACTATCAGGCGAATTCCAACAGCAAGCGCCCACATCATCACCTCAATGCTACGTGTGTGAATTAGACCTACAGCAAGAACTGCAAAAATTTTGGGAAATCGAGGAAGTGAAAACAGATACAGTCATGACAAGTGAAGATGTAATATGTGAAACTTACTACAGAACTACTCATCGAAGACACTCCGATGGACAATATGTGGTACGATTACCTTTCAAAAAGGACCCGATAGTAGCCAATCTAGCTGGTTCAAGAGATATTGCCATGGCAAGATTGCTCCAAATGGAAAGGAAATTCAAAGTAAATAAAACTCTGGAAATCTTGTACAAGGATTTCATGAATGAATATTTGCAACTTGGTCACATGATTTTAGCAACTGATAAAATCGACACAGCATATTATCTACCTCACCACGCAGTACTGAAACATGACAGTACAACAACAAAACTAAGAGTGGTGTTCGATGGCTCCGCAAAACGCAATAATCAAGAAAGCCTAAACGAAATACTGTAGGTTGGACCGCAAATACAGCAGAACTTAATTTCAATTCTAACTAGATGGCGGAAACATAAGGTGGTACATCTGACATCGAAAAAATGTATCGTCAGATAAGAGTCGACATTCGAGACCAAAACTATCAAAGAATTTTATGGCGAAACTCTCCAGACGAACCTATTAACGAATATAAACTAACCACAGTCTCCTATGGAACCGCCAGCGCCCATTTCTCGCAATACGAACGCTTCAACAATTAGCCAAAGATACAGCCAAGGATTATCCACTTGCAGAAAGGGTTATCATGAGAGACACATACGTAGATGACATTGTTTCCGGAGGGAATACCTTGGAAGAAGCAAGCAAATTAAGTACAGAACTCATCAGGTCTCTTAAGAGCGGAGGATTCAACTTACGGAAATGGAATAGCAACAATAGAGAGCTGTTACAAAAACTGCCATGGGAATTACGAGAATCAGCTCCAGAATTAGATTTTGATCACGAAAGATCCATTAAAGCACTTGGGGTTCATTGGAGTCCTTCTAATCTAGATATTCCAAATTTGAAATGCTTTGCCTGGACAGACTCAAAGATAGTGCTCGCATGGATTATGGCTGATCCACACAAATGGAAAACATTTGTGGGAAATAGAGTTGAGGAGATACAATCACAAACAAAAAAGGAAAACTGGTATTATGTAAAATCATCAGAGAATCCTGCAGATGTAGCCTCGAGGGGACTATATCCGTCACGCTTAGAAGCACATTCGCTGTGGTGGGAAGGTCCACAATGGCTGAAACATGCAAGAATCACATATCCAGGAGTATAACTTGAGGAAACGGAATTGGAGAGAAGAAAACTTGCAGTTCATTCAGTGATATGTACAGAAGAAACGGACATGTTCGAGCAAATATTACAAAGGCACACATCACTGTGAAAATTCTACGCATTGTTGCCTTTTGTAAGCGATTCATAAATAATTTGAAGCAAACACGGAATAAAAGACAGACTGAGTCGCTTACTATCAGGGAAATTGAAGAAGCGTCACACTCAATCATAAAATTCGTCCAAGAAAGACAATTTAAAGATGAAATTCACAAATTACGAGAAGGGCAGGACCTGCCAAGGACAAGTCGATAACTCACACTAAATCCATTCATCGACTCAAATGATATATTACGTGTGGGCGGTAGATTAGAAAAATCAAATTTGACCTTCGATCAGAAACATCCGATTATTATCCCACATAAGGGCGAGTTAACTACACTTTGTTATATAAAGAAAACACGCTATGCATTATCACTTAGTGTTTATTGCGTACAATTATATCCGAGCCAGAGTCATGTATTAACTGAGCTCGTCTCCTACGGCTAGACTCTGTCGAGCCCAGCTCCTAGCGGTTCTCTATAGAATACCATATGATACAGATTACAGTGATCTGTATTATCTCACATCTCCTTTTTTTTTTTTTACTAACCATTTTTTTTTCAAATTCAAATGTTTCATAATTAATTCAACTTATGGCAATCCAATATTACAGCTATGTACCTCTAAATTAATTTTACTTTTAGAGTGTTTATTAAAGTTTACAATTCAAGCTTCTATTTCTATTCAACTACCAAGCTTACAAACTACAATACAAATTCAATATGTGTGTGTACATTTTATTTACATTCTTTTTTTTTTTCAATACTTCCTATCTACAACTGCTAAAGTACTAATCCAAGACCCTCGTAAGTACAGGCCTGGAAGCAGACTTTTTGGTTGTGTCTGTGCGCGGCCAAAATCGTCTGACAGTTGTGGAATTAACATGGCCGAAGCCGTACGAAGCAATTTTTTAAGTTTGTTTTTGGAATAAAAAGTGGTAAAATATTGTATTTTATCACTTTTTAGTGCACACGGATTATCAGTGATAAGTTATTTAGTGATCTAGTCCATAAATTAACAAAAAAATTAGTGGTTAAGTGTATTTTAAGAGTGTTAATTGATTAGGTGACCATTTTTGTTTACAATCGCGGTGGTTTTTTTTGTTAATTTAGGGAAAAAGTGTTGAATTTGTGTAGTAATGGAATTAAAAGTGAATTTAAAGTAGTTAAAAATTATTCTAGAAGAGTTATTAAAAACATAAGTGCAAGTACTACCACACAACATGAATAACAATAACTTTTTCACTTTTCCTTCACATTTTTCTGCACTTATGTTTTTAATAACTATCCTATAATAATCTTTAATCACTTAAAAAGCACTTTTTATTATGTTACTACACAAATTCAACATTTTTTCCCTAAATTAACACGAAAAAACCACCGCGAATGTAAACAAAAATGGTCACCTAATCAATTAACACTCTTAAAATACACTTAACCACTCACTTCATTTTAATTTTTTTTATTAAATCACTAAAGCACTAATCACTGATAATCCATGTGCACCAAAAAGTGAAAATATACAATATTTTACCACTTTTTAGTGCAAAAACAATGTTAAAAAATTGCTTCTTATCGCTTCGGCCATGTTAATTCCACAACTGTCAGAAATTTTTGGCCACTTTTCAGCTATGTTAGTATTAGTTGGCCTGTCTGCTTCCAGGCCTGTACTTACGAGGGTCTTGACTAATCTCATCCTACTCTATAATTTTGCCAGTTTTCACAGAGAGGAAAGTCTCGAGTTCGTTCTTCAGCACACTATACGAAATTTTCAGCTTTTGTCATGTGTCTAAGAAAACGAGAATTACGCCTCAATGTGGGTCCATTAAATACTTTAATCCAATACGATCTAGGACTTTTATCCTTGCGGATCACCATGGCCGGAATCCATTTCTTGTTTTCATTCCTATACCATATCTTCTCTCTCTCCATAAAAATGTGTTCATTTTTCGATGCACCTCTGTCATAATAGTACTTGGCTTTTGCTTTCTTTTTTTTCAAAGTACTTTCGAAATTCTTTTGAGTAATGTTTTGGAACAGCGTCAGTTTCCCAGGCACATGCGACCTCGTTTTCCGGCCAAATATGAGTTCTGCAGGTGACAGGAGGCTTCCTTTAATTGGGGTATTTCGGAATTCTAATAATACCTTCCACAATTCTACTTTACTATCTCTAGATTTCTGTACTAGCGATTTTGCTATTTGAACATTTCGCTCTGCCCAACCATTTGATTGTGGGTATCGGGGGCTTGTCGTAATTACTTCTATGTCGTTTTCTGCTGCGAAATTTCTAAATTGAAATGACCCGAAAGGTACATTGTCCGCAATGATCTGTTTTGGGATACCATGCGTTGAAAATACTTCTTCCAGCTTCCTTAAGACTTCTGCAGTGCTTTTGTTTCGAAGTGGTACAATGTCTAGATATTTCGAGAAATAATCTGCTACTATTAAAAATGCTTTGCCTGCGAATTCCATAATATCCATTCCTATTTTAAAATATGAATATGGAGGCGTCTCATGTCCTAGTAATGCCTCTTTTTGTTTAGCTCGCCTATGTTTTTGACATATATTACAAGCGGATATTAATTCTTCTATCTCCGCGTTATAGCCTGGCCAATACAATAAACTTCTTGCTCTTGCCTTTGTCTTCTCGATCCCTAGATGGGAATTGTGCAATATTTTCAAAATATCAGCTCTTAGGGAAACGGGTACCATTACTCGTTCTTGAAAAAATAATAATCCATCCTCCAAAGTAATTTCATTTCGGTGTTTCCAAAAATATTTCACTGATTCTTTTAAGTGACTCTTCCTAGATGGCCATCCATCTTTTACGACTCCCAATAATTCATTCAGCACCGGGTCTTTTGCAGTTTCTGTTTTAAACAATTCCCGTTTTGTCTCACTTACATTTATCGAGTGTAGGACTTCATTTAAATCTTTAATTTCTGGTACCCCAGTATCCTCAACAAAATTTCTCGAAAGAAGATCAGCAATTAACATTTTCTTACCGGGTATAAATTGAAAGTTTAGATTATACTTTAGGAGGCGGAGTTGCATTCTCTGCAACCGCGCTGAGGGGATCTTGCCAATGTCTTTACGAGCTATGCCTAAAAGCGGTTTGTGGTCGGTCAAGATTGTTACATTTCGACCGTAGATAAACTTGTGAAACTTCTCACATGCAAATATTATTGGCAAGAGCTCTTTCTCTATTTGAGCATAGTTGCACTGCGCTTATGATAAGCTGCGGGAGGCATAGTAAATGGGTTTCTTATCCTGTATGAGGCAGCAGCCTATGCCGTATTGAGATGCATCGGCTTGAATTGATATCTCTTTTCTATCATCGAAAGCTTGTAGAGCAGGGGCTTCAGCTATGGCTTTCTTAAGTTTGCTCAAGCAGGTGTCATGTATTGGAAGCCACTGGAAGACAACGTTCTTCTTAAGCAATTCACGCAATGTCTGAGACACTTCTGCCAGGTTAGGAATGTATTCTCTGACGTAATTTATCATTCCGTATAATATTTGCAATTCTTTTTTATTGCTTGGAGGTTTCAGTTTTTCAATGGCTTCGAAATAGGCAGGGTCATACCGAATGCCCTCGCCAGAAATTAAGTGGCCCAGATAACGGACTTCTGGTACCCTATATTGAATCTTGTCTTTGTTAAATTTTATATTTTCTTGTCGGGCGCGCTTCATAACAAGTTCTACAATTTTGTCATGTTCTTCGACAGAATCCGCAGCTATAAGGATATCGTCAATATATATTAGCACCCCTGGAATATTAGCAAAAGTTTCGTAATTCAGTCTCTGGAACAGCTCTGGAGCTGTTTTTATGCCAAAAGGTAGTCGATTGAATCGGAACACACCAAATGGAGTAGAAAAAGAGCGTAATTTTGATGAAAGCTCATCCAAAGGTACCTGCCAATAGCCCTGTTTTAAATCAAGAACCGTAAACACTTTTTTACCAGCAAGTTGTGCAGAAATTTCTGCGAAAGACGGAATTACAAATGGTTCTTCGACTAAAGCTTCATTAAGTGCCTTTGGATCTAGGCACAACAGCAATGACTTGTCTTTCTTCTCAACAATTACGAGATTTGAAATCCATTCTGTAGGTTCTGACACTTTCGTTATAATTTTTGTTCGCACAACTTTTCTAATTCTATCTTAAGTGGCTCCATTATTGCCAACGGTACGCGCCTGGCTGCCCTAACGACTGGCTGAGAGTTGGATTTCAACTTAAGTTTTGCTTCTTTTCTAAATTTTCCTAGGCCGTCAAAAATATCCGAATATGTTTCTACAAAACTTGCCACTTCATCCACTATCGCATTAACTCTTTGCACTAACCCAAGCTTTACACAACTGCTTAGCCCCAGTAATGGCCCTGATCTGTCCTCAACGATCACAAAATTTTGTCTAACCCGTTTATCATTTATTTCACACCATAACATCGCACTTCCTAAAGCAATTAATTTAGCTCCACCATACAATTCCAAAACAACTCTCCTTTTATTCAAGTACGCGCCAGTTACGTCCAGGCCACCGGAAGGTGTCTCATTACATGGGAACAATGATTTTCCCATCAACTGGCATCAGTAAAAATACCCGGCGACGTTCCAGGAAATTTGTACGGAGCCACATCGACGTAGACATAACAGCCAACTCCAGATTGGATTCGTAAATAAAACCAAACTCAGCAAATTTAAGTGCAACAAATGCACCAACGAAATGCAGCATTAAAACATTTTTAAATCAGTTTCGGAACTACCGTCGAAATTAACAGTTGTTATCGTCCTTATTTTTGCCTCTTAATACCTGTTTCTATTAATAATAAATAGTTTATATGAATTTCAAAAAGGAATTTCAGTGTTTTTTTATTTAACATATTGATTTCATTTTTCTTCTCCCGAATTAAAAGTAATTATATTTCTGGCGCAGTCGGTGGAATCTCAATCCGAAGATTTGAGATCGGGCGAAGAAAAAGAAAACCAATAATTTTTTTTACCATCCGCTTAACCCCAACCTCCACCCAATGAAGTGAGTGAAAGTACCAAACTGTGGAACAAATTTGAAAAAAAAAACGCGGCCGTTTTTATCTATAAAGGGGGAGCGAGTGAATATTGTGTAAAAGTAATATAAAATAAAGAAAAAGAAGTTTTTGCTAAAGTAACGAAGATAAATATTTGTGTTTTTATTGTTCTTTATAAATAGAATTGAAAAAAAAAAATATAATAGAAAACGAGGTGAACAGTGACATTGTGCTGCATTCATCGATCAGTGACTTTGTGCTACATTCGAATTTTCTCTAATGCCAAAGGATACAAAGTGTAAGAACGGAGTTCAACTTTCAGACCCTATTCAAATTTAGAAACGGACGAAATGGCAGAACCAGGAGCAGCAGCCACCGCGGCATCAACCCCCGCCGCAACAGCAGATCCATATACAATTCCAATCTCGGAACTGTTGAAGGAAGCCTCCAGGATTCGAGAATACACTGGCAACAACGATTATGATTTATCTTCATTTATTAGGGAAGTGGAAATATTCCTACCTCTTTTCAATGGAAGTCCTCAAATTCAAAACTACATTTTTCAACGTAATGTGATCAACAAGATTCAAGGTCCAGCCCTTCAAGCAATAAGAAGTTTAGGTAGAAACCCATCTTGGAAGGAAGTGAAACAGGAGTTAATTAGGACTTTTGGAGTGAGAGAAAGCTACCTCCATTTGTACCATCAAGCAACAACATTGAGAAATAATAATAATGTAAGTGAATATTTTCATAATTTAAAATTTATACTTGATAAGCTAAATGCGAAATATGAATTCGATGAAAATAAACCGGTAGAATTCTCACCTAACGTAAACGAAGGATTAATTTTAAGAACTTTTACTAATGGTTTAGATACTAATTGTGCTAGTGTTATAATTAGTAGAAATATAACAAATTTAAGAGATGCTTATTATACTTTAGAAGAAACAGGGTTGATTAGATATAGAAGTGGTACTTTTAAAAATGATAAAACTTTCAAAAGCAGGCAAAATTCTCATACACAAAGAGTATATCCTAAAGATAGGGATCACAGAAATTTTAATCGAAATAGTGAAACAAATCTAGGTAGGTACAACCAGTATTATCAAAACTCTAATTCAAATAACTTTGGGCAAACAAGACAGAATGAATACTTTGCAAAACAAAAACAAAATTTTACTCCGCAAAAACAAAATTTTATTCCACAATTTAGAAATTCAGGCAATTTTAGAAACTCGGGTCAATTTAGGAATTCAAATCAATTTAGGCAACAAAACGAACCGGAAGCAATGATCGTTGACCATATTCAGGACGCCAATTATAACTGCGAAGAAGTAAATTTTCACTTACCTCCGACAGGACAGATTTACCGATAGTAGAATTAACTATTGGTACAAATAAATTAAGATGTTTAGTCGATTCAGGCTCAACTACGACGGTATTAAATGAAACAAAATTAAAACAATATAAAAGACTTACACTAGATCAGAAAATACTACTTAAAACATTAGATGGAAATACTATCGTGAACCAGCACATTATTACAGAATTACCTGCAGAGTTCAATGAAAAGAAATGGATGAGTTGGAAATTAACTACTTTTAAAGATAAAGATTTCGATGGATTGATTGGTCTAAATGTACTGAAACCCCTGCAAGCTATTATAGATTTAAAAGAAGATTGTTTGGAAGTTAATGGAAAAAGAACAAGGTTTCTTAACTCATGCCCTTACCAAAGTCGCGATATATTTACTTTGGAAGCACAGCCTATAGATCAAAGTGTCTTCGGTAAACTTCAAAGAGAAGATATGAATAGCGATGAAAAAGAGAAGCTTAAAGCACTAATCAGGAGAAATGCGGATTTATTTTACAAAGAAGGGCAACATTTAACTCATACACATGAGATCCAACACGAAATTATTACTAAAACTAATAGGCCTGTTTACTCAAAAATATATAGATACCCCAAAATACACGAAGAGGAAATAACCAAACAAATGAACGATATGCTTGAACAGGGTATAATCAAAGAAAGCAATTCCCCCTACAATTCTCCGCTGTGGATAGTACCTAAAAAGTCAGATAACTCAGGAGAAAAAAAATGGAGAATTGTAATAGATTATAGGAAGTTAAATGAAATTACAGAAGATGATAAATTTCCTATACCAAACATAGAAAGCATTCTAGAAAAGCTAGGAAGAGCACAGTACTTCACGACGCTGGATCTCGCAAAAGGATTCCATCAGGTGCTAATCAAGGAGGAAGATAGAAAGAAGACTGCATTCTCGACACCCTTGGGGCACTACGAATTCGTGAGGATGCCTTTCGGGCTGAAAAATGCCCCCGCAACATTTCAAAGACTCATCAATTCAGTTTTAAGAGAATATATTAACCAAATATGCGTTGTATATCTCGATGATATACTCATCTTTAGCACAACAATTCAGGAACATACAGAAAATATTCAAAAAGTATTCAATAAACTTAGAGAACACAATTTGAAAATTCAGGTCGACAAGTGTAAATTCCTTGCAAAAGAAACGGAGTACTTAGGGCACATACTTACAACAAATGGGATTAAGCCAAACCCTAACAAAATTGAAAGCATACAAAAAATTAAGTTACCCCAAACCACGAAACAGATTAAATCGTTTTTGGGCATCACCGGATATTACCGAAAATTCGTTAAGGACTATGCTAAAATAGCTTACGGTATGACAAAATATCTGAAAAAGAATGTTAAAATCAACACTAATGACCCAAATTATATAGACACCTTTGAAAAACTTAAAAGAATCCTTACAAATCCACCAGTCTTAAAATATCCCGATTTTGGAAAGAAATTTAAATTGATTACAGATGCCAGTGACTTCGCTTTAGGAGCAATTTTAAGTCAGGAAGGACACCCTATTTGTTTTGCAAGCAGAACATTGAACGACCACGAACGTAATTACTCAACAACTGAAAAGGAGCTGCTTGCAATCGTCTGGGCAGTGAACTACTTTCGACCCTATGTTTATGGCAGACGGTTTGACCTGATGACTGACCACCAACCTCTTAAATGGCTGCAAGCCAAACACAATGGAAAAGATATCAATCCGAGACTGCAAAGATGGTTACTAAAGCTGGGAGAGTACAACTTCGACCTTGACTATATCAAAGGGAAGGACAACAAAGCCGCAGATTTCATGAGTAGACTAAATATAGAGAACGGCGAAATTTATCACACCGAAACGTTTACACCAAAGGAAGGAGAAAGTATTCATCTCCATACGGAACCCCAAGAAATTCATCCGCAAAATGAAGAAGGTGAACTGCCGGATAATATAAGTATGATCAATACAGTCCACTCGCAACAGGAAGAACAAAATAATCACATCCCTATACTTTCAGACACAATAGTTAACAGGTTTCGAACACAAATTATCTTAACAGACAACAAAACCCAAGACATAGAAACGGCTAACAACAGAAGAAAAATTTACGTAAATTCACAAGACATAGAAAATGGCAATATGACAAATATTTTTCGTAGATTTCTACAAAAAGGAAGGATAGGTATCTTTTCAGAACTAAGTGAACACAAATATAATTTGGTGCAATTAAAATTAATAGAGCTATTCGACACAACCTTAAAGTTTTACAAATGCCAATATCATGCAAAGGAAATGAAAAATGAGGAAGAGACCTTTAAGCAAATAGCGAAATATCATAAGTACGAGACAGGACATGCCGGCATTAATGAAAATTACGCAGGACTGAAACGAGTGATATACTTCAAAAACTTGAAAGAATTAATACAAAAATATATAAACAATTGCGATACTTGTAATAGAGCAAAATATGATAGGAACCCAATAAAGCCAAAATTTAATTTAACTATAACACCCTCCGATATAAATGAAAGGATACATATAGACACATACGTAAACAAAAAACATAGTTTTATTACATTTATTGATAAATTTTCAAAACACGCCGTGGTATTGTTTCTAGAGAATAGACACAGTTTAACTATTATAGAAAAAATAAGATTATACTTTTCAATAAAAGGGAGACCCAAACACATAACAATGGATAATGAATTTAGCTCTGTAAATGTAAAGGACTTTTTCAGAACAGAAAATATAGAAATTCATTTTACGAAACCGAACAGCCACACCGGAAACTCGGACATCGAAAGGTTTCATAATACACTTAGTGAAAGACTAAGAACATTGGAAGCTGAAAATTCAAATCTTTCAATTCAGGAGAGAGTATTTAAATGTACAGAATGGTACAACAAATCAATACATTCCACAATTAGAGCAAGGCCAATTGATGTCATTGAGGGTAAGGCCGATAAAACAAAGATAACAGAGCTAATAAACAAAACTAAGTTATACAAGATAAATAAAGCGAATATCAAGAGAGAAAACTTTACACCAGTAGGTAATGAGGGTTACGTAAAAAATTACAAGTGTCTTAGACATAAGAATGAACCTAGATATAGAAAACTTAAATACGATAACATTCACCCAATAAATATTAAACGACCAAATAAATTTTCAGGTCAAGTCAATATTGATCATTTTGATATTGATGCTAATAAAGATGACGGAAGCAACTTTGACGATCGAGAAAATCATAACTAACAACGGATTTGCTGAAATTAAATTAGGAGAAGTGCAGATCGTAAAAAATTATGACATAATTCTGCATATAATAGACCTCGAAGAAATTAAAAACATCATCTCAACTTTAGAAGACAACATATCAGGGCTCGTAATAGAGGAAAATAAAGAAATGTTGATAGCAGAACTGGAATCTATGAAACATATGCTACGGACATTAATTCCACACAAAAGCAAAAGAGGACTTATTAATATCATTGGTACAGCAAGTAAATGGCTATATGGCACAATGGATGACGACGATCGGCAAAACATTGAAGAACATTTGAAGGTAATTGACGGAAACAGCCATAATATTATAGAACAAAACAACAGGCAGATATACATCAACGACCACTTCAACAAAACATTTCTAACAATAAAAAACACAATAGAGAACGATAGGGCAAAGATAGCAAATCAACTTAACGAAATAAACCAAGGTAACGAAAAACTTATATCCAAAATAATGTACTTAGAAGGACTTTTTAAAATAAAAATAGTAAAAGATAACTTAGAGCATATCCAAAACAATATAGCTTCAAGTAGGTTAGGGATAATGGGAAACAATGTGTTAACTAGCGACGAGATAAGCAAATATGATATAGATCTATTAAAACTTCAAAATATCAAATTAGGAACCTTTATGTATGAGAAAAATAAAATTATTTTTGCTATTAAGATACCGAGAGAAACATTTAAAACCAGACTATATTTAATTACCCCTGTTCCAAATCAAGACTTAGAGGAACTATTGATAGAAGATCAAAAAATAATAAAAATAAATGATACTTCATATAAATACAACCAAGATTCAGATTATAAAAATCTAAAAGAATTCAGCCCATGTATCCAAACAAATAAATGTATAAAAACCAAAAGTATGAAAGCTCAATTAAATGAAATAGAAATGGGCTTGTTATTATTAAAAAATTTTGTAAATTTTAAGTTTAATAGTAGTTGCGATGAGAGAAATTTAATATTAGATGGAAATTATTTAATAACATTTAACGATTGCGAAATTTACCTTAATAATAAAACATTTAAAAATAGAAAAGAAAAATTTGAACAAAGATTTGTAATGCCAAGCGATGTTAAATTATCAATGAATAACAGTAAACTCTCATTTGACGATTTAGTGATAAGACAGGTTGAAAACATTGAGCACATAAAGGAATTAAAATTTCAAAGGAAAAGCCACCTGTATTTTAATCTAGGGATAGGACTTGTAATATTAATCATTTTTATAGCACTAACTATTTTTTTATATATGAAGATTATGAAGATAAAAAGGACATATACAATTCAGGGGAATTTTCCTCTAAAGGAGGGAGAAGTTACGTCCAGGCCACCGGAAGGTGTCTCATTACATGGGAACAATGATTTTCCCATCAACTGGCATCAGTAAAAATACCCGGCGACGTTCCAGGAAATTTGTACGGAGCGACATCGACGTAGACATAACAGCCAACTCCAGATTGGATTCGTAAATAAAACCAAACTCAGCAAATTTGAGTGCAACAAATGCACCAACGAAATGCAGCATTAAAACATTTTTAAATCAGTTTCGGAACTACCGTCGAAATTAACAGTTGTTATCGTCCTTATTTTTGCCTCTTAATACCTGTTTCTATTAATAATAAATAGTTTATATGAATTTCAAAAAGGAATTTCAGTGTTTTTTTATTTAACATATTGATTTCATTTTTCTTCTCCCGAATTAAAAGTAATTATATTTCTCGCCTTTACATTTCTTAAAAATATTGAATGGAACCACATTGGTCTCTGCTCCCGTATCTAATTTAAAATCCACCACCAAATTATTTATTTTTATTTCTTGATACCATGCAATATTACTCTGTCCCTCATCTGACTGTGAGACATTATCGATAAATACCGTATCAAAATTTTCTGCTATTTTCACATGACGACGTACCTTTCTCTTATCACATGCAGCTGCAAAATGGTTTAATTGTCCACAATTATGGCATTTTTTTCTCCAAGCAGGACACTTTCCTCTCTGGTGACTCTTTTGGCAGAATTTACACGTTATATTTGTACTCCTATCCTGATTGTTATACCTAAAATTTTTTGAAAAAGATTTACCAGTACCATGATTTTTATGTTGAATATACTTATTTTCTTGTTTCCTAACTGCATCCACTCCAAGATCTTGTCCTCCATTACACCCATGTATTTTTGATGTTTGCTGCTTTGCTACTTCTGTTGATCGCGCCACGCTGATTGCCTTCTCAGCATCGATGTTCTCCGTTTCCAGCAAGCGCTTTTACAGGCTTTTGTCTGCGACCCTTAGTATAATCCGATCGCGCAGCATTCTTTCTTCACATTCTCCAAAATCGCAATCTTTAATTAATTACTTTATTTCCATTAGGAAATTGTCAAATGGTTCCGACGGCCCCTGATTTCTGTTATGAAACATAAAACTAGCATATGCCTCGTTTCTTTTCGGCTTGCAAAACTGTTCAAACGCATTCACTATTTCTTCGTAGCTGTTTCGTTGTTCATCCGTTAATGAGAACGTGTTGAATACATCAACGGCATCTTGACCGATTGCATTGAGAAAAATCGCCGTTTGTACTGAATCTGGCTTTTTCTTCAGCTCTGCTGCCGTGTGGAAATAGCCAAAATTCTGTTTAAACTTTTTCTAGTGATCAGCAATATTGCCGTCTAGGATAAGGGGATCCACTTTCTTAAGAAAATCCATATTTGCCGGCACTGTTATCGTCACTATCCGTGTTCTAGGGGGTCTTCCACGAGGTCGTTTTCTATTATACTTATATTTTTCTTGCTAATTCCCATTTACTGCACTCACTCCATTTCACTTTTGCTACGCGGCCACTGCGATTTTTCACTACTTTTCAATGCTACTACTTAAATTGTTCCACCAGGCTCACAGGAAGACACTACACGGAGGAAATAATCTAACTCTGGAAGTAATCCGTCAGAAATACTGGATAATCAATGGATTAAAATCAGTCAAGGGTCAGATACATAAATGCGTTAAATGCGACCGATACAAAGCTGAAATGTCCCAGCAACTAATAGGAATGTTAATGTAGCCCCCGGCCAGAGTCATTCCAAGTCGTCCATTTACTCATACTGTGGTGGACTATGCGGGACCATTCGACTTGCTAGTAAAAACTGGTAGAGGCAGTCGTACCTACAAGGGATACATAGCAATTTTCATATGTCTAACTACGAAGGCAATCCACATTGAGGTAGTCACAGATCTGACATCAAAGGCCTTTATAGCCGCCTTTAAGAGATTAGTAAGTCGAAGAGGTCTTGTGGCACACATGTATAGCAATAATGCCACTAATTTCGTAGGTGCAAGCAAGATAATCAACAATCTTCCACAACAAGCCACATTTAAAAATGAAGTTAACGAAGCTCTATCGGAAACAGGTACTCAATGGCACTTCATACCTCCATCATCACCACATTTTGGAGGACTGTGGGAAGCTGGCGTGAAATCTACTAAGCACCACATGCGTAGAATAGTCGGAGAAACAAAATTAACCTATGAAGAAATGACAACACTAATGACTCAAATCAAAGCATGTCTAAATACTCGTCCTTTGTGTCCATTGTCACAAGACCCTGAGAGCCTAAAAGTGTTGACACCTGGTCATTTTCTAACTGGGGCACCTATCATGTCGCCACCTGATAAAGACTATTTGGAAAAATCTCCTAACCTCGTTAAAAGATGGGAGCAAGTGGGACGAATGTACCAAGAATTCTGGAAAAAGTGGTCAACTGAATATCTTGGAGGGCTTCAACAACGACCAAAATGGGCACAGAGAAAGCCAAACCCAGCAAAGGGAGATCTCGTGTTAATAAAGGAAGATAATCTACCCCCATCTCGTTGGGCTCTTGGAAGAATAGTTGAGGTACACCCTGGAAGCGATGGGCTCATCAGAGTCGTTACATTAAGAACGAAATCCGGAGTGCTTAAGCGACACGGAGGTCACCCCAGAACATCTAAGGTCACGGGACACCTGTTACTATTGTCACTATGTTGTGTCCTAGCCATAGCTAAGGCCACTAGACCCTATGAAATAAATAACTTAGCAAACAATGACGGAATTTACTTTAGTGACATCTCTGAAGTCAATCTATACTCTAGTGAATGGAATCTTCTCATATATTACAACTTGACAACTTACTGGAAGGAATTTTTTGCCATTCAAAATTCAATAAAACGACTAAACGCAAACTCAAAACAAACTCTTCGGAGTTCTAGATCAAGATTGCGCAGAACAAATTGAAACTCAAATTAACCAAATTGCACAAGATGAGAATTATTGGAAATTATTGCTGAAAAATCAGACGTCTATTGTAGAGAATACCATAAATATCATTAAGAAAAATAATGGCGCAGTGCAATTACAGCTATCGAGAGGCAAACTACAGATTGAAACTATTGTGAGCAGATTAAATCACTCTCAATACGAAATGTTGGCGACTGAAGCATTTAACTCTGCTGCTATCCTAATAACCCTAACGTTGATATCATTTCAAAACATACAAAGAAGTATTATATCAGTTGTAATGGACACCAAACACGGTAGAGTTAATCCCTTACTTTTAACACCTGTTCAGCTCAATGGACAATTAAAGGTAATACGAGAACACCTGCCTCAACACTTACAACTTCCAGGCAATGGAACAACGCATTTATTAATGACTCTCTACAACTCAATGCATGTTAATTTAAGAGTCACCGATAATAAGTTCCTGTTTGACGTTCGCATCCCGTTGCGTTGAACTCATTCCCATTCCTGCAGTTTAGGAGGAAAAATTTGTTTATGTAGAACCTGACAACAGATATTTGACAGTGAACTCCAAGAAAGGACGGTTTTAGCCCCACAAGCGAAGAAGACCTAAGAGCTTGTCAGCGCCTAGCAGAGAATCAACTAATCTGCAGCCTCAAGGTACCTATGTATACATTAAGGCCCAATATGAGTCATTGTGAAATGGAGATGTTGAATAACGGAAGGAAACTTTCACCCTTCTGTAAATTAAGGGAACAAGACATGCAAAACCAGTGGATAAAATTGAATACCAACAAATGGCTGTTTATCCTTAGAGAAGAGTTACGCATCGAGATCAGCTGTGACAATGTAATCTACCCTCAAATGTTAGTGGAACTGGAATTCTTCAGTTAAAGGCCAACTGTATGATTAACCATCAAACTCTACACATCAACGCCAATCACTTAGAATCCACTCTTGAAATGTCATTTATAACTGAGAACAAATTAATTTCTGATCACATAAACCAAAGCATCAGTAATTCATCCTGGATCGCAATTCCACAAATAGTCAGAAAGGTTGAATCTACTGACCTAGCTCAACTTGATAAAGCAATTCAAATGCAAAAACAACAAGTGGACAGTATGTCATCCTTAAATATCCATGACCTACATCATTACAGCAGCACGTATATTCTGGTTACGGGCATTCTCGCGTTGTTACTCAACATATGGTGCAAACGAAGACGAGGCGTCAAATTCTACACCACGGCAAAGCCAACCCCGGCACCAAGATCCTGCAGACTGGAACATCAATCACCCATAGAGCTTCCATCATTAAACCTTGAGGCGGAGGAATGTACACAGTACATCTAATCATTATAATAATATTATGATTCATTCATTTCGCGAAGCAAACGTTAACGCACTTATGCAATTTGCGCATAAGCATTTTTTTTATATGAAGTAAATGAACTTCAATGTGACAAATTGTTTTTATGCATTTTTCGCGAAATGAATGAACTTCGCTGTTAACGTTTGCTTCGCGAAATGAATGAATCATAATATTATTATAATGATTAGATGTACTGTGTACAGCGATATTGCCAATTATATTAACTGCTCCTCTTCTTTTTCTACTCGTGGAGGGCTGCGGTGATAGTAGTTCGTTTTCTTCGGCAATTTGTTTTGAAAATTCTATCCAATAGGGCTGAAGATCATAGTTACGGTGACCAACCGTGCTATATTGTACAGTACAGTACTCTTTTCAGTGTATCTGTCCTCTGGAATTTTTAATCTTTGAAAAATTGTAAAATGTCCTCTATCTACACAGCGTGCTGTATAATGTACTGTATTTTTGCAAACTATTTGAGAATAAAACAATTTTTGGAAGGAACGTGATAATTCTACACAACCTTAGGGTAGGTAAGGTAGATTTTCGTGAAAAAAAAGTTTTGAACGAAAGTTGCTCAACTTGGGGGGTGGAATCGTTTAAACACAAATCTGACCCCCTAGCAGAGAAATATAAAACTTTTGTTAGAAACATTTTTTTATCTGCAGGTTCTCTGTACCCTGAATGATTTTTGGGGATAATTTTGATTTTTGATGATTTTTGGGGGTGAAGGCGGGCTTCGGATAAAACAAATTTTTAGACAAGAGTTTCATATTTCCCTGCGAAGAATCAGAGTCCGTGAAAAAATGGGGGTTGCCATTTGAAATTTTAGATTCACCCCCACCCTGCTAGTTTTTTTTTGTCCTGCTTGTACTGTATTTCCTTCTCGGAAATATGGTCACCGTAATCATAGTATACCACGAGGTTCCATTCCGTAGTGGTTAATTCTGTTGTCCCTAGTCCTTCAAAGTGGATGCCTAATTCTGGTTTGAAACTCACGACCTTAACGGAGTTTGCCTTTATAGCTGGAACTAGTAGACAGTCGAGTAATAATGAGACCAATGATGAAGGTATAGATTTCCGCGCTCTTTTTTTTTGGTTCTCGTGCATCACTTGCTGAGGGTGACACATCAGCTTGTACACAGCGCGAGTAGAGCGAGTGGAGCGGTCGCTCTAGGCGCCAGGTGGCAAGGGGCGCCGAAATGAATGTGAAAAACAATTTCGAGCGAAAAATAAAATTTTGATGGGGTCTTTTGCAATAAAACTTGATTTTTGAAAAATTTGGCTATTATTATTTTTATAACACTAGCTTTCGCCGGCAATCTCGTTCGCGTCGATTTTGCAGTACCGGAAACTTTGGCGCCTATGCAGAACTTCGCCCATAACATTTTCCCAAAAAAAGCACCAAACAGATCATTAATTTTGCAAAATGTGGTGTCCTCTGTGCAGCTCATAAATGCACACTTCGGGGCCCCTAAAAAATTGAATAAATGCATTCCGGCTTGAGACGAACATCAGCAACATTAAAAATGGCTGTGTTATGTTTTTATCGTGGCGACTCGACTAACATTGATATGATCCTCAAAAGAGCCGCTGCTGTATACAGGGTGTTTCAAACTTAAATGCTAATCGGTTAAGGGGTGATTCCCGGGAGTATTTGGAGAAAAAAGGGAGGGGGCCCATCGGCACTATCCACTGATAGTCAGGGTAAATTAGCATTTTAAGGAGACAAAATTCCAAAATGGCTGAAAATCAAAGTCAAAGTTTCCAGAAATCACTTTTCGGCCAAAAAAATACCTTGAATATCTTCGAAAGGGTTAGGTTTTCGAAAAAATGACAAGAGGGCTTTTTGTAGGCGATAACGTTTCGTATTGACTGATAAAAAAAATTTCAAAAAATCCGTTTTTAAGTGTTTTTTTTTGCCAAAAAGTGATATCTCCGGCGGCCATGTTTTTTTTTGTGATTCCGAAATTGGTTTCTTAAAAAGTCCCAAGGAGGCTGTGAACCAATTTTCAGCCATTTTGGAATTTTGTCTCCTTTCGTGCGTTTTTTTTTGCTAATTTCCCCCCAGATACAGGGTTACGTTTTGAAAAGTTTTTAATGTACTTAAACTTCTATAACTGCTATACCGATTATCGTAGAGCAACATATTAAGGCTTGTTTTTTAGGTAATTAATCCATTATTAACCATTGTTTCTTTCGTTTCGAAAACCTAATCGGAAAAAATATATTCCCGATAAAGTGAAACTTTTTTACCATTCTATTTGAAGTCGTCAAAGACAAAAAACAAAAGAGTTGCGTACGATTACGATTCACTTAGACAAACTTAAATATTTAGATAGAGCTCTTTGAGGCCTACAATTAGAATGATAACAAATGTTTTCACTCTGTCAGGCTCTCCTTCGATTATCGGTTCAAGTTTTCGGTTTGAGCTGGTAATCGAATACGACAGCCGGATCCGATAGACGGGTCGGAGCGATTAAGTAGCCTAAAGCCGGAACTATAATAGACGTGAAAGAACGTACGTCAATCCCTGCGTTCCCAGGGCTCTATGATGAAAATGAATTATTGACTGACTATAATTAACGTACATCACATGTACTTGTTTTCGTTAATGTTTCGTTAAACGTAGTATAACGCCGTCTTATGAGACCTGGATCCCAGTTGACGGCGTGGTAATGTCAAAATCGTAGAATACTTGTTGTATTCAGACTCAAATTCAAATTCATCGGCAATTATTATAGCCGATTGTACGTCAAGGTCTACGGTGAGAGATACGTACGTGTATATTCGTTAAAAACGTACGTCAAACTACGTCTATTATAGTTCAGGCTTAAGGGCGCCGAAAGTCAATCTCGCTCTACCCTGATCAAGGGCTAGGGCCGGCGCTGCTTGTACATTTGAGATATTGGTTCTAAGCCCTTCTGGATGCTGGTCTGAGATAGTATCTTCGCTTGTCTCTTCGTCGTTGGTTGTTTGTTCTTACACAATCGTACTACAATCACGCATCCGTCGTTGCCCTTGTGAATTTCGATTACGCGTCCTAAGGGCCAGTGCATCACTGGAGTGTGGTCTTCCATCAGGATTACTATAGACCCTACTTTTACGTTTGGGGATCGGTGCTTCCACTTGTACCGCTGCTGAAGTTCATGTAGGTAGTCCCTGGACCAACGCGTCCAGAACTCTTGTTTAAGGCTGGACACTAGCTTCCAACGTGACAGCAAGCCGGTCTTCAGTGGCTTTGCTTTAGAGTCTACTTGTGCCCGTAAAGGTTCCCCTATCAGCAATGTCGCGGGGTTAAAGCCGCAAGATCATTTGGATCGCTGGACATAGGTGTCAGTGGCCGAGAGTTGAGAACTGCCTCGATTTCTACCATTATAGTTTCCAGCTCTTCATATGTTAATGACGACCCCGACACTGTCTTCCGTAGAAGATTTTTGGCTGATTTCACGGCGGCTTCCCAAAGACCGCCGAAATGCGCGGCTCGTGGAGGGATGAAATGGAAGTCTATGCCTTGATGACTGCATGTAGATGCAATTTTTTGCTGGCTTTCATTTGAGTAAATGGCCTGGTTTAACTCTGCTAGTTGGTTTCTTGCACCCACGAAATTGATCGCGTTGTCACAGTGGAGGTTGCGACAATGCCCTCGCCGACTTATAAATCGTTTCAGTGCTCCCATGAATGCCTGTGTGGACAGATCGCTTACTACTTCGAGATGCACTGCCTTGGTAGTAAAACAGCAGAGCACTGCCACATAACCCTTGTGAGGTCTCTTTCCTCTTATCCTATGGTGTATCCACATGGGTCCACAGAAGTCGACTCCGGCATTGATGAATGGTCGTGCAGGCTGGACTTTATAGCGTGGTAGGTCGGACATCATTTGCGTTAAACATTTTGGTTTGTCTATGGCGCATCCAACACACCGCAGTACGACTGAACGCGCTAACGTTTTTCCTTTCACGGGCCAGAAGCGTTGTCTTAGTATTGATAAGAGCCCTTGGGGACCAACATGAAAATTTTCCTTATGTATGTCGGTAATCAGTGGCTTCGTGAGTTCATGGCTATACGGCAGCAGCATTGGATGTTTTGAGTCGTACGAGATGTTTTCATTCTCCAATCGACCTCCTACCCTGAGGATACCTCTTTCATCTAGGAATGGTGCTAGACTGGACAATGAGCTTGCTTTGCTACTCTCCTTGTATCGGGATATAAGGCGGATATCTTCTTGAAACTCTCCTTCCTGCATTTTTCTGATGATTAGAAAGAGGGCCTCGTCCAACTCCATCGCTGTAAATGATGCGCCCTTTGCTTCTTGGTGATGTTTACGTCTAGTTCTTCCCACGAATTTTAAAATGTATGCGACGATACGCTGCAACCTTCGAAATGAAATCTCGTGGTGAATTTCATTCACGAAGTCCTCCCGAGGTGTGTGGACCGTGGTTAATGCTGCTCGCTTTCTTTCTTCATTGCATTGAAGGCTCTTTATGTATCGTGGTGGCCAAATTGACTCGTCGCCATGCAGGAATGGGGGTCCGTAAAACCAGAGATTACACGACTTGAGTTTTTCTGGAGACATTCCCCTGGATATAATGTCGGCAGGGTTTTCCTTGGACCGCACGTGCCTCCATTGCTGCGGGTTGGATATTCCTTGTATTGCTGCTATTCGGTTAGCAACAAATGTTTGGAATGAGCTTGAAGTCGAATGAAGAACGAATGTCGCTGGCTGAGTAAGACGTAAATTCCGTGCTCCGTGTTGTATCCGCTATTTTTTCGCACGACAAGTATTTAATTAACTTTTATTTATTTCACTAGTTTATCTACACATAAGTGATATTTATATTAATAATTATCCTCATTTGCCATGTCGGACAAACCGAAAATTGTGCCCGCGAAGGTGTCCAAAAAACTTCCTTCTTCACAAAACGCGTCCCCAGCTGTAACAAGAGGTGCTGTACGGGCGTCTGCCGAAATTTGCCAGAATGAAAGTTCTGTCGAGGTGCTGCTTGCCGCTTTGGAAGCCCGTTTCTCACAAAAATTGATAAACTCGCCACCGTTCTACAGCATGCCGAGGAAAAAATCAATGACGTTTGCGTATCCTTGAAAGCATTTAACGAACATCTCGAGTAAATCGAACTTCGTCTAACTGAACGTCTAACCGAGGGTCTAAAGTCCATCGCTGACCAAAACAAAAAACAGCTGGCTGATATTGATGGCAGGATTGGGTCTCTACATCAGAGGGTTTTCTCACTTGAAAACAATCCCCAACCGGCTGATCTTGCTGATGGCCTTCAGATTATCAACTCGCAGTTGGCTGATGATAATAAACGTCATTTAGATGATTTGCGGCGGACTCAGAGGCTGAGCGACATCATTATTCGTGGCATTCCGGCGAAATCTGATGTCTCACCGCTTAAAATTGTCTCCAACCTAGCTGCTTTGATCAACCATCGTCTCTCTGACTTTTGCGAAGCCTTTCGGCTGAGTGTTGGGATGCGCCAGCGTAATGGGCCGATTGTCGTCAAATTTTCTGGGCAGCGGGAGGCGAAAGCGTTTATGCACGCTTTGAAAATTAACAAAAAATTGAAATTTCCTCTTTGTGAGCTGGATGGATTCACAGCCGACTCCCCAGTACATGTTAATGAAAGCCTCACTCCGGCAAACAGCGCTATATTGCGGGAGGCGTTAAAACAGCGCAACCTTGGATTACTTTTCTCGGCCTCCACCAGAGACGGCCTTGTACGTGTTAGGAGGAGTAAAGATGAACCTTTTGTTGTTGTGCGAGATATCGACCAAATACAATGCCCTTCCGTCGAAACCCCGGAGTCACGTGCAGCCAGCGTGTGAGTGGACTATTTTCTTAGATATAAGTATTTTCTTCTTTTTAAATAATTTTTCTTTTTTTTTCCTGTTTTCTATTTGTTATATTTTCAGGCTTTTTCTTACGTTTCTTTGATGCCTTCTTTTATCTTTTATCTTTTAAGTTCGCCTTTTATCTTTATTTTTCTAAGTATGTATTCTTGCTCTAACTCAGCACAATTTCCCTCCTACCGTCTCAGTTACCTGATTCTGCTTTCTGATGGTGTACGCTGTTTCGTATTTTTGTACCTTAGCAATGTCGTCTAGCTTCAGTTGCGGCGACCGGGTGAGAACGATGGTCAAAATTTTAAGTGCGAAACATCGAGGATTCAACGCTTGCTTACTAAACGCGCGAAGCATCCGGCCGAAAATTGATGAATTAAATGAAATATTTATTAACTCAGGTGTGCACGCCGTACTTTTTAGTGAAAGCTGGCTTAATCAATCCATTCCTTCCTCCTTGGTATCCATTGCAGGATATAAAGTATTCCGCAACGATCGCCAAGGGCGCATTGGAGGCGGAGTTGCTATTTATGTGCGTGATCACTTAAACTCCAAACCAGTTGCGTTCTCTAAGCACTCGGGTATCGAAATCATATGCATCGAAATCTCTACTGCTTCTGATAAACTCCTTCTTGTTTGTGTTTATTCTCCTCCTGGCCTTTTTAACCCTGTGAACGTTCAAGAATTCAGCGACACGCCTCTCTCGTACGTACAAAAATGATCTTGGTTGGCAGTGATTTCAACGTCAACTTAATAACGAAATCTACACTACAAAATTATTTTGTGTATACTACTATGCACACTCTTAGTTTGAATCCTATCAATGTTCTCCCCACATATTTTAACTGTAGGGCACCCTCCTTGCTCGATGTGTTCCTTACCAATGATCTTAGCTCCATCATCTTTCTAAATCAAATCTCTCCCCCTAGTTACCTGGATCACGATATTTTATTCGTTTGTCATAGCTTCTTCGTTGACCCGCCTCCTGTGACCACTCTCACTTATCGTGACTTCTCCAATATTGACCAAGAACGCCTCGTCCAGAGGTGTCTTTGTCTACCCTGGTCTAACGTATTTGCTATGACTGATGTTGATAGTAAAGTTATTGAATTCAATCGGATATTGCTTGATCTATTTGATGAGTTCGTCCCTTTGCGTAGCAAAATGTGTTTAGCTAAATCTAAGCCTTGGTTCATCGCGGAAAGTAAATCGCTTATTGCTGAAAGAGAGTTTCTTTATCGCAGGTCCAGAAAAGTCGGAAGTGCTCTAGCTATTCGATCTTTTAAACGTATACGGAACTTAGTCGTCGCCAAAATTAAGGAAGCTAAGAGAATCTTTTATGCTCGCAAACTTGATCCCGCCCTTCCTGCAAAAACTATCTGGAATAATTTGCGTCACTTAGGCGTTCACTCTAAAAATGCAACCGCTGCCCACACTCTCTGCCCTGAAACTTTTAACCAATATTTTGTCGCCAGCCATATGGTAAGTGAGATTATTCCCCCTCCTGTGGCTTCTCTGGGTGGCTTCTACTTTCGCTGTGTCGACTCCCTCGAGATAATGTCTGCTCTAAAATCAATCAAATCTAATGCGAATGGTAGTGATAACATCCCTTCCAGGCTCTTAAATATGATCACACCTTGCCTCTTACCCGTTATTACTCACTTATTTAACGCTTGCCTCACTGTATCTAAATTTCCCTCGGCGTGGAAGCTTGCCTTGATTATGCCAATTCCCAAGTGCCCGTCCCCTACTTGCCCCTCGGATTTCCGGCCTATCAGTATCCTCCCTTTTTTGGCAAAGGCTCTCGAAAAGCTGATAGCGTCTCAAATACTTGAGCATTGTGAACTTCACCAAATAATAAATGTATGGCAATCTGGCTTCCGCAAGCGTCATAGTTGTGAGTCTGCCCTCCTTAAAGTCACTTCCGATATCCGTCAGTCCCTTGATGAGCAACATGTTTGCTGCCTGGTGCTACTTGATTTCTCTAAAGCGTTCGATAGTGTTAACCACGCCTTGCTTCTGCAAAAACTTTCCCAGCAAGTAAACTTTTCCCCTTCTGCTCTCGACCTGATGCAAAGCTTTTTAACTAACCGTTCTCAGAAAGTCGTGCGCGGCACCAACTGTCTTCGATTGCCTCACTTCATGCTGGCGTCCCCCAAGGCTCCATCCTCGGGCCTCTCCTATTCAGTATTTTCATTAATGATCTTCCTTTAGTAGTTAATGACTCCAAGATTCACATGTATACGCAGATGATGTGCAACTCTATATTTCGGCACCAAAAGATCAATTTGAAAGATGTATTGAGAAGCTAGCTGCCGACCTCCAGCATATTTGCAACTGGTCTTCTTTGAACCTTCTACAACTCAATCCCCTGAAATCCCATTATATCCTCTTCCCCATTCTCCCACTGTTCGTCGTGACTTCCCCGATATTGCTATTGCTTTAAATGGAGTCCCTCTCGACTGCGTTGGTAGTGTGAGAAATCTTGGAGTCGTCCTGAATAGTGGTATGACCTGTTGCGATCACGTCAGTTATACTCTTCGTAAAACTTACGGGCAACTATCTAAACTTAGGCTCCACTGTGGTCTGCTCAGTAGGGCTCTCCGTATGAACTTAGTGAAAACCTTACTCCTCCCTCATTTAATGCATGGCCTTTCCATTTTCCCTTCTCTTGATTCCTCCTGCGCTCGTAAGCTCAATATTGCCTTCAATGATTGCGTACGTTTCATCCACAAATTGCGCCGTTTTGATCATATCACACCCTATTCTAATTCGGGTTTAGGCTGCTCTTTTAGTGATTACCGCGAGTTTCGGCTTCTTCGTCTGCTTCATGATATCCTTCATCATCACAAACCTGGCTACCTTCACCAGTTTGTGCAGCCTTCGCAATCTCTAAGAAACAATAACTTAATTATTCCACGTTTCCGCACGCTAATTGGTCAACGTTCTTTCTTTGTCGTCGCAGCTCTGCTTTGGAATTCTCTCCCAATTGATTTGCAACGCGTGGATTGAGCGCCCATATTCAGGAAGCGTCTTTTCAATCTCCTAACTAATAGGACAGTTTAGAGCACGAACGCATACTTTTGCACTTTTCTCTTATCATTTAACTTCTTCTTTTCTGTTTTCCTTTTCTCTTTTTTTCTTTTTTTTTATTTCTTCATCTATCCTAGTATTTCGATTTCATATTTTTTTTTTATTATATTTTTTTATATTTTGTTACTTTTTTTTGTTTTTATTATATTATTTTTGTATTGCTTTTTTTTATTTTTTGCTATGTATTACTCTTGTTAGTTCCTCAGTCAGTGATGGGCAAGTAATCTACAAAATGTAGTTTACGTCTTTGATTACGTGTAAACAACTATGTAGTCTACATCGTTCGTTGGTTACATGGTTGGCGTAGACAATATAAAAAAAGAAAGAAAAAACGTTTTAAGTATTGTATTATACCTACTCGTAAATAGGTATATATTTACATAATATTTATATAGGTACATTCATATTTTTGTACATTATTCTGTATAAATATAATCCTCGTCATCATTATCGTCAATTTCAGTATCCATTAGTTTCAAAGTGTAATATATGTTGAGGAGTTTTTTAGATCGATCAAATGTTAGCTTATTCCGCACAGGAGAATGTACGTAAGCCCACTGAGAAAATAATCTCTCAATTTGCGCTGTTGATGCTGGTAATCTCATTAGCTTTTTGCCTAAACATGACAAACCTGGGTATTCTATTGGAGCTGTACTCCAAAAAACGTGTGGATTAAGTTCTCCTTTGTCGAACAGTTTCTTAAAAAATCCCCTTCTGTCACGAAATTCATCCCAATCTTCTAAACCTTTTGAATCTAATGTTTTAAATAAAAAATGGCTTACTTGGCTTAAATGATCTTCAGACAATTTTCTATTATCATACTGTGGATGCAGATAATATGCAGTTAACGCATACATTGACGCCATTGTTTTCCTTGATTCCAACTTGTCAGTAAACTTTTCTGGTAAATGTAATTCTAACCAAAGTTTAGTAGCAACAGCTATTGAACAGGTTTTCTGTTGGGAAACATTAATCAAATTACAAATCGGATCAAATATTTTTATAATATCTGTAATTTTAAAGTACAAGGCTTAATCCTCTTTGCAGTCGGATCAATAGCATACTGTCTTATATACTGAAGATTACTGATGAGATCTCTACAGCGGGTTTCGCATGGTAATTTTATACGGTGTCCACCTTTATCAATAATGTATTTCTCCAAGTCTGTGTTTTTAAATTCTTTCATAATAGTAATAACTTTACTGTTGATTTCCTTATCCATTATGTCTTTTGCCAATAAATTAGCAGTATGGCTGTTGCACTTGCTGTGCCAAACAACATGCTTAGCTAATTTACCCATTTTCACCATGACATTAGCATTATCCGATACCACTGCATATATCTTCGTAGAATATAATTCTTTTGCAATATCAATGGATTGATATACTATATCAGCCAATTTGTCTGCATTCTCGGTTTCTCCTGAAAGATTCCAAGCATTGATAAATGCCTCCTCACCATTCGAATTATATATCATGGTCACCACCGTTTTTGTGTTTGTTGACGAATTTTTCCAGCCGTCGATTAATAATGCTGATTTACTTCCGATTGATTCCTTACCAGAAGAAAGACACTTTTCGTACATTTTGTCTAATATAGTTGTCGATAACCTTTTTCTATTTGGTATCTTTTCGTAATACGCAGGTCGAATCTTTTTTATAAATTTTTTAAAATGTAGTGATTCTATTATAGTCAGTGGAAGATTACAGCCGAATATGAAGCTTCCTAAAGCTTCAGTGATTTCTTCTTCTTCTTTTAATGATAATGAATCCATAAAGTTACTTATTTTCCTTGAATCCTTTTTTTTGTGTTCAGCAGATGATGTCGATGAAATTTTAGAGCAACTAGAAGATGAAGTTAGTAAATCGAGAGGTTCATTAAAAAAGTATGTATGGGCTGTCGAGTTGTATGCATCTGACGTATCGAAATCAATGAAATTTTACCCCTTTCACCTTCTGCAAGATCAAGACTGTCTTCTATAACAAACGTTATTGTCTCGCTTCCATCTTTTTTTTAATTTACAGATATTTCTGTAAGGAAATAAGAAATAAAGTGTAATAAACTCAAGTACAAATAATTATGAAAATTTTAATTTTAATGGAAATTTTTACCTGTGAGCTTTTAATCGGGATGCAGCTGTATTTGATAATTGTTCATTGCATACCGTGCATAATGCTGCATATTTATTCTTTTCCTTTACTAGCAAGAATCCCAATTCATCGAAACATTGATTTTTCGGCCTTCCTCCGGGCATTTTATATTTTAATATTATATTTTATTCTCAACCACTTTTCCAATTCACTTTTACTTTGCACTGCACCACGTTTCTTTTAGAATGAGCAATTTTTAAAGAAAATGTCAATATTGTTTACTTTTATCTACATTGTCTACGTTTTCTTCGTGTTGTCTACGTAGATTACTCCTAAATGTAGACAACACAAATCGACACGTAATTGCCCATCACTGTCCTCAGTTTAATCAATGTACTAGTTATAAGATATCTATCTTTTGTACATGTTTTGCCTAATAAAAATGAATGAATGAAGTCGAATTTATCCAGGCTAACACAATCTCTGAATCGGTCCACAGATGTGTGATGGTACCGGTTAATTTTAGTCCTTCCTTAGCTCTGTGAACAAGCTCTGCTGCTAGTTTTGAGGCACATAACTCCAATCTTGGAAGAGCCACCTTTTTGGTGGGAGCCACCTTTGACTTTGCACAAAGGATTCGAACGATTATTGTTCCATCTTTGGTGACGGAACGTATGTACATATATAGCTGCGCCGAAGGCTTTCTCTGATGCATCGGCAAACGCATGAAATTGGGTGCAGCTTGGTATTTGATGGGAGAATACATGTCTTGGGAATTGAATGATGTCTAGCGATGATAAGCCGTTGCGGAAGGTCATCCAACCTGTGTGTAAATTCATTGGAATGGAGGCGCCCCAATCAAGTCGTAGTTCCCAAAGCTGTTGCAGGAACATCTTTGCTGTTATCACGACGGGAGCTAGGATCCCCAGTGGATCGAAAAGTCGTACAATATCGGACGCGATTGTTCTCTTTGTGACCTTGCGCTCGGTTGTACAGTTGGTTCTTACTTTGAATTCATCGGTTTTCGGCAACCATGTGAGCCCCAAAGTTTTGATGGCCGATTCCTTTTCATCGGTAAAGTCAAGTTGGATTTCTTGATGTGACGGGTGGATGTGCTACAACAGACGAGGATGATTTGCGCACCATTTGCGTAAGTTAAATCCCGCGATTTTCAAGATAGCTATTAATTGGAATTGCTTTTCTTGAGCGAGGGCTAGGCTGTTGGTGCCGGTCATCACATCATCTACATAGAAATCTCTTTCAAGAATTTCTGCGCCGATTGGATATTTGGTCCTTTCTTCGTTTGCTAGTTGGTGTAGGCATGTTTATTGTTCACTCTGAAAATAACGTGCACGAGTCCAATATAGTTCAAACAAAATTTCTTTATTTTTTTTAATTCAATCTTAAAATTATTAACACTTCAAATTTATTAAATTCAACTTCATCACATTCAAAAAATACTACTTTTAGTTTACAAAATAATTGTATGTTGATTTCTTGATTCAAGTCGGTTATAACATTTGATTTAATGAGTCCCGATGGCTACGCCTCTATGATGTAAAGCACAACTCTTCTTCTTCTTGCTTTATTCGTTATATAAAAATCCAATTCGACGTCTGATGTCTAATTTCGACTGATAGATTTGCTCCAAGTTTTGCTGCGTATTGCTGCGTCGCGTCTTTTAGCTGCGCCTATGTGGTTGATTAATAATTTCGTCTGGAACCGAAATTGATAAGTTATTATGAAATATGAGTTTGGTCAAGTTCAAGGGATAATTGCATTTGTGGATAGGCCTCAATGTAGCCTTCGGATGGGATGCTATCGCACTGTGACAATGCTAAAGGTTGGGATGGAATTAAAGATGTTGATATTCTCCAAGTTCAAATCGCTATGGAGACCAATAGTTAAAATCAATCGATTGCCTCAGAGCAGCAATTCTTCATGCTCAATGTGCAATGAAGATCAAGTTTAATTTTGCCTTGATAAAGCGATATTCTCCAAGTTCAAAGCGCTATGGAGACCAAGAGTTGAGATCAGCTGAGTGCTTTAATGCGGCGAATCTTCCAGCTCAGAGTGCTATGAATATCAAGTCTGATCTGAATTTTCCGATCAACGCGCTGCGATATTTATTCTGTGCTTCATAATAGAAGCTGGTGGGGGCATTGAAGCCGGTGCCGCTGTGATCAAAATTTTCTGGTTGTTGTACCGGCACAATGGAGCTCCTTGCTGGTGACAGCAAGGCTACTGCCATCATGCTTGGGTAATTTTGAAAAACCACATCCTCCCTAGTTTCTTAAATTCTTATAGGGGATGCTAAACCGGCCACACGGTTTACGCTAGCTCGCCGGTGGGTGCGTGGGGTTGTGTGACCGGCAATGTACACATATGATTCACCACTTACCTATTAGTCAAAAAGGAGATTTCTTCATACCGTTCTTGTCCTAGGTTAGCCAAAGGTATTCATCGCGGGAAGTTCCCAACGACCTGGTGGACCTGTAAATGTTCATCGCGACTTCGAGAGGACCCTGGAGAGAAAGCAACACCCAACCATCCTGGATAATTTAGCCCCTTAGGCTGCCATGCCTATTAATACTCGTGGATTTAAAGAAAGTGACAACAAGTATATTATTTAATAATTTACAGCGCAAGACAAAATAATTAACCAACAACAAAATGAAGGTAAGTTTGCATTAACTATTAGTTACGTATATATCAAACAAAAATACTCCTACAATATAGGTACTGTGGATGCAACCACCTATTACCACAAAATAAGAAATTCAATACAACAACGGAAAGGAAAGAAACAAATCGTCGCGCTGGTACCAGTCGAGGATTCCTTTGTTTCGTACAACACACAAAACAACCCGATAATAATTATACTTTAAGGCAGTGTTATTATAATTAAAGGTGTGTAATAACGTAACAAACCAAAAAAAATGTAGCGAATACAATTATAAGTGGATAATACAATTTTCTTTTGTGTTATTTAATTGGTGTATGTGAGTAAATATTATGGGGGAATATACATTTAGTTAAAATTCGAATATATTAATAAATTACCAAAAATTAAAGTACAATACCCAAGACTTCAGGAAGGAACGCCCATGGACTGTATTTCCACGTCTTGTTATGTGGTTGACCCTCGGATGCCAATGTACTGGAATCTCAGCTATCTTATGAATATGGGAGGTATCTTGCCTGGATAACCTAGTACCTTCAACACACCAGGAATCGGAATTTACTTCCAATACCCGTGGCTACAGTAGCACCAGTGTAAAAATTGATGAGGATAGGGGCCTGGACAGTAATGTTCTTGATTGCAGTTCAAATTTGTTTGTTTATACAAACTTTAATTATATATAAATGATCTTCTTTATGTTAGCTTTTACAGTCTATTTATGATAACCCTTTGTTGGTACACAATTTTTCTACAACCTCTATTCCTTTTATTATTAAAGAACAATGAATCCACCCAATACACAAGTGGACAACTTTATTTTTTTTTCTTTTAGTAATAACTAAAGTTTATTAATAGATATATTATAGTTATAAAACACAAAAAAAAGTGGCGACAAAAAGTGAATTCTACGCGCCAAAAGCCACCCCCGATCCAAGTAGACACTTCGTAGGTTTCACTTATTTCAATATTAAATTTAATAAAATTTCTGTCGGAAACATAACATTTATTTTATATGGAAATTAACTTTAAACTGTCTAGTTTCTGATTTTCAAACTCACGTTATTTTCCATTAATTAGTTATTGAATTATTTACATAAAGCTCAGATCGCGCGCAAAGTTCATTAATCTTTCTAGGGGGGCGCTTAGTTCACTATAGGTTCACTCTCTTCAATGGTCCATTGGCGGATTCCAATCGTATTATAAAAACTCTAGTAGCCCCTGGTACCTATATATTCCGTCCAAGGAATCAGATGCAAATTATCGCCAAAAATTACCTTTACATGCCTGAAATCTCGGGATATCTCATTGCTCCCAAAATCACCTTCAGACATCGGTTTTATTTGCTTGTTGCTCAGTTTCACCAATTCTTTTTCTCGAATCAAAACACAGGATTCCTTTAGCCAAATTTGCAGTTTAGTTTTTCAGGTCATTAACCTGATTCCGCAATGGGAATGTTTTGTTCATTTGAATTTGGTGCACCCTCTTCTTCCAATTTGAAGCGCAAGGAGAAATTTCAGCAAATGATCAACAACCAGACACGACCGTCTGTTCGAAATTCTAAACCAGACTCCTTAAAATTTTCCATTTTTTTCTCAAAACAAAACTATTTTTTTCTTCGGCTCCTTGAATTTAAAAAATTTTTCCCAAATTTTTTTGTGTGAAGTAATTTTATTAATTAAGCCTGCACTTTCCGATAGATGGGGGACCATTAAAAGGGAGAAACTTTCGGTAAATAACCGACCGTTACACTAAGTGTGTTCGATGACTGCTTAAAAAGTTCAGAGCAGAGCAGAGCAGCCCAGTTGGGAGCAGCTGCCAAATTGATGTCAGAGCAGAAAAAATCAGAAAATAGCAACAATCTCAAAAAACACTTTTCTGCTCAACTTTGCTCTAAATTCCGTTTTTAGAGGTTAGATACGAATGACAATTTTAGAAGAAGAAATATATGCTAATAAAAACAACTGAACAATATCGAAATGTTATTTTTATAAATATTAATGTTTAAGTTTTAATATTTCCAAGTATTTTCCGAATAAATCATTCACAAATCAATTTTCCGATTTTTAATGTTTTCGATTTTGCAATTGTCAAAAGAAAAAGAAGAAGAAGAATTTTGCTGCTCTACCTGCTCCTACAAATTTGGTGGAGCAGAAAAAGTGAGAATTCTCAACCCAGAGCAGGCTCAAAAAACACAGAGCAGAGAAATTGTGAGCAGAAAAGAACTGTCAAAAAGTCTCAATGAACGCAAATTGCTGATTTTTCCTGCTCCAGCTTGAGATGGAGCAGTCATCGAACACACCTATTGTGTTGCAGCCTTTCTGTATGTAGTTATCAGCTATCCCTTTTTTGACAGTAGGTTTGTTATCACGGTATACAGAAACAAGGTAATGTAAAAGCGACTGACAGCTCCGATTTTCTGCGATTGTCATTTGGTGATGACGTCAATGGGCAAGTGAAGTGAATTGTTATCGTGAGAAAAATTTGGTGATAAATTAATATTGGGAACTGAAGTTTTTTTTTAAATTAATTAGTGGTAGAAATGAAGACAAAATGAGTTGGTGTCAAGTGTTGAACTGTGAAAACAATAAGAAGACAAAAATAGGGTCACAAACAGTTAGATATTTTCATTTTCCCAAAGACGAAAACGTGTGTGAAAAGTGGTTAAAGGTTTGTAGAAAAAACATTAAAAACATTAATTACGCCAGAGTATGCTCTGATCACTTCGTGGAAGAGGATTATACCATGCGAGATCTTCTTTTAAATACAGACATATCTAAAAGAAGACTAAAGAAAGACGCTGCTCCTAGCAAAAATCTGCCTTCTTTCTGCGAACCTTCCTTAAGGGAAGAAAGGATGTGTAAGAGGACCCGCAAGAGACTTGTCCAAGAAGTTATTTTAGAATATGATGAGTAAGATTATGCAAATACTTTATTTTGTTGTTACAAAGTTGCTTTTTCAGAAATCAAACCCTCTTGGAACTAGATGCTTTAAATAATAATAACAGTTTGGCGACTGAAGAACCCGAGATCCCAGGTGTGGCTACGCAGACACGGTAAATGTAAAAATTTATTACTGCAAATTGTATTGATGTAGTTTGATACGCTATATTACACAGTACTTATTATTATTGTAGTAACATATTGCTTATTTTTCTTGTAGGGGAGACTTGGAAAGCATTTTCCAAAAAGAAATTGCAGATTTGAAGAAGCGTCTAAAAAAACAAACTCATGAAACTTTGGTATCCAAAAAAAAACTACAAAAGGAAAGGAAACAACTACAGAAGGAAAGGGAACAACTACAGGAAGAAAGGGAACTAGGTAAGGATTTCAGAACTCAATTTAGTAAAGCGCAGCTTAAAAAAATTAGAAATCCAAAAAAGAAAGTAAATTGGGCCTCAGACGATATTGCAAATGCAATATCTTTGTACTCTGCCGGAGCAAAATGCTACCGGCTTCTCCGATCACGGGGGCATCCTTTGCCCTCAGTGTCAACTTTAAAAAAGTGGGCAGCTAAACTAAAGATGAATTCAGGAGTATTAAAGTGTGTTTTGAATCTGCTGAAAACTTGTAAATACAGCGTGAAAGAGCGAGTGTGTGTTTTGAGTTTCGACGAAATGAAATTAAAAAGTAGCTACGAATATGACCGGTCTGCTGATATTGTTTTAAAGCCTTCTAAATATGTCCAGGTTGCAATGATTCGGGGCTTATACAAAAACTGGAAACAAGTGATATATTATAATTTCGATTGTGCAATGACAGCTACTATCATTGGACATATCATCCAGTCATTAAAAAATATTAATTATAGTGTTGTTGCTATTGTGTGTGACATGGGTCCTACAAATGTTGGACTCTGGAGGGAACTAAATATTAATCGGGAAAACCCTTTTTTTTATATAGAGGGTCAAAAAGTGTTTGCTTTTGCAGACACTCCGCACTTAATGAAGCTAGTGCGAAATCACTTTCTTGATACAGGGTTTATCATTGAAAATAAAAAAATTAACTCGAAACCAGTAGTAGAGTTAATTAAATTACAAAAAGAGTTAAATATATGCCACAAAATTAGTGATATTCATTTGGATGTGAAAAACGCTGGCCGACAAAAAGTGAAATATGCCGTTCAACTATTTTCTCACACAGTTTCTCAGGCTCTTAAAAGAGCAATAACTTTGGGCAGGATAAGTGATGTCACAAATTCTTTAGAAACCAGTGAATTTATAAAACTATTGAACGACTGGTTCGATATATTTAATTCATCCAATACTGCAAAAGACTGGAGAGATCGAACACAGGCTTTTCAATCCACTAACGAAACGCAGGAGGCTATTATAGCCTTAAGTAACGCAAAAGTTGGTACCTTAAGAGTTGGTAATAGGAGGACTCTTTTACCATTTCAAAAGGGTATTCTGCTCAATAATGCTTCTCTGATTGGATTATCTCAATATTTAGAAGAAAAATATGATAATAAGTATATATTGACAAGAAGACTGCAACAGGATGACCTAGAACGGTTTTTCGGAACTATTCGTTCTAAAGGCGGCCTTCACGATCATCCCACAGATTTAGAGTTTAAATATAGATTAAGAATGTCCATTTTAGGTAACTTTTAAAGTAATTGGAAAATATGGTTTCAATGTTGTGCCGTCTGTGTTTTATAGTAGCGTAGGTGTAGTAAATATGTACTTACTAATAGTATTATTAGCAAAGCAATACTAATATAAAGAAATAGCTTAACATTTTATATAATATAATACTAAATTAAATTTTCATATAAATATGTTAACTTTTTATTATTAATTTTCTTAAGGTCGCTCAGATAGCACACAGCAAGTAACTAGCAGCAGCAATGTACAACAAAGTTCTGAAATTTTCGAGAATTTTCAGTTCACCGCACAAATTTTAAACCCATTTAGTGCAGCAAACGAAGATATCGTAATCGATCCAATACAAACAGAACAGCAAGAGTTATCCTTGTCTGAATTTGAGGAGGACTCCGTAGAATACATTGCTGGATATCTAATTAAAAAATTAAAACTACAGGAGGAACTAAACTACAGCAACGAAAATTTCACATGGGTTGATCAACTTTCAGAAGGTGGGCTAAAAAAACCAACAGCGGAGTTTGTCCAAAAAATTTTACATTTAGAATCGGTATTTAATAACCGACATGGAAATAGTTTTAACGTAGAAGAGCAGATTATAGAAAATTGTTTACTTTATTCTCAACATGTTTTGTTAAAAGATGAAATTAAAAAATTATTTTTCAAAACACGATTATATATTAGAATAAAGACATTGAACAAAAATATTGTTATACAATCAAGAACAAAAAAAAGAAAACTAATAAAAACTTTTACATAAAATGTGTACAATTTCTAATAATTTCCCTTATACTTTTCATTCAACTATAAAACAAATTTTCCTTTTAAACATAAAAATCTCAATCGCCATTTACACCCCACTTGCCCAGTGACGTCAGCACTCAAATGACATTTCTCTTTTACATTACCTTGTTTCTGTATACCGTGGTTTGTTATGATAAACGAGGTAAGGCGAAATTTATTATTTTATGTTTAATATATCTTTATTTATGGATTTTAGGATGGCTTAGTGACCAGCAATGAAATTTTTGGATGTGGAGAAGTGGCTGGAGTGTTTTCGGTGTTACCAGGGAGTTATTTTTATTATTTTAAATTCGTTTTAGTTTGTTTATGAATTTTTAGGTAGGTCATCCTCAACATCCTCCCCCGCCTTGAAGCCTCAAGGCTTCAATAAAATCAGGGATGGCTTTTTTTTTGTTTATACTTATTTTGTGGGTTTATTTGGAATAAAGAACTCAATATTTTAATTCTTATTATGATTATTTATTGTTGATTGCTTTTCCTTGTTTTGACACTGAGGTTGGAATTTCACAATTATTTTCGCATTTTTGGTTTTAATGAACCGCAGCTTTCCTCCTTCAAGATCAGTGCGATGGGATTTTTTCACTTGTTGGATCTTACTCCAAGGAAGTGGGAGTGCTTTAATTTTCTCCCATAGGTCCGGCTTGATTATATAGTTGGCTGGTGGTCGAAGTTTGCGGGTCTTATATTTCATCTAGAGTGATGCGGCGTTTAGTGGTACTCTTTGGATCCCTGGGGGGAAGGTTGGGTTTTGATGTGGGAATCCTTCGCGGCTGGGTTCTTTTCCTTATTTCCGGACCTGCGGGGGCTACTTCGAACGGCCTTTGTACTTTTGGTCGTTGCGGTGAATCAATTCTTAAGGAATCCATTAAAGATTGTTTGCTGGTTTTCTTCCTTGGTGGAGTTCTCGGTAACTTTGGAACATCGTCTATCCACAAGTATTCCATTTTAACTTTATTCACGTCCGTATGTAATCCTTTTCCAGAGATGACTGGTTTCCCGCTTTAAATTTCATGAGTAACTTTGTAACGGCTCTTCTTGGATGTTTTAGCAGTTGGTGTTGTGATTTTCATTCTGACCTAATTGGTTTGGGTATAAGATAACTATTGGGCGTGATGCTTTTGGATTAATAATATTGGTTGGTAAAATTTTGTAGATTATGAAGCTGCACTTGGGCAGACGTCATTTATTGGAAGAGGGGTCAATTTTATAATTGGTCGCTGAGTTATTGAGTTCTTTGTTTTAACGTCTACTACACGCACTAGGTTGTCAACACCTGGATACACCTTCACAACACGTCCTAAAGCCCATTGTAATGGAGGCAGACGGTCTTCTTTAACCAGTACTAGGTCTCCTAATTTTAAATTAGGTTGTTGTTTAAGCCATTTGGGACGTTGTTGAAGTCGCGTTATATATTCGGTAGCCCATCTCTGCCAGAAATGCTGTGCGAGTTGTTGGGTTAATTGCCAGCGGTTCAGATAATTGGGGTTGCTGTCCAATAAATCCTGTGGCGGAGGTGCTAATAGAGCGTCGCCGATGAGAAAATGTCCTGGCGTCAATGCACTTAAGTCTGTCGAATCTTCGGTTAGTGGGCATAATGGCCGTGAATTTAAGCATGCCTCAATCTGGACTAATGTTGTTGCCATCTCTCCAAAATTTAACGTTGCATTGCCTAGTATTCGTCTGAGGTGGTACTTGGTTGATTTAACTCCCTCCTCCCAGAGCCCGCCAAAGTGGGGCGAGTGAGGTGGATTAAAATGCCAAGTAATGCCATCGTGGGATGCATGGTCGGCGATTTGAGTCTGTTTGCTTTGTACTTCTTTAAGATATGAATTCGCGCCAATAAAGTTGGTGCCACAGTCACTGTAGATATGCTGACATCTTCCTCTGCGTGCGATGAAACGATGAAGAGCTGCTAGAAAGGCCTGTGTGGTTAGCTCACTGACGAGTTCAAGATGTATGGCTTTCACCGATAAACAAAGGAATAAAGCAATGTATCCTTTGGTTGCAGGAGCTCCTCTTCTCTTGCTGGTTTTGATACTGATGGGTCCGCAGTAGTCCACTCCTATATGTGTAAATGGTCTCGAAATCGTAACCCTTTGTGTTGGGAGGCTTCCCATTAACTGTGTGTTGGTTTGTGCTCTTAATCTGAAACAGGTCACGCACTTATGAAGCAGCCTGCGAACAGTATTTCGTCCATCCAGTACTCAATATTTTTTGCGTAACAATGACAAGGTTAATTGCGTTGTGCCATGCATACACGAGTGATGACATTGCGTGATCAAGAGAGGGCTTAAATGGCATGAATTGCTTAGAATGATTGGATGACGCTCATCATGACTAACAGGAGCGTTGTGAAGACGACCACCAACTCTTAAAATTTTGTCGCTATCTATAAATGGCGTCAGACTTTTAAGCTTGCTTTTCGGATGCACAGTGTTGTGGAGTTCCAGATGGCGAAGATCTTCGTGGAAATGTAGCTGTTGATGAAATTTCAACCAAAATTTCGTGGCCCGATCCAATTCTTGCGATGACAACCAACGATGTTTTTGATGGGGGCGTTTGACAGTCCGAAGGCAATAAGCCGTTACTCGTATTAACTTGGAAAATGAGGAAAATCTTTTCAGGAGCTGGAGCAGAAAAGAGTTCTCGGCGTACTCCGTATGTAAACCATGTATATGTTTTCGTGCTTCTAATTCCGTTTCAGCGATGTCACGTGCTTGGGGCCAGTGACTGGAGTCTTTAACTAGCCAATGAGGCCCGTTCCACCATTGTGTTGAATTGATCAGTTCATTTGGTAGGATTCCTCTGGAAGCGAGATCCGCAGGATTGTCTTTCGAGGAAACGTGATGCCACGGTGCGTTTCCTATTAAAGTGAAGATTTCGCTTGTACGATTTGCTACGAAGGTCGCCCACTTTCTTGGTTGTCCTTTTAGCCACGAGAGGACAATTGACGAATCTGTCCACATGTGAGTTTCGAAATTGCTAGATTGAAGGATGTTGCGAATGTGTCGTACCTACTAGTTTTGCGGCCAACATTGCACCGCACAGTTCTAACCTTGGTATGGATACCTGTTTAATCGGGGCGACTTTTGTCTTAGATGTAACGATCTGGGTTTTGACGTCATTATCTGGGGTAGAGATTCGAAGGTAGACCACGGCCGCATAAGCATTCTGCGAGGCGTCACTAAATGCATGAATTTGAACATCACTGGAGTGCTGAGTAGTTTCAAACCATCGCGGAATTCGAAGCTGTTCTAGTAGTGGAAGTTGAGCCTTTATCATCGACCAAGAATGTTGTATCTTTGAAGGCACAGGTTCGTCCCATGTATTGCCAAGGATCCACAAAGATTGCATCAGGATTTTCGCAGTAATTATCACAGGTGAAATCCAGCCTAGTGGATCATACTGTTTGGCGATCTCTGAGAGCAGTTCTCGTTTGCTTATCACGCTTTGTTCTTGAGATAAGTTGATTTTGTAACTAAACGTGTCGGATGACGGGTACCACATCACACCCAAAGATTTGACACCTTGTTCTAAATTGATATCTATGGGATCGGACATTGCTGTATCTTCTTCGGGGATTACAGATAGGATGGAGTTGTCATTTGAAAGCCACTTCTTAAGCTTAAATCCACCGTGACGGAGTAATTCGTCCACGTCCTTATGGATCATTATTGCGTTAGCAGCTGAATCGGCACCAGTGAACAAATCACCCACATAGAAGTCGTTTAATATGATTCGGGATGCTAGGGGATAGGAATCACGTTCGTCGTTGGCTGACTGCTGAATCGGTGCGGAAGTGACCCCAAAGGTTACCGTGGATAGGCAATAGTCTTGCAAGGGCTCTGACGAAGATTCTCGCCATATAATTCGTTGATAGTTCATATCATCGGGATGTATCAGTACTTGGCGATACATTTTGACAATATCTGCAACTAGAACAAATTTAAATTGTCTCCAACGAGTGAGAACTGACACAATTTCATTTTGGAGGGTAGGGCCGGTCAGCAATACGTCGTTGAGAGAGTGCCCGGAATTGGTTTTTCTTGATGCGTCGAAAACGATCCGCAATCTGGTGGAGGTACTCTCTTTATATACGGCATGATGCGGTAAGTAAAAGCTGTTATAAAAGACAGAATCACCTTGCTGTACTTTAGTCTCGTCTTCGGAGCTTGCTACTGGAACCATGTGTTTTAATTGGATGTACTCGTTGATGCATTGGGTATATTCGTTCTTCAAATCTGGGTTTGACATGAAGCGCCTTTCAAGATTTAGGAAACTTCCAACTGCGGCTGCACGAGAACGTCCTAGCGACTGTTTGTGTCCTTCACTGATGAAAGGTAAGCGCACGCAATATCTACCATCTTTGAGACGTTGGTGTGATTCCTGGTAGATCGTTTCACATTTTTGATCATCTGGATTAAGAGTTGTCGTGGTGGGAGCCTCTTCAATCGCCCAAAATTGCTGTAGTTGTTGACTGAGAGTAGTTAGAGATGGCATAATCGTAAAGGCCTTGGGTGAAGGGAGCTCACCGGTATTACTTGACACTTTTCCGTTTAATATCCAGCCTAACAAGGTTTCTTGTGCGATTGGTTGACCTGGAAGGCCCTTTCGAATGTCTGGTAGTATTAAGGATCCGTAAATGTCAGCTCCCAGTACCGCATCGATTCGTCCTGGTTGGTTAAAGGTAGGGTCAGCCAATGTTATCCCTTCAATATGTTTCCAATCGACGGGTGCAAAGGATTTTGATGGCAAGAATGATGTTAAAGTCTTCAAGACAAAGGCTTGTAGATTCAACACATGCTCTCCAGGCTGAATAAGCAGGACCGTTTCCACCATTGACCGGGAAGTTCCAGCTTCGAATTCTCCTATAACCGATATATTCGCCATGACTGATTTCTTCCGAAGTGCGAGTGTTTGTACGGCATACTCTGACAGGAAGGACGATTGGGAGCCTGGGTCGACGACTGCTCTAAAGGTCTTTCGTACTCCTTTTGCCCCTAATAAGGTTATTAGTGCAGTAGAGAGAAGAACTTCTGTACATGTTGATGAATGCAGAGCATTTAATGTGGCTGTGGTTTGCATAGATGGTGGAGAGGATGCTGTGTCCTCTGATTTCGTTGTGATGTTCTGTGGGAGATTTCGGTTGGAGGTTATTGGCCTGTCGACAGTATGTAACAGAGTATGATGACGTTTCTTACAATGGATACACGAAAATTTACTGGGACAATTTGTTACCCTATGTCCACGTCCCAAACAGTTGATGCATAATCCGTTTTTGCGTATTATTTGGTTTTTTGTCCGCTAATGTCGAATTTATGAAGATGGAACATTTTCTCAACTGGTGATCCTGTCCACATACTCCACAAACATATTGATGTCCTGTGACGAACGAATATATCCTTGGTGATGGTTTTGATGGTGTCGCGAACTTGGTAACTTTGGGTTTGGAAGATTCGACTGCCTCCAAAGTGCGGAAGCGAATTTCTAAGAATTGTTTTAGGGTTGCATAAGAAGGCAGTTTGTTATCATTGGCAATTTGCTGTTCCCAGAGTTGCAAGGTATCCTTAGACAATTTCTTGGTCACTATGTAGACTAGTATGATATCTGATAAATCTGATAAATTTAGATTTAATAAGGTCTAGATACTTTCAGCTGTCGTGTCGAGTAATCCTTTCATGGAGAGGGCAGTTTCGGCACTTTGCGTTTGGTTGAATAACTTGTCTAGTTGAGCGTTCACGATCATATGTTTGTTGTTAAAACGATCTTGTAGAGTTTTCCAGGCAATTTCGTAATTACTATCGGTGATTGCGAAGCCCTGAATAAGTCGTTCCGCTTCACCGTGGGTACTTGACTTCAAATAATGTAATTTTTCAGCATTGGTTAGATTTTTCTTGTTGTGTATAAGTGCCATAAGCAGGTCATGAAATGAGGTCCATTCTGTATAATCTCCGGAAAAATTAGGTAGTGATATTCGAGGGAGCTTTAAAGAGGTACTTTCTACGTTAGATATGGAGGGAACATTTTGACTCGATCCGGGAAGACAAGCTGGCCTATCACTTTCTGCAGGGGTGCTGCCTTTAGAAGATTCTCGTGATGCTATTAAGTCCTCTACTTCGCCTATGTGAAGGAAATATGTTTTCTCAGCTTCTGGGAATGATTGCTCTGATATGTATGTTGTTACGGCTTCAATCGGGCTAGCTCCAACCGCAGCGTCTAAAATGGCCTTATGGTTATTTGAGATTTGATCCCATAATAAGTTTATGCGATCACAACGCCTTTTAAGGTACGGGAGTGTTTTTCTCGTTTTCGAGTCCTTTCCATAATTTCTAATTGAATTGTGAAGCTCTTCAAACAGTAATTCCTGCTTCTTTAGAATAATTGTGTCCATAGTTGATGTGGACGTATAACGGGGAGGTTCAAAAGCGCGAAAGTTTTCCTTTAAATAGTAATCACCGTAATTAGAATCAAGAAATCACAAGTCCTGATAATAAACACAATTAGTTTTCAATCCTTGATATCGTCACTGCCTGCAGGTCTCTGAGTCACGTTAAAATCACTGATTATTATTGTATATAGTTACACTTTTGCCGATATCCGGCTCGAAGGACCAAAATGTTTATTGTTCACTCTGAAAATAACGTGCACGAGTCCAATATAGTTCAAACAAAATTTCTTTATTTTTTTATTTCAATCTTAAAATTATTAACACTTCAAATTTATTAAATTCTTCATCACATTCAAAAAATACTACTTTTAGTTTACAAAATAATTGTATGTTGATTTCTTGATTCAAGTCGGTTATAACATTTGATTTAATGAGTCCCGATGGCTACGCATAACATGCACGTGCCGTAACTATTCCGGACTGGAGGAAGTGCGATCATAACCTCCTAGCGGTGGCCACTGGTAACTATCCTATGAGAGAGGATAGGCTAACATGATCGGGCTAGTCCCTTCCAAGTAAGGTTGGCGTGAGGCTAATAACCTAACCCGTAAAAAACAAACATTACGGAACGAGCAACATGCCTCGGATACTGGAAAAAACGACGACGACCACGGCAACGAAAAAGGCAAAATGATTTAAGAATTTTCTCATGGAACGTACGAACTCTGTACAGAACTCGAGCTACACAACACCTGGCCGATACCCTGTCAACATATAAAGCTGACATTACCGCCATTCAGGAGATGCGATGGACAGGGAATGGTGTTTTGCAAAAACCTGATTATGACGTATATTACAGCTGTCATACGAAACACCATGTGCTCGGGGTAGGTTTTATGGTCAGCAAAAGGATGAAGCCTACCATTATCGGCTTTAAAGCAATAAACGAAAGGCTATGTACCCTTCGTGTGCGAGGCAAATTTAAGAACATCAGCCTCATAAACGTTCACGCACCTACAGAAGAGTCCCCGGACGATGAAAAAGAAGAATTCTTCGAAGTAGTTGAACGGGAACTTAATGCCTGCCCCAGATATGATGTAAAAATCATATTGGGAGACCTGAACGCCAAAGTAGGCCGGGAGCCCGTATACAGGCAATATGTCGGCATCCACAGCTTGCATGAGAACACTAATGACAATGGGCAGCGAGTTATAGAGATGGCAGCAAGTAAGAACTTGGTCGTTGCAAGTACCAGATTTGCGCGTAAAGATATCCATAAAGCCACCTGGATATCTCCTGATGGGGCAACTTGAAATCAAATAGACCATGTGTTGATAGACCGCCGCCACCTTTCGGGTCTGATGACGGTACGAACGTACCGAGGTGCCAACTTCGACTCAGATCACTATCTTGTTGGTATGGTGCTCCGAGAGCGCATTACAACGCTGAAAAGCTTTGTATCCGCTGATCAGGCTCGAATCAACACAGCTGCACTCCGCAACGAAATGGCCAGAAACAGCTACGGTCAGGCGTTAGAACTCGCACTCAGAAGAGCAAGTCCTGGGGATGAGATGCCGGGCGTCGACGAGAGCTGGACCCGCCTTAAAAATACTGTCATTAGTACTGCTGATTCCATCTTAGGCAGAAGTCGTAGAGATCGGAACGACTGGTTCGATAATGAATGCAAGCTGGCAACTGAACGTAAGAATGCTGCGTATCGAGCAATGCAGCAGTCTCAGAGAACACGAGCACGCGAAGAGAAATATAAAGAGCTCAGAAAAGAAGAAAAGAGAATTCACAAACGAAAAAAGGAAGCCTGGGAGAAAAATCTCGTTTGTGAACTAGAACGCTACAGAGAACGACGGCCGCACCAGGCGCGGGAGTTCTACCGAAGAGTACGCGGTATGACGCAATTCACACCTCGTTGCACATACTGCAAGGACAAAGAAGGGAATCTGATCACCGATCCTCAAGGCATCTTGGAGCGATGGGAAGAGCACTTTCATGAATTGCTAAATGGCGAGCTAACGGAGGATTTGGAGGCTCCACCAATATCTGACGATAATGCTATGCTGTCACCACCAAGCTTAGCAGAAGTTAGCAGTGCCATCACCAGGCTCAAAAACAACAAGGCCTCGGGTGCAGACGGCATCCCTGCGGAGCTGGTTAAATATGGAGGGCCTACATTACACCAAGCGATTCATGAATTAATTGTGCAAGTATGGGAGCAGGAAGCGATGCCAGAAGACTGGAGAAAAGGCATCCTCTGCCCGGTACATAAAAAAGGAGATATCACAACGTGCAGCAATTATCGTGGTATAACGTTGTTGAGTACCGCGAATAAGATATTCTCCGCCATCCTACAAAACAGGATGGCCCCATACGCTAGAAACATCATAGGCCAATACCAGTGTGGCTTCAGCCCAGGCAAATCAACAACCGATCAGATTTTCACTTTGAGGCAGGCTATGGAAAAATGTCTAGAGTTTCAAAACTCAATCCAACACCTCTTCATAGATTTTAAAGCCGCCTATGATAGCATAGCCAGAGTAGAACTCTACAAAGCCATGAGAGAATTCGGCATTCCCAATAAGCTGACAAGACTATGTAGGTTGACCATGACCAATGTGACAAGCCAAGTAAAGGTATCCGGAATACTGTCCAGACCAATCAACATCTATAATGGACTCCGACAAGGGGACGGTCTGGCCTGCCTCCTTTTCAACCTGGCGTTGGAGAAAGTGGTCCGTGATTCGGGCGTGACATCAAGGGGCACAATCCTCCACAAGTCCACCCAATTACTGGCTTACGCAGACGACATTGACATCATTGTAAGAACATCAACAGCTGTACAAGAAGCTTTCATCCAGATTGAACGAGCGGCAGGAAATCTAGGACTGCACATCAACGAAAGCAAAACAAAGTACATGGTGGCCTCGTCTGCAAGAACACCTAACATTGGTCCCACAATCAAGGTAGAGCAACACGAGTTTGATGTGGTAAAATCATTTACCTACCTTGGGTCAATAGTAGCAGCCGACAATAGCATGGAACCTGAAATACGCGCACGACTGCTAAAAGCCAACAAAGCCTACTATAGCCTGTCAAGGCTCTTCAAATCCAAGCATCTAACCATAACGTCTAAACTTTTACTATATAAGACGATGGTCTTGCCGGTCCTCACATATGCATCCGAAACGTGGGTGCTTAGCAAAAAGCACTCTAACCTCTTGGCGGTGTTCGAGAGGAAAATACTTAGGAGAATTGTTGGCCCCGTATGTGAGGAAGGACGATTCCGGAGACTCTACAATGACGAGATCTACGAGCGCTATCGCGACATAGATGTTGTGAGGAAAATAAAGCTCGGTAGACTCCGGTGGGCAGGACATCTAGCTCGTATGAGGGAAGATGAGCCTGCTCGGAAAGTTCTCTGCGGTAAGACCTATGGGGTGCGACAGCGAGGAAGACCCAACCTCCGCTGGAAGGATGGCGTAGACTAGGACGCTCAGAGCATAGGGATGCCAAATTGGATGACATCGGCTCAGAATCGGGACCGGTGGAGAGAACAGTTGCGAGAGGCCAGGACCGGATCCCGGTTGTAGAGCCGTTAAAGAAGAAGATGGCTACGCCTCTATGATGTAAAGCACAACTCTTCTTCTTCTTGCTTTATTCGTTATATAAAAATCCAATTCGACGTCTGATGTCTAATTTCGACTGATAGATTTGCTCCAAGTTTTTCTGCGTATTGCTGCGTCGCGTCATTTAGCTGCGCCTATGTGGTTGATTAATAATTTCGTCTGGAACCGAAATTGATAAGTGATTATGAAATATGAGTTTGGTCAAGTTCAAGGGATAATTGCATTTGTGGATAGGCCTCAATGTAGCCTTCGGATGGGATGCTGTCGCACTGTGACAATGCTAAAGGTTGGGATGGAATTAAAGATGTTGATATTCTCCAAGTTCAAATCGCTATGGAGACCAATAGTTAAAATCAATCGATTGCCTCAGAGCAGCAATTCTTCATGCTCAATGTGCAATGAAGATCAAGTTTAATTTTGCCTTGATAAAGCGATATTCTCCAAGTTCAAAGCGCTATGGAGACCAAAGGTTGAGATCAGCTGAGTGCTTTAATGCGGCGAATCGTCCAGCTCAGAGTGCTATGAAGATCAAGTCTGATCTGAATTTTCCGATCAACGCGCTGCGATATTTATTCTGTGCTTCATAATAGAAGCTGGTGGGGGCATTGAAGCCGGTGCCGCTGTGATCAAAATTTTCTGGTTGTGTTGCAGCCTTTCTGTATGTAGTTATCAGCTATCCCTTTTTTGACAGTAGGTTTGTTATGATAAACGAGGTAAGGCGAAATTTATTATTTTATGTTTAATATATCTTTATTTATGGATTTTAGGATGGCTTAGTGGCCAGCAATGAAATTTTTGGATGTGGAGAAGTGGCTGGAGTGTTTTCGGTGTTACCGGGGGGTTATTTTTATTATTTTAAATTCGTTTTAGTTTGTTTATGAATTTTTAGGTAGGTCATCCTCAACAAGGCACTTAATCGCTAGATAAGGCGCCGATGAGGTTCCGTAAGTGACGGTCCGTAATTGGTAGCACTTGATAGGTTTCGTGGGATCATCTCGCCATAGTATTTGATGAAATCTTCTGTCCTCTTCGTGTAGTAGCACTTGCCTATACATTTTTTGTATGTCCGCAGTGAACACAAATCTGGGCAGTCGGAATCGGAGAAGAATTGTAAAGAGATCATCCTGTATGGTTGGGCCCGTCTGTAGTAAGTCGTTCAATGAAATGTTAGATGATGTCTTCGCTAACGCGTCGAAGGCAACTCTAAGCTTGGTGGTGCTACTGTCTGGTTTGAGTATACAGTGGTGAGGAAGGAAATAATGCGGAGTTAAAATTGTGTTGATGTCGATTTCCTCCATATGACCCAATTTAAGATACTCTTCCATGAACTCTACATATTCTAGTCGCAAATTGAGATCTCTTGATAGCTTTCTTTCCAAAGCCATGAATCTCCGAAAGGCGATGTCTTTTGAGTGGCCCAAGCCAGTAGGATCTTCCGAGAATGGTAACTTTACAATGAACTGCCCTGAGGGTGATTTGGCAACCGTCTGACTGGAATATTCTTCACATTGTCTTTCTGCTACGGCCAGTTGGGTGCTTTTAAGTTCTTCATGCTTTTCAATTTTCCAGAAACGTTCGATGGCTCGATTAATGTTGGCTCCTTCCTCCGTACAAATCCCAGAGAATGCTGAACTTGATGTTGGTTGGCCAATCTTCCCGATCACGATCCACCCAAAGACTGTATTTTGCAAAATTGGCCGGCCTTTGCCGAGTTTTATTTGTCCTATTGACAGGATCTCGTGGTAAAATTCTGCTCCAAGACGCAGATCGATGTTACCAGGATGTTGAAAGCCGGGATCAGCTAATGGTATGTTCTTCGGAACTGAGCAAGTTGTTATGTTTACTGGTCGGCTGGGTTGAGGAGATACGATTTGTTTCATTACGAATGCCTCCAGTCTGGTAGAGAATCCGTTCAAACGCGATTTTAACACTGCCCTTATTCTCTTTTCGGATTCTTGCCTTCCATTTCCAATGCCTTCAATGTTCAGGGCCGTATTGGAAGGTGTCATCCCTAACTTCTTTACTGCTTTGTCAGTGATTACGTTCACCTGCGATCCTGAGTCGAGGATGGCGCGAACTGCGACCTCTCTTCCTTGGTCATTTACAAGCTTGAGCCATGCTGTTGCCAACAAAACGTAGCCGGCTTTACTCAAATTTGTTAATGTGGCTATCGTTGCTGCTTGATCAGGGTGTTCTATTGCGGGAGGTTGGCACTTCTTCTGTGTGGCTGGTGTGTCTAGATGTAGTAGTGAATTGTGATTTTTTGAACACTTGGTGCAGCCTCTGAGGGTACATTTTCGAGTGCTATGCGTTGACTTGAGGCAGTTGTGATAGATCCCATGCTTCCGGACTAGCATCAATCGCGCAGGTGGTGGCATCTGCAGGAATGCATTGCATCGAAAGAGTGGATGATGATCTTTACAAGCTATGCATGCGGCGGGACTGGTTGTTGAAGTTAATGACTTCGCTGTGTGGGGCTTTCGGTGAATCTGATCCGTGGTACGCCCTTTATTGCCAAGGCTTCGAGAGATTGAAACCGTGTTTGGAGGAACGAGAGAAAATCCTTCATGGACTGCAACTCCTTAGGATTGGCGAGTGACTGTTCATACAGCGCATGGGTACTCCTATCTAGTTTCTTCACTAAGATGATTAGCAACATAGGGTTCCATTCTGATGTGTTTACGCCTAGATTTTCTAATCCCAAGAGGCATTCTAATGTTGTATCGTGTAATGCCTTTGTATATGCAGCTGATGGAGTGTCGGCTGTGTTGGAAGGTTGATTTAGCAGCTTATTAAGTATTGCTGATACTAATACTCTTGGGTTATCATACCGTTCCTGCAGTATCTTCCACGCTGCCAAGTAATTATCTTCTGACAGCATGAAGTGTCTTATTAATCTTTCGGCTTCCCCAGCTACGTTGGTCTTCAGATACCACGTTTTTTGGCTATTACTCAAATTCTGGTTATGGACCATTTGTGAGAAAAGATCGTAGAACTGGCGCCACTTTAAATATTCTCCGTCAAGGTTGCGTAGAATAATTTTTGGTAGCTGTAGCATATGGGAGTTACTTGGTAATTGTGTTACGACGGTCGGTGGTGACAGTTCCTCGAATTTTGTAGACAGCAGAACTTGGGCTTCTTGTACTTGGCCTTCAAGTTGTACGTAGTCCTCTAAATTATATCCCCAGATGGTGGGATCATCAGTCAACTCCCATATGTTGTTGTAGCACTCCTCAATTTGGATCCAATGATGATCAATGTCTTTGATTCTTAGTTCGTAGACAGAGCGAGAAAGTGGTACACTTGCGTCTAATCCCAAATTGGCTAGGAGGCGGTATAGTGCTTTATACGTAGCACGATGTCTGTGGATTAATTTGGTAATCTCTGGAACTTCGTTGTAATCTTCCTTTGGTTGTGGTGGCTCCACATGCTTACTGCCTGTTGGCTGATTGGAGACTTTGACGCCTCTGTTGCCCTGGCTAGGTAAAGATGAACTTGGCCCTGGGAGGATGGTCATATTCCTTGCTGGTCCTGTGACATTGGTTGCGCCTTCAATCCGCTGGAATCCAGCAATATTTTCTTTAAATAAATCGCTGTACTGGGTGTACAGGTTCAGTGTTTTATCGAAGATATTGTTGGTGAAGTACGGATGATCAAGTGGTAGTGACCGAATTTCCTGATCGGTGGTATGACCGAATTTCCTGATCAATATCTTCGAAGAGGGCCCAGGCAGAATCTAAACGCCCTAGCCTGTCTGCAAAATAGGTTGCTGTTGTTTTGCAATCTGCGGGGTCCTTGTAGTTATTGATGACCCGATGGATTTCCTTGGCGTATCCATCAATTTATTTGACCAATCGGGCCATCGTCATTGTCTCCATTGGAGATGGGGACGACATCTTTTTGTTGTTGTGATTCGCTGAGACGTATCGCTGGTGGCGATCACGTCGGGGTCACCAGATGTTCAGGGTAAGGCTCTTTTGCCCTTCCTCTTTTTGGTACTTGGACCTTGACTGATGATGGCCTGATCACGATGCTTGTATCGTGACCAGAAAATATTAAAAACTTATTAAAACCTTGAGGTTTTTCTTCGCCTTAATTTTCTTTAAATGCAGTCAAGGTACCTTGGACCTAGACTGTTTGATGGTCTGATTGCGATGCTTGTATCGCAACCAGAATAAAATGCTGAAAAGAGTTCTTGAAATAAAAAGCTTCTGTGTTCCTTTAAATTCAGAGATGAACTGAACATTTATTTTCCACAATTTTCATATATACAGAACGATCGTCATCACGATTACACAAACCCCTCCATCACAAGGAAAAACATTTCGGTCAGCAAAAATCTCCATCAGCAAAACTTAGTTTACCTTTGGAGATTTTCTCATGGTAAAATTGACCATAAAAATAGACAAGAATTTTCCTATCAGTGCGCGGTGTCGCGTTACGTCTGGATGTTTTGTGTGATCGTGACTTGTCGCAATTTTGATTTGTAATTTATTATTTACAAAATATCTTGACATTATCAAATCTAGTTGATGGAATTTTGTTTTGTCTTGACTTAAAATATCAATGTATCTACATTGATTATAGAGTAAGTAAATATGGACAAACATTTGTCCAGCTACGATACTAGATGGCGATAGTTGTACGGTTTTAAGTTTTAGGGCTGCGAATTTCTGTTGTACGCCTCTAAAACCAATGGGAGTGGGTTTTCAATATTAATTAATTAATATTATTTCCTTATACGTGCATAATAAAACCAATGACATCCTTCAGGCATCGACGGCTAGTGGTTTCGATGTCATAGCCTTCACTGAAACCTGGCTGCATGAAGGCATTCTTAATGCTGAACTCTTTAGTTCCTCCTACCAAGTCTTTCGGAGGGACCGCCATACTGACTCAGAAGCTCGTGGGGGTGGCGTACTTCTTGCTTGTAGTAGCCATCTGTCTTGTAACCCAATTTCGCTTCCTAGTTTCTCTTTCCACCTTGACATTGAGCTTGTCGCTCTTAAAATTTCATTATCCAAAACTAATCTCTTCCTTATGTGCTGCTATATGATAAGCACTCTTGACGATGGAGGTAAAAACCTCTATGATATTCTCATCTCTTGTGTTGATCATATCCTGAGTATGATGGACACTGGTGATGAGTTACTTTTCCTAGGGGACTTCAATTTACCCAATATTCAGTGGGTATTAGATGAAGATGACGATAACTACCTCCCCGAAGGCAACCTGAATTCTAAGGAATCCTCCTTTCTCAATTCCTTATTCTCACTTGGCCTGAATCAAGTGAGCGGTGTCTCTAACGTGTTGGGGAGGCAGTTAGATCTCGTATTCTTTACTGACTCAGTAAATCTGTCTGTCGAGCCCAGTCCAATAATCTTGACGTCAGTTGACAATTACCACCCTATTGCTTCAACTCAGAGTACAATTCTTGTCAGGAGGTGGTAAGCCATTCCTTTAACTTTAAAAAGGCTAACTTTGGGGAATTGTCATCTAAGCTTGCATTGATTGATTTCAACAGCTTGCTTTCCGCAAATGAGTTGGATGTCGACGTGCCACGGTTTTATGCCGTACTTTATGAAGGCCTCGTTTCTTGCGTACCTTTTGAGCAACGAAAATTGCCCAGTTCATCTCCACCCTGGTTCAATAACGATCTGAAGCATTTAAGAAACCAGAAGAATAGACTCTGGAAAACCTATTTAAAGAGAAAGGACTCTTCGAGTCTCAATTCATTTATCGATTGCTATAACAGTTTTCGTTCACTCTCTTCTGCTCTGTATCGAGATTATCTCAGCAGCATGAGGGACAAAGTGTATACCGATCCTAGAAACTTCTTTAAGTTTGTCAACTCTAAGAAGTAGATAACTACCCGAATACTATGCAGCACACTAACTGGTCTAGTTGTGAGCCATCCGAGATTTGTAACATGTTTGCGTCTTTCTTTCACCAATCTTTCACTCCTTCTGGTTTTCTGCCTAACGACAATAATTTTCGTCACATAACTCCAAACCGAGAGGCTCATAGCTTATCTCTCTCAATAACCAGTGACGATATCGTGAAACATATTAAGGAACTCCCATTCGACTTCACTTCCGGCCCCGACGGTATTCCTCTCGCTGTCCTTAAGTCCTGTGCGGAGGTTCTCCAGTCTCCACTGAAAACCCATTTTCAAAAATCCCTGAATAAAGGGTATTTCCCTACTCTCTGGAAAAATTCGTTCATAATCCCTATTCATAAAAGCGGGAGCAAGAATGAAATATCGAATTATAGACCAGTTGCGAAGTTGTCTGTTATACCGAAACTTTTTGAATCGATTATTTATTCGGCAACCGCGCCTATCTGCAAGAAGCTCATCTCAACGAATCAACATGGTTTTCTTGCGGCTCGTTCCACCACCACCAATCTACTCGAGTTCACTTCTCATGCTGTCAAGGGCTTCGTTTCCGGCTGCCAAAATTGTGTTTACACTGATTTTAGTAAGGCATTTGACAAGCTCTCCCACTCTATTATAATTCTTAAACTAAGAAAGCTAGGTTTTCCGCAAGCCCTTCTAGTATGGTTCCAGTATTACTTAGCTGGCAGGACCTACCAAGTTCTTTTCCGTGGTTCCAAATCTGCAACCATAGAAGCGTCATCCGGTGTCCCTCAAGGCAGTCATCTAGGACCTCTCCTCTTTATTCTATCAATTGATGACATTTTTCCATTGCTAAGACACTGTAAAATTTTGATTTACGCTGATGACATCAAATTGTACCGTCACATAAAGAGTATTGAGGATTGCAAACTTTTGCAACTTGACCTTGACTCCTTTCACTCTTGGTGTGTTAACAACAACCTGGTTCTAAATATCAGTAAATGCGAAGTCATGACTTTTTGTAGGAGACGTAGTACTACTATTTATAATCACACCTTTCTTAATGAGGGTGTCCCTCGTGTTAATTTTGTTAAAGATCTTGGGATTAGATTTGATAGTAAGCTGGATTTTTCCGCTCACATTGACTATATTTCCTCCAAGGGTAGTTTAGTCCTGGGTTTAATCAAAAGGTGGTCCAAAGAATTTAATAACACCCTGATCACTAAACATCTTTACATTTCTCTAGTCAGACCATTACTTGAATATGCGTCCCAGGTTTGGTCTCCTCACTACTCTTCGCACGTTGGAAAAATTGAATCGGTCCAGCGAAGGTTCGTTCGATTCTCACTGAGTCATCTTCCTTCGGAAGACCCATTTGTTCTTCCATCATACGAATACCGACTTAAGTTACTTAGCTTAAGCGCTCTTCAAAAGCGTCGTGAGGTGGCCGATGTGGTATTCGTTCATCAACTCCTCAACGGAAGGGTTGACTCAGGTTTTCTAAGTCGCCGTGCGTGGTTTAGAGAGAGCAGTTATAATTTGAGAGGGCCACCTCTGTTACACATCAACTCCTCTAACACCAATTACGGTAAATTTTAACCCGTAAATCGAATGTTCATTAATGTGAACAAAAATATTAATGTTTTTAGCGTGACCATAAGCAAGGATGTTCTCAAAAAGAGTCTTAAACTCGCGTGACTGCTTATGTGTCTCGCTCCTCCTGTGTTGCACGTTTCTTTATGTGTTCGTTCTTACTTTTTCTTGTTTATGTTTGCATGTCTTAGCTGAGCCAGTGTGTCAGTGTGGTAAATGTGACCGCGTTTGTGTTCCGGGGCCGGATCGGCTTGGTACCGGAGTGCTGGGGAGGGTCGAGAAGGAGCCCGCATTTTCGGTCGCATCCTCGTTATGCGGTGTTTCTCTTCTTATACCTTTTTGGGTGCTCTCGGCCGGTTCGGTCCCTGCACATAAGTGCGGCCCGTTTCTCAGCCCAGCTGAGAAGTGTACCTTCTGAGCTAGAAGGATTAACTCTATATATAAATAAATAATTATAAAATATAAAAAATTTTCAATTTTCTTAATTTTTAGTAAAACTTGAAAAAAGCCGGTTTGCGCCTGAATTTTAAAAAGCATTACAAAGCCCTTCACGCATGTTGGAAGAAAAGCCAGAAGTTTTGGATCTAAAAATAGATTCCTGTGCGCGTATTCTTTTTGTTTTGTTGTTGTTGGAAAATACGATTTCTTGGTCAGTGGCAAAAAACCATAATGTTGGTACCACGGCATGGTTAATTTTCCATTTTTTTCAGTTGTCGTAATCTCGAATCGATCATGCACAACATTTCCAATGAAGCCAAGGAAATCTCATCGATGAACACGAATTCAATGTACTTCCACTGATTTCGCAAAACCTGCAAATAGGTACTAGTAAGCGGTGCCAAATATCCTACCGTTTTTCCGTCTTTCTCAACAGGTAATTTCAGTAATGTGTGAAGCGTTGTTCCACCAACAAGTCGTGCCGCTACACCGGTCAATGCGCCAATTTGAACTGGTTTCTTACCATAGCAAAAAACGGAGACAAACATTCTGATGAGACTCAGACTTCCATTCATTTGGTCCTCGATTCTACGAGTAATGGTGTTGAATAATTCTCGCTGTTGTAAATTCATTACAGGAAACACATTTTGAAACTGTTCGTTTGTCATAGCCTGTTCAGTAACTTCATCTTCAAGTTCTGCCTCAACAATTTCTCCTGGATTTTCAAGAATATTGAAAGCATGTGCTTGATTGAATGCAATTTCAAGTTGTCTATCCCTTGCACGATGTATTTCGAGGTATGCATTTGTTCGTCTCAATTGGTCTTCTCGAGCAAGAAAAGCCTCACGTGCATTATTATGCTCATCAATTAATTCATCCTCCGAGTAAAATGGTACATATTGAACGAGCAGGCTATAGAAATATATTTCCCGGATCTGTCTGCATTTAAAAGAATGGCACTCGTACAACAGCTGGAACATTTCTAATTATCATTTTAGTGTTGTTTGCAAGCTTGGTGAGTCTTCGTCTTGTTGACTGCTCTTTCTCTTCTGCATCAATGCTTTCTTCATTATCTCCGGATTAATTTTTATAAACTGGCTCAAAACTCATCGCAAATTCAAGTAGGCACATATTTGGGAAATCAAAACTGTGATCTTGTTGTCTTGGACGATTTGCATATCGCTCAAATATGTTTGAGCAAATTCCAATTGCTTGATTATCCTGAAATCTCAGCCCTTTATATCGTTGATCAGGCTTTCTTGTGTTCAAGCACACACTTTCTTCAACTTGAACAAAGTGACAGGTGACAGAGTCGATAAACAAATTCTGATGCGGTATTTACTTATCATACCCTTTTATTTAATACCCAAGTCGAGGGTATTCTGAAGAAAATGGTAATCCGCCCTCTTGAGACGGCCGCCATGGATCTAACGGTATATTGATTATACTTTATTGCCTGTTGTATTCTACTTACTATACCCTTTCATTTGATACCCATGTCGCGGCGGTTGTAAAGAAAATGGTAATCCGCCCTCTTCAGACGGCCGCCATGGATCTAACGGTATATTAATTATACTATATTGCTTATTGTATTCTACTTATCATACCCTTTCATTTGATTCCCATGTCGAGAGTGTTGTGAAGAAAATGGTAATCCGCCCCCATGAAACGGCCGCCGTGGATCTAACGACATAGTTTATTGTATTTTGCTTATCACAGCCATTCATTTGATACCCATGTCGCAGGGGTTGTGAAGAAAATGGTAACCCGGCCTCTTGAGGCGGCAGCCATGGATCTAACGGTATATTGAGTACACTGTATTGCTTATGGTATTCTGCTTATCATACCCTTTCATTTGATTCCCATGTCGAGGGTGTTGTGAAGAAAATGGTAATCCGTCCTCAGGAGACGACCGCCATGGATCTAACGTTATATTGAGTATATTATATTGCTTATTATCTTCTAGTTATTATACCCTTTCATTTGATTCTCATGTCGAGGGGGTTGTGAAGAATATGGTAATCCGCCCTCATGAGACGGGTGTCATGGATCTAACCATTTATTTGATACCCATGTCGCAGGGGTTGTGAAGAAAATGGTAACCCGGCCTCTTGAGACGGCCGCCATGGATCTAACGGTATATTGAGTATACTATATTGCTTTTTGTATTCTACTTACTAGCTGGGACCCGGCGCGCCTATGCTGCACCCATAAACCAATAGTAGTAATCAGGGGATATGAATTATAATATACAGTAGGAGAGTTTGAAAAAGGCAATTTTTTGGTATTTTGATTCCAAATAACAAAATGTGAAACTATTAGGGATCTGATCAAAAGACAATGAAAACCACCCATTGACAAGCATTTTTCGAGATATGAATTTTCATACACAGATGCCAGCCTCTCCTTATTGCAAAATCCTATTACAATTCGCAAACTCCTCGGCCATATTGGTGCGGCCATTTTGAATTTAAATTTTGATCATAAATTCGTTATTTGCTACCTTAAAAAACATAAGACACAGATTTTCATATGAATCGGAGCACAATTTGCAAATTCGTCGGCCATTTTAAATTTATAAATTTTGACCACAAATTCGTTATTTGCGACCTTAAAAACTCCTAGATACCCACTTTCATTGGAATCGAAATAAAATTGACAAATTCAACCATATTTCTGCGGCAGTTTTGAATTTCGGTTATATTTCGGCGGCCATTTTGAATTTCGAAAATCGGGCTTTGAGGTGCATCATACATAGGAGACCTCCACGGACCTTCATGCAAAAATTCAAAGCTCTGCAAAGAGCCCTCCATGACAGCGCCATCTATGAGTGGCTTTAGAAAGTAATAAAATAGCCTATGTTCCAAGTTCTAATGTAAATAGCACATGGTTAACATTTCATTAAGATCGGTTGCACGGTCTAGGAGCCTATAGCGAACATACATACATCCATACACACATTCATTTTTATAAACTGCCGGAAAATCACCTCCGATCGTTCTGAAACTTTGGGAAACGTATTTTCTTCGGAAAAAACCAAAATAATATGGATCTGAGCTCTTTAGCAGTAATTCGAAGAGTAGCTTCCATACAAAAGTTCGAATTTTACGGATACCGGTACACTACAGCCTACAGTGTTCGAGATAGAGCAAAATAGACCGCGTAGGAACACCCGCCGTACCCGAAAACCCCTATATACAAAAATTCAGGCCAATCGGATGAGCGGTTGCGGAGTCTATTGAACATTTACAGACATACTTTCACTTTTATATATATAGATAGATTATAGCCGTTCAATTGATGCCCATGTCGAGGGGGTTGTGAAGACAATGGTAATGCGACCTGTTGAGACGGCCGCCATGGATCTAACGGTATATTGAGTATACTGTATTGGTTATGATATTCTGCTTATCATACCCTTTCATTTGATTCCCATGTCGAGGGTGTTGTGAAGAAAATGGTAATCCGCCCTCATGAGATGGCCGCCATGGATCTAACGTTATATTGGGTATTGCTTATTGTGTTCTACTTATAATACCCTTTCATTTGATACCCATGTCGAGGGGTGTGTGAACGCACAGCCATGAATGTAACGGTATATTGAGTATACTATATTGCATTGTCATCGGAACTTAATCTGTGCCCAAAATTTTAGCATGATCGGATAACCGCAAGTATTCAAAAATTCGATTGCAAAATATGTACCGGGACAATGGTAATCCGCCTTCTTGAGACGGCCGCCATGGATCTAACGGTATATTGATTATACTATATAGCTTATTGTATTCTATTTATCACACCCTTTCCTTTGATACCCATGTCGAGAGAGTTGTGAAGAAAATGTTAATTTGCCCTCTGGAAGTGGTCGCCATGGATTTAATGGTTTATTGAGTATGCTTTATTGTTTTGTCATCGGAGATAAAGCTGGGTGCAAAATTTCAGCATGATAGGATAAGCGGAAGTATTCAAAAAATCTATTGCAAAATTTGTACCGGACAAACAGACAGACAAGAAAGCGATCTAATAAAAACGTTTTAAAATAGAAAATATGAATTGTTGTGCCCAAAAATTAGGCTATTGGTTATTTATACAATAATCTATTCAGTTTTTTTTGCTCTAGTGTAAAAATCAATATTGGGACAAGTCCGGTTAGGTTCATCAGCTTCTCAAATATTACTCTCCCTTCAAATAAAACCTCAACTATAGTGTCCCGGGATTTTAAAAATATTAACCGCGATCGGCTCCTGGAACATTGTCATTTGCTTCCCTGGGATAATATTTTTGCGGCAGAAGACATAGATGATAAAATTGCTATATTTGAGCAGTTTACCATAGAGTTATATGATGAATTTGCCCCCCTGCGTACTAAATTCTTCAGCGATAAGTCTAAACCGTGGTTCTGCACTGAAATCAAATCTCTTATCGCCGAAAGGGAGTATCTATATCATCGTTTCTTCAAATTCAGAAGTGAAAATGCTAGAAAATCATACAATCGCGTTCGTAATCTAGTCGTTGCAAAAATCAGGGAGGCTAAACGTAATTTTTATGCTCGTAAACTTGATCCCTCACTTTCAACTCGTACTTTCTGCAGTAATAAAGAAGATTCACCGTAATAAAGAAGATTCACATGTATACGCCAACTGTGACCCTGACACTCTGAATAATCATTTCTCTTCTTGCAATATAGATTCAACAATTGATGGGTTTAGCTTTCGCTGTGTAGACGCCTTTGAAGTGAACTTAGCCATTAACTCCATCAAGTCCGAAGCCGCTGGAACCGATAATATTTCACCTAAATTTTTAAAAATGCTTCTTCCGTCATTACTTCCTGTTATTGTTCATATTTTCAATGCTTGTCTCACTGTGTCAAAATTCCCTACTGCTTGGAAACATGCTCTTATAATCCCAATTGCCAAGTGTCCCAATCCTTGTAGCCCCTCGGATTTTCGTCCAATTAGCATCCTGCCATTTCTGGCTAAAGGTCTTGAGAAATTAATGGCAATGCAAATGATTGCTTACTGTGAGCACCACTTACTTGTAAATCCATGTCAATCTGGCTTTCGGAAACACCATAGCTGTGACACTGCCCTCCTAAAAATCACGACAGACATTCGGAACTCTTTAGATGCTAACAAAGTGTGTTGTCTACTGTTGCTAGACTTTTCCAAAGCTTTTGATAACGTCAATCACTCCGTCCTTTTACGCAAACTCGGTACACAATTTCGTTTTTCCTCTTCTGCCGTTACGCTCATGTATAGCTTCTTAGCTGGTCGTTCACAACAGGTGAAGATCTCCCATGCAGCTTCCTCGCCCGCCATGCTTTTTGCTAGCGTTCCCCAAGGATCTATCTTAGGCCCTCTACTGTTTAGTATATATATAAATGATCTTCCACTAATAGTAAAGTATTCTGACGTACATATGTATGCCGATGATGTACAACTCTATATTAGTGATACTACGAATCAATTTGAGCAGTGTAGAAATAAACTCTCAGAAGATTTGCAAAACATAACTCATTTGCCCTCCTTAAATTCACTAAAACTTCTTCTTCTTCTTTAACGGCTCTACAACCGGGATCCGGTCCTGGCCTCTCGCAACTGTTCTCTCCACCGGTCCCGATTCTGAGCCGATGTCATCCAGTTTGGCACCCCTATGCTCTGAGCGTCCTGGTCTACGCCATCCTTCCAGCGGAGGTTGGGTCTCCCTCGCTGTCGCATCCCATAAGTCTTACCGTCTCACTAAAACTTAACCCATCTAAATCTCAATGCATCATCTTCTCCAATTCTAACGCGTCATCATCCGACCTCTCTCAAATTACCTTAAATGGGACCCTTGTCACCTGCGTTAACCGGGTCAAAAATCTCGGTACTGTCTTAAACAGAAATATGACGTGTTGTGACCACACTAGCTTTATTTTGGGCAAAGTATATAGTATTCTAAGGCGGCTTCGTATTCATCGTAGTCTCTTGTCACAAGCTGTTCGTATGAAGTTGGTTAAAGCTATACTCTTGCCGTATATAATGCACGGCCTCTGTGTCTTCCCTGCACTAGATTCATCCTGCAACCGTAAGTTAAAAGTAGCGTTTAACGACTGCATACGTTTCATTCATAACCTTCGCAGGTATGACCACATTTCGCCCCACCGGCACTCAATTTTTGGATGCTCCTTAAGCGACTACCGCGATTTTAGGGCCTTGTGCTACTACCACAACATCATCAACAACCGAAAACCCTCCTATCTAAGCGAGTTTGTCCAGCTCTCACTATCCCGCCGAAATAACAATGTGATTATCCCCCGCTTTCGTCATCTTTCGGGGCAACGTTTTTTCTTTGTTCACGCAGCTCAATTGTGGAACTCCATTCCTGTAGAAATACAGCGAATCGAAACAGTGAGTACTATCAAAAACCGTCTTTTTGAATTCATTTCTGGCAGGTCAAACTGAAGCACGTGTATATTTTTTTTCTCTCTTTCTTTCCATGCCTTTTCTTCTTTTTATACATATTTCCTTTCTTTTCTTCATTCTTATCTGCTATTTTTCATTGCTTTTATTTTATTTTATTTATTTTAGTTAGTAATTATTTAAGCTGTAAAGTTCTATATCTGTTTCTTTTTATGTAGAAATTTAAGATTAAGAATCTTAGGTACACTAATTTTTTTAAATAAATGTAAATGTAATGTAAAAATAATATTTAATAAATCATTATCATTAGGTAAATTTCCATCGATTTGGAAGAAATCCTTTCTTACACAGATCCACAAATCATGTGACAAGCACCTGGTGGACAACTACAGGATCATTGCCATCTTGTCTTCAATTCCAAAACTATTCGAAAAACGCGCCTTCGACAAGATAGCCCCCCTCATTGACCATCTTTTTAACGAATAACAGCACGGATTCAGAAAAGGGCGGTCGACAACCTCCAACCTTATGGTACTAACCTCTGAACTGTTATGTTTGATGGAAAACGGTCATCAAATCGACGAGGTCTATACGGACTTTAGCAAGGCCTTTGATGGTGTTGTTCCCCGAGTAAAAATAATTATATAGAAAAATATATAATCATATATATAATTATATAAAATCTTATATAAAATATTTCAACAGTTTTAGACGATTTTATATAATTGTATATAATAATATATAATAATATAGAATTATATATTGTATCATTTACAGTTCAACATAGGATGATATATAACTCTATATCATTATATAAAACTGTATATAAAGTCTACAAATGGATTTGTGCAATTATATCTGATCATATATAGCGATATAAAATAATATATAATGCCTCACAATGATTTTGATGAAATAAATCTTATCAATTGATAGATAGAGATTTTCGGGAAAATCACATACTAAAATGCACATTCTCCAGTCGCACTCCCAAAGCTCAATCAAAGGTGGAGAAAGACCTCAAGAAAAACGTGTGTGGCTGAAAAATGATGGGAAAAAAGTTATTATAGGTATGCTAATAAATGAGAAAATCGGCGAAATAAAAGATATAATTGCATATATGCAATTCTATACAATTGTATATGATTTTCCTTATTATATATAAAAATATATATTTCTATATAATTATATCGGGCAAAATTTCCTATATACATATATATATATATTAATATATATTTATAATATTATTATATTATATATATTAGCCCAGTTGTCAGAGACTTTGACCTCGCACAAAATGTGATCTCGCTGAAAATTGGAACTTAGGTACTTTTTTGGGTGTAGAAAACGATAAAAAATCTTTGCTGCGGTAAAAATCCTTGTACATATTTTCAAAAACAGCCGGCACACAGAATATGATGAAGAAGACAGACGCGCCCGGGTCGCCGCCAGTCTTTCACTTCTATCCTCTGGTGCCGGTTGTTTTTGAAAATTAAAATGGCATCGAATGAATGCTGTAAGAAAAACTGAATATTTTAAAACAAAAATTTTAATAAACCGAGGAAATGATTATCATTTCAATTATTTTTACATCAAAAGTAAATGTCTAATGATGATAAATGTACAAGGATTTTTTTTTCGTACGCCTCTATTAATATATATCTTCAATTTTATAAACATCAGTGAGAATTTTACAAATTATAACTTCCGGTCAAATTTTCTATGGGAAAAAAAAAACAAAAAATTAAAAACCAATGGCTTCATTAGAAAGCTTAGATTGTCCTCTTTAAAATGCTATTTTTATTTTTATTTTTGCGTACATTTTAGGCAAGGATACTTTAGTTTTTCCCCGAACGCCTCGCTAGAATATTTTAATTCAGTTTTTTGGCGCGCTTAGATTTTCGAATTTTCTTCTTATTTTTAATAATTTTTTATAATAATAAAACAATTTTTTTTAAAATAAGTTATAATATAAACTTTAGTGAAATTTTCCGCTCTTTCACGTGGCGCTTAGTTTTCCGAAATTTTTTTTATTTTTCGATATATAAAGCAAAAACCATATTTTCGAGTTTGTTTTCGAAATTGTGAACATATCATACACTTTACCGCAGCAAAGATTTTTTTATCGTTTTCTACACCCAAAAAAGAACCTAACTTGCAATTTTCAGCGAGATCACATTTTGTGCGAGCTTTCGTTCTAAATTTGGCTCTGACGACTGGGCTATATATAATTAATTTATATACATATAAATATATCCAATTATATATCTTTCTATATAATTATTTTTACTCGGGTCACCATATTTTAATAACAAAACTTCTAAAATTTGGAATATCCGGTCCTGCCCTTGAATGGATAAAATCATATCTTAACGGAAGAACTCAAGTGGTTAGGTTTCAAGGATTTTTATCAAAGGAAATCGACGTAACTTCCGATGTCGCCCAGGGCAGTCATCTGGGCCATCTCCTGTTCAACATATTTATCTCCGATTTATCCGAAAAACTAAGGGATATTCCACACCTCTTTACGATTTCAAAATGTACACTGTCATAAGGTCCCAAACAGATGTATCCTTCTTTTAGTCGAAACTGAACGCATTACAAGACTGGTGCGCCATGAATAAACTACAACTCAACATCAATAAATGCCATGCAATTACCTTCTCACGCAAAATAAATAAACAGCTGCAGTACTATTATCCTAACGGCAAGGTTTTAGGCCATGTCGAGCATGTTAAGGATTTAGGTTTTGTCCTTGACAACAAGTTAAACTTTTATTTGCATTATGATCAAATTACTGCTAGAGCCAAGAAGCTATTAGGGTTTTTAAGAGAAGGGCTAAATAATTCGGCAATGTATGGGTCACTAAAACCCTTTTTTGTTCGCTGGTTCGTCCAATCCTGGAATACGCTTGTCCGATCTGGGATACAATATTCCAAGTTGTAGCGTATCAAAGTCCCTACATACCTAAAAACCGAAAAGATTAAAATTTAATAAAACCCAACGAGAAATAAAATTCAAAATCCTTTCAAAATGCAATAATAATAGCAATCATTCTGATCGCAATCTTTTGGAAAATATTAATTATGAAAACTAAAATAAAATTTGTACTAAAAGTTAAATATACCCAATCAATTATAAACCTCCAAGACCACAAATCGATCGGAAGTCCGAAATTACTTTAAAAAAAAAAGCCGCGTGTCAAAAAGAAGAAGAACCGCTTCCTTCTTCTCGAATCACCCTAGAGAGCGACAGAAGCAAGAAAAAGTGTTATAGAGTTTTTTGATTAAATAAGCAAATTGTTGACGTTAGAAATATTAAATATATAGCTGGTAGTAGCTACCAATTCAGTTTAGTTGTGCTTTATACAGAAGAAAGCACTAACAAAAGTTAAATTGCAACAAACACAAATTGTAACCTAAAAAAAACACAAAAGGAATAATTTAGCCACATCAATAGCCAGAATAGGCGCCAAACGCTAATTATGCAGGCCTAAAGGGAATCAAATCCTTCCTAAGTAGAAGACACAACTCAACATTACAACGTTAATGGAACATTAATGGAGAAGCACCAAAAATGCACCGAAGATGATATAACCCAGCGCGGGATCAAAACAAAAAAAAAGATAATTTAAAACTAATTAACTAACTAACAAAAAAATTTATACTATACCTTATAACATTAAATCTAATTACTTATCCAATTATTATAAAATTATATTCATTTTTCTATAAGTATTTTGCATGCTCTATTTTTGTATCGATTCATTCTAAATCAATATTTATCTAATTTATTTATTTATGGTTAATTCCTGTACATGAAGTATGTATAAGGATAGGAAATATGTAATGGGCCCAAATAAAATGTAGGTTAGGTAAGGTAAGCCTAAATTGTAGTACACTGTTAAAAAAAAAGAAAATAAGAGAATAACGTAATGAACAGAAATGAAAATAAATATCAAACCATAATAAACCAAGGGTGTTTCGAAGAGAAGGATACGATTTTTTACATAACATTTTTTTTTACAGTGAGCCTCTTTAAACAGGGAACTCTATTAGTTCGTCGCCTTCCACGGCCTTACGAAAAGTTCCCGCCCGGGAGAAAACAGGGATATTGAATTTTAGGAAAAAACGCGACAAACTTTGGGGGCTCAACCGGGATAAATATATCTTCCTTATCAACGCGTAAATTTCCAATTAAAGTCATACTTATGTGCCAACGTTCAATTATCATACTTATACTAATATCATGCAAACTAAGATAGCCATAGGAGGCACCCATTTCTATTTCAATACAATTCAATTCCCTTTCAATATTTCAATATAGAGACCAGTGACATTCAATATTCCACCTATCAAGTCGATTTTGTACTCAACACGGGTCCGGTTAATCTGCGTACTTGCGAATAATTTGAAAAGAAAAGGGCCAACAAACATATCAATCAAGTGATTATTAAGTACATACCTACGTTTAAGCTAAAGTGAAAATAATAGCATATAGTGTCCAACGAAATACGCCAGTAACCACAGTTCGCGCCGGAGAGTAATTAATTTGAAGTGCTTTATGTTTTTATGAGGGAAACAAATATTACGGGATCCACTATGGCAAAAGCGGGAAATAATAAATTCTCAACTTCCTAAAAGGCGAAAAATGTCGCCGACAACAAGAAAGGTTATGACAGGGCTGCTGTGACAGAACAACACAACAAAGTGTTATTAAATTTTTGTAAGTAGTGCAATTGGTGCCCAATTTATTTAATTACGATATAACCGAAAGTATAGTGATTCGTCTAGGATGCGAAATTTTTAAATTAAATTTAACCTACAATCAAAATGGAAAATAGTACCCATTTAGTACACTAGTTCTATGGTTCTACTCGTTGAATTAAATTTATGGTGCTATCGTACCAATTCTCCAGTTTTATTGTATTTGCGATGTTATTATTATTAGTAAATGCAATGAGGTTACCTCCCAATGTTTTCAAAAAAAATTTAAATGATTTAGTGCTACCTTATAGTTCATAGTGCCTGTGTATTTCATATAGGTCGCTTGAGAGTAATATCGTCGTGATAGGGTCTTGGTTTTAGGATCCATTACAGCCGTTTGCGGACACTTTGAATTAGTGGTGGGCGAAATGGCTCTTTCCAGTGAACTGGTTCGTTTGGTTCCGCTCACTAAAAAGAACCATTCAAAAGATCCGTTCATTCGGTTCATTTGGCTCATTTGTCGTAAATTTGGTGAAAACTTTAAAACATGGAGTGCCCTTAAATACAATTACAAACACACATACAGTTCAATACAAAACTAGACAAGCCATGCAGCCACGTTTGAAAAAATTTGCTACTGATAAGAATTAATGAATTTCCTAATAAAATCAAACTTCCAGTTCGAACTAATTCACTCCCCTTAAGATATACTATATTCTATTCAAATAAATTAAAAACAATCTCCTCTTAAAATCTCTTTTCCGTTACATTTTATAAATAATCCTCCGACACTCGAATAATACGAGTGAAATTCTAATTAGAACTCTTCCTTAATCTTAAATGTTCTTCATAAAACTCTTTTAACTCTCATCTATTTCAAAATGTCTATTTCCAATTGGAATTGCTTAGGGAGAAATTGCAACTCACATCTTTCATATCATCAATACAAGCAAAACAAGTTCTCTGAGAAATATATCGCACCCCTTATGTATTCATTGTGAATCATTCATTCGCTCTTTTTTCAGATCATTCAAAGTTCAGGTCATTTCATTAAAGACCCGTACATTTGGTTCTTCGTTCATGGTTCATAACACAGTTCAGTATCACTGAACCAGTGCTGTACCATTGAACGAGTGAACGGAACATGTACTACTTAGTGAACCAGTTCATTTGGCTCAGTACACTGTTCCGTTCAGTACGAACGGATCATTCGCGAACGACACATCACTACTTTGAATACTCCTCTTATGTATAAGAAGACTTCTTTTGCTCATTTAAGTCTGTCTCATGTCGTAGTTACGCCGCCCAATTCTAATTTGACCATACCTTTTGTCTTAATAGGCATCATCAGAGTAAAATGCGTTAAAATAGCGAAGTGACGATCGCAACTCAAATGTATAAAGTTTTGAGTAGAAAGTTTAATTTGATAATAAAGTAATAAAAACAAGTGGTGCACATTAAAAGGAAAGTTAATATTTTTCAATAGTATTGATTTTACTTATCAAATGGGCAATGCCTATTAATCGTGTGTGGAATATTATAGACCTCCTTATAGCGAAGAGAAGCGGCATCGTCATAAAGTCTCAATATAATTTCAGTCGATTTTTTAGATATTCAAAATTTTGCTTGTTTACTTAGAAGTTTATTTTAGACGAATGTTGTCAACTCTCATTGTGTTGAATTCTTTTGTGGTTCTAAACATCCGTAATAATAGATGGTCATCTTACTTAGTAATTCTCTAAAATCTTGCTGACTGTATCAACGCCTTGGTCAATCACCAATAAATGATCGATTTACGATTATGTACTAAACACATACGGCTCTAGTTTCGAAGACATCTAAATTGTTTCAATTTGTGGATCTGTGGATTAAAATTAGAATTGGATACCTTCTTGTTATAATTAAATCTAATTTCGCTGCAAAATTGTCCGTCTCTGCACCGAATACCGTTTATAACCTCCACATCGGCTAAATAATTCTGGTTTATCCTACATGAGTCTTTCTTAACGTCATCCACTCCTTCCGGTTTATAATTATCACTACTTGTTATCCTGCGCTACTTCTACTTATCCCATCTGCAGATCCATTTGCTTTGTAAATCCCTTCGGAATTTAAATTAAAACATAATGGAAGCGCTGAAGAAAACGCTAGACCACGTCTCTGATAGTTTAGTCCGCTACGAATTAGAATGTCGAGGTCAGAATATAATATACACCACAATGCGAACCAGGAAACTGATGCTTTTAAAAATATTAGAGGATGAAAATAAACATGACAAAGCCTTCGACGTCAAACCAATATTAAGTCCGGCTGACGATATAGCACAATGCAGTAAAATATTAAATATTTTCGAAGAAGAGTTTGAACTCCAAAAACATACGGTTAGTGTCGTAGAAGCACTAGATTGTAAAATGGATTTACCTACCACGGAGATGGAAAAGGAAGGCTTAGCTACCTTAAAAACTAAATTCATAGAAATCCACATGAAAATCTCCAATATTTCAGTCACGTCTGAGGATTCCGCCGACCCTGCAGTCCATTTTGGCATAATGAGTGAGGGTAACCAAGGTGCTCTATCCAGTACTCTAGATAACCCTGGGAATGCGAATGTGCCCAAAACAATAGTCTCGTCAGTAAATGAATTCAAATCCAAGGTTCCGATTTGGAAATGGAATGCTAAGTTCAGAGGCGACTTAAAGGGTCAATCTGCCTCTGATTTTGTCAGAAAGGTGTCAGACTTAGCAAAATCTAGAAATGTGTCACACCAAGAACTTTTTAATTCTGCCGTAGAACTTTTCGATGGAGTAGCACTTAAATGGTATCAGTCAGTAACCTTACCTGAATCTGCAAAGAATTGGCAATCCCTTTGTGAGAAGCTAATCAGCGATTTCGAAAGCCCCTTATATGTGGAAGACTTAACAGACACTATAAAAGCACGCAAGCAACTCGCCAATGAAAGTGTTATAGTATTTTTTTTCAAAAATGGAAAGCTTATTCCTTAAGTTGAATAAACAGTTGGATGCCACAGAAAGAATTAAAATACTCAGGCGAAGTATCCTAACAGAATATTCAAGGAGTCTAGCACTACACGACTTTAAGACAGTCGACGAATTAAAGACAGCATGCAAAACGTTAGAACATACCTTCAAGGAAAGCAATAGGAGTAGATATAAACAAGATAGGTCAGACCCAAAGAGTGTCCACGTAGTTGAACAGGAACCAAGGCAAGAGTCAATATCAAGAGACGACAGAATAGATACGAATAATGATAGGAATAGAGGGAATAGAAACCGATTTAATAGTAGCAGCAATAATAACAGAAACTGGAACTCGCGTGGAGACCAAGACCATCCCCGTTATCCTAACAGGCCATGGCAAAGAAGGAACCCACATTTTAATCAAGGAAACTTTAGAAGAAATTATTGGCAAAATAATAATTATAATAATAATGATAGACGCCAAGCATATTATGAAAATGAGCGGTATGATAGAAATTTCCCGGAAAACCAACCTGGAGTCGGAGTCAACGGACCCGACACGGCTCTTTCAGAAAGGAGAGGTGGTCCCGAAAATGCTCAACCCTCAACAAGCCAATCGAACAATTAGCAATTTATAGTGAAACAACCGACAGTAGACCATTTGTCAATATTAAAATATTTAATGTTAAAGTATCTTGTTTAATGGATACCGGCTCAGCATATTCTATCGCCGGAAATGAAGGAATTGAATTTTTATAACAACTTGGTATAAGACTCGATAGGAAAACAGCACGCAGATTCACAACAGCAGATGACACAATGCACTCTGCAATTGGAACATTTGACGTACCAATACAAGTAGGTGATCTTATGAAGGTGATAAGAATGTTTGCCATTCCCAGCCTTCCCACATAAATTAATTTTAGGAGTAGACTTTTGGAAAAGCTTCGGAGGAAAGCTAGAACTCAATGATGAAATATGGCCTTGCAATACAATCAACAGCGCCGCAAATATAGAACCGCTACTTTACGACCAATCCGATCTAACCCACCAACAAAAATTTAAATTGGAAAATATTATTACGAAGTTTCGCAAATTATCAGAAAGGGGCTTAGGTAGAACATCATTACTACAACACAGAATTGATACAGGAGACGCGGAACCAATCAAACAGAGGTATTATCCAGTATCACCAATAACACAGAACAAAATGAGCAACGAATTGGAACGCATGTTAAAGCTGGACGTGGTCGAACCGTCAACCAGCCCTTGGTGTTCACCAATTGTCCTAGTTAAAAAGAAAAACGGCAAGGATCGACTCTGCTTGGATAGTAGGAAACTTAATAGTGTCACCAAAAAGTGTGCATACCCACTCCCTTTTGTTACTTCCATTTTAGATAGATTAGGAAAAACAAGATATTTAATATCTATCGACTTAGAAAGCGCCTTCTGGCAAATACCGCTTTCTAAAGAGTCTAAAGAGAAGACAGCATTCGTCGTGCCTGGTCAAGGCCTCTTCCAATTTAAAGTTCTCCCATTTGGTCTAAACAATGCCGCTCAGACTATGCAAAAGTTGATGGACGGTCTTTTCTTACATGCAGCTGACAACGGCATATTTATCTATCTAGATGATATCATTATTACTTCAGAAACATTTGAAGAGCACCTTAAAGCTCTAGAATATGTTCACAGCCGACTTAACTCCGCGAACTTGAGCATAAACGTAGAAAAGAGCAAGTTCTGTCGTTCCTCTCTCCAATATCTCTTATTTTTACTAGACAAGCACGGTCTACGAACAGACTCTGAAAAGGTAGATACTATTTTGAATTTTCCGCAACCCAAAACATTCAAAGAACTGAAAAGGTTCCTCGGCTTATGTTCCTGGTATAGGAGATTCGTGAGAAATTACGCAATTATCGCGGCACCTTTGCATGATCTTACTAAAGGTACAAAAAATAAACCGTTACGATGGACAGAGGCTTCGCGAAATAGCTTCATTGAGTTAAAAGACGCCCTAACGTCGTCACCAGTCTTGTCAACACCTGATTTTGAGAAACCTTTCAGCGTCAATTGCAATGCATCAGATATTGGTTTAGGAGCCCTAATCACGCAAGGAAAACGAGCACCCCGTGGCGTTCGTCAGTACAAAATTACGCGGAGCTGAAGTAAATTAATCAACCACCGAAAAAGAGTGCCTGGCGATGATATTCGCAGTTGAAAAATTCAGACCATATATAGAAGGTAGTCATTTTAAGGTGTATACCGACCACCACTCGTTAGTTTCAAAAAAAAATGGAGTTATCAGTTATTTCAGGCACGTCCAGTGCGAACTTTGGCGTTGGATTGCTCGCAAACTACATAAGCGATAACGACGATTGAGGGCTCATTTAAAAGGTAATTACTAGGCCTTTAAATTTGTTAATGGGCGTTAAGCCAAAAAAATTAACATTTGTCGAGTTAATTGCAAAAAACTGCATTCAACCCTCACCACACGATCATGGTTGAACTTTGACCGACCATAACTTTGAGCCAAATCAACTTACAGAGCTCCTTGTGGGCTCATTTTTTAGATAATTTTATTCTCCACAACTTTGCCATTGATCATTATCAACTATTATTGCATGCAAACGCGCTTTTTAATATAAACAAGCTCTTCCTTTTTTTCAAGATGGCGGCTTTTCCCAAGCCACTGCGACCCCACAAACTTGGTTTTATCATTGACAGATGTACCCGAACAAATGCCAAGAACAAAATTCTGTACCTCTTGAAATGCAATTTCATCCTCTTTTTTCGACTAGTTTGACTGGACTATAAGCTATACATGAAGTTTAAAGATAGTGACATAAAATATGGTACACAACTATGGAAACTTGTGGTGCCGGAGTCAGCCAGAAACGATGTGTTACATGACTGCCATGACAACCCAACGGCAGGTCATTGTGGTATTACTAAAACAAAGTGTAGAGTTCTTAGTCGTTATTATTGGCCAGGAGTTCCACTAGATGTTAAAAGATACGTAGATAGATGCAAGATTTGTAAGCAAAGCAAAGCGAAAAGCACTAGGAAAAGTGGTAAAATGGGCCAATGCAAGCAAGCCAGTCAACCTTGGCAGATGATTTCTATGGACCTTCTAGGACCCCTTCCAAGGTCAACAAAAGGACACATCGCTTTACTAGTAGTCGTAGACTTTTTTACAAATTATTCATGCTTATTCCCACTAAGGTCTACAACAACACCACACATAACAAAGAACGTGGAAGATAACGTGTTTTTGAATTTTGGAGTTCCCGAAACAGTCATTTGTGATAATGGACCTCAGTTTAAATCAACCGAATTCAAGAACCTGTTAAATAAATACGAAGTTCCCTATACTTGGTATAATTGTAGTTACCACCCTCAAAACAACAATACTGAGAGAACCAAAGCATCGGAAATATGTTGAGAGCTCATGTTGGATCCAACCACAAGCACTGGGATAAAGAATTAAGTAAAATTAATGTGGCCTTGAACACAGCAATTAATGAAACTACCGGAAACACAGCATATTACCTGAACTGTGGTAAGGAATTCGTGTACAGTGGCACCGAAAATCGATTATACGAAGACCGCCAAGATCCACTTAAAGCACGCCAAGACTTTCTAAGACGATTCGATCTGGAGCGTCATAAGACCCTGGACAAGATAATAAAGTGTCATGAGAGAAATAAACTAAACTATGATAAGGGACGTGATGATAGTTTAACATTCCAAGTAGGAGATACTGTATATAAAAGAAACTTTGCACTCTCGGACAAATCCAGAGGATTATCCGCGAAGCTAGCACCAAAGTATGTAGAATGCACGGTTACAGAAAAGACTTCAGACCTGTGTTATAGACTAAAAGATAGGAATGGGGTTGATATTGGAAGGTGGCACATAAAAGATCTTAAAAAGTAGCTCTTGTTGCAATATTATATTTTAAATTTATAAATGGTACCTTAATCTTTTAACCCCAATAATAAATAAGAGCGGCAAGCACAGAGCTCCCGACTCAGCAAGTATATACAAAAAAAATTGTCCTTTAGACGCGAAGCACAATTTTTTTTCTCCCAGGTTCGGAGGAAATGTAGCGTATCAAAGTCCCTACATACCTAAAAACCGAAAAGATTAAAATTTAATAAAACTCAACAAGAAATAAAAATCAAAATCCTTTCAAAATGCAATAATAATAGCAATCATTCTGATTGCAATCCTTTGGAAAATATTAATTATGAAAACTAAAATAAAATTTGTACTAAAAGTTAAATATACCCAATCAATTATAAACCTCCAAGACCACAAATCGATCGGAAGTCCGAAATTACTTTTAAAAAAAAAAGCCGCGTGTCAAAAAGAAGAAGAACCGCTTCCTTCTTCTCGAATCACCCTAGAGAGCGACAGAAGCAAGAAAAAGTGTTATAGAGTTTTTTGATTAAATAAGCAAATTGTTGACGTTAGAAATATTAAATACTAGCAAAAACCCGCGTGCGTTGCAACGCCTTTTAATAAAAAAACTAATGTGTGCACAGTCCGGGATAGGAAATAGGTATAATGAAAAAAAGTAACAAATTTGCAAAACATAATTTAGGGCACACAACTCGACTATAGAATAATCTCTCACAGTCAGTATTTCCGACCTCCTACAATATCCAAGAGTGCAAACGCAGGGTTAATCCGCACCTTCTTCAACAACCCCCCGAACCCCCATAACCCTTAACCTATTCCCCCCTTACTAAGCTCCCTGCTCGACATTGCGCCATGACGTGCAAACGACAACGGACTGGTAGTACAAAGGGTGATTCCTGAGCTTGGCGCCACATAAAACAAATAAAAAAATTTAAAGTTACTTATAAAAAATGTGTTAGAACTTTTTTAAAATGCGGTGTTGAGCGCCACCTATCGGAAAAATTGTGTGCTACATGCACAACAATCACATTCAGAACACGTGCCTCACCCTGTGCGGAACTTGCCCAATAGCGTCCTCAACATTTTGTTCCCATTTGTTTATTGAGTTCGATATATTCTCTGTTTTAATTTTCATCAGACCTATCGATCATTTGCGGAGATGGCAAACCATAATCTTTACAGTATTTCCGCAAATTGAAAGAACAATATCTCGCCGTGACAGCATTTCATTCGCGTTCCTTCGATTATCGAGTCATCTTTTCGGTCTAACCCGACAGTCGGATAATAGTGAAAAGTATGCTAAACGCCTAAGAAGATTCTGAATCATCCCGTGAAAGTCCTAAAATCGGATTAACCGTTCCGAGCTTCGAGGTTTACAATTGGAATGATAAAAAAAGTTTCCACTGGCTTTTCTGCGACTATCGCATCAAGTTTTCCGCCTGAATCAATAGTCGGAACCGAGTGAAGCCTAGAACATGCCCAAGAAAATACTGAATCTTCCCGTGCAAATCCCATCGCAATCGGATTAGCCGTTGTTGGTGCGTAGGTAGCTAGGTTGTTATTATATACTGGCTGGAGCAATAAAAACTTTACATTCAAAATTATTTTTTACTTTTTAGTTTATTTTAAAATAAAAGCGTATTTTTTAGTTTTTTTAGACTATATTTTTTATTTTCTACTTTTTAGTCTATTATATGTCTTCCACCACTTTGTAGTGACCGTCATATTATATTTAAAATGACGGCACACCGCTTACTGCACTATACTCGCTTTCATTTGATGCCCATACCGAAGAATAATCCGCCATTTTGTGCTGGCCACCATTTTGAATTTTGAATGACCCCACATAGCTTATTGTAATCTACTTGTCTTACCCTTTCATTTGATATCCATGTCGGGGGGTCCGGGAACACAATTGCAAAATTCGGCCGCCATCTTGGAACCGCCATGTTGATTTTTTTCCAAAAATGGTTAAATTGCATTGACACGCGAACTATACATATGTGCAAAATTTGAAGTTGATCGGTTATATGGAAGTGGGTAAAAATAAAGTTGCAAAGTTCAAGTTTTCGGTCTAATCTGGTAGTCGAACACGGTAATCGGGCCCGATAATCGGATTCGATAGTCGGATCCTAGTAAAAAAATAGCCTAAAACATGCCCAAGAAAATACTGAATCTTCCAGTGAAAGTCCCATCGCAATCGGATAAGCCGTTTCCGAGATTAGCCCGGACAAACAGACAGACAGACATACAGACATACAGACATACAGACATACGGACATACAGACATACAGACATACATACATACAGACATACAGACATACAGACAGACAAAAATTTTTAAAATACTTGATTTCGTGTTAATATCGTGTAAATAACCATATGAACTTAGAAAATGACAATTATTTTGAAATCACAGACAGACACTCCAATTATATTTATTTAGAAGATATAGCTAGTAGCTACCAATTCAGTTTAGTTGTGCTTTATACAGAAGAAAGCACTAACAAAAGTTAAATTGCAACAAACACAAATTGTAACCTAAAAAAACACAAAAGGACCACAAAAGGCACCAAACGCTAATTATGCAGGCCTAAAGGGAATCAAATCCTAAGTAGAAGACACAACTCAACATTACAACGTTAATGGAACATTAATGGAGAAGCACCAAAAATGCACCGAAGATGATATAACCCAGCGCGGGATCAAAACAAAAAAAAAGATAATTTAAAACTAATTAACTAACTAACAAAAAAATTTATACTATACCTTATAACATTAAATCTAATTACTTATCCAATTATTATAAAATTATATTCATTTTTCTATAAGTATTTTGCATGCTCTATTTTTGTATCGATTCATTCTAAATCAATATTTATCTAATTTATTTATTTATGGTTAATTCCTGTACATGAAGTATGTATAAGGATAGGAAATATGTAATGGGCCCAAGTAAAATGTAGAGAATAGCGTAATGAACCGAAATGAAAATAAATATCAAACCATAATTTTACAAAATAAAAAAACAAAGGGTGTTTCGAAGAGAAGGATACGATTTTTTGCATAACATTTTTTTTACAGTGGGCCTCTTTAAAAATGGAACTCTATAAGTTCGTCGCCTTCCACGGCCTTACGAAAAGTTCCCGCCCGGGAGAAAACAGGGATATTGAATTTTAGGAAAATACGCGACAAAGTAAGTAGTAACAGGATTGAATCAGTTCAAAAACAATTTCTCCTCTTTGCTTTACATTTCCATGACCTTCGCGATTATCATAGGCTACCACCCTACACCCAAGCATTGGCTCTCTTACCACTGTCATGTAGGAGAAAAATGCTTATCTCCTGCGTTACCTTTGATGTTTTAAAGGCAAATCTCAAAGTGCAAGTCCTGTCAGATAAAATTAAGTTCAATGACGATGTGCGACAGGCGAGGCACGTGAAACTAATTAAGGAATATCCACATCGTACCGAGTACGCTAAGAACGAACCTGCTAACAGATGTTGTGTGGTCTTCAATACTAAGAGCGCCTGCTTTTCCCCATCCATGACGAAACAGTTCTTTAAAAAAACTGATATCCCTGTTGACATCCAAATACGGTACTAACAATATAGCCTAAGTTATATTTATGTATTATGGATAAGGACAACTATGTAAGTTAGTTTAAATATGCCTTGTTTGGCCTAATAAATAAATAAATAAATAAATAAAAATGTTTTATTTTGGTACGAATAGAAAAGTTAGGCATAAGGTAGGTCAATTAAGATATAGATCGCTGATCTTCAATGATCTTTACAACACAGAGCATAATAGGAAAAATTTCGAACCATTGGAATAAAGTGGAACTATTCAGGCTTAGATCGCTGATATTTAATTTGAGGTAAAGATCCCTAATCTGCAATAACCTTCACAACAACCAGCATAATAGGAAGCAGGCGCGGATCTAGAATTTTGTTTTGGGGGGGTCACGGAATTAAAAATGGCGAAAAAAAATTTTTACTCCTAAAAAAACAAAAACAAAACTAGTTGGGATGTGGCTTTTGACCCTTTCGGTCCACAAGATTAACTTCCCAGTATTCGTTCAAACAAAAAATGACTCGAACGATTTTTATGAAAATCTTTTCAGATCATACTTCCTTTAACACGCTTTGAACGGCATCTTAACGAAGTCGAAATCTTTTTTGGTTCTCGCGAAATCGTGCCGGTACAAAAATCACTTAAGTCGTTCAAACAAAAAAACGGCTCGACCGATTTTTATGAAAATCTTTTCAATTCATATGTCCTTTAATACGCTTCGAACGGCACCTTAACGAAGTCGATATCTTTTTTGGTTCGCGCGAAATCGTGCTGGTACAAAAATCACTTAAGTCGTTCAAACAAAAAAACGGCTCGACCAATTTTTATGAAAATCTTTTCAGATCATATTTCCTTGAACACGCTTCGAACGGCACCTGAACGAAGTCGATATCTTTTTCGGTTCGCGCGAAATCGTGCAGGAAAAAATGACCACATACGTACGCACACACACACATACACATATTTCTTCTCAAATTTTTGCTTCAAATGCTATTGGGACCTTGAAACGTGTAAATACATTGAAAATTTCGAATCCGATTTTCGGACCGATTACAATAACTTCCTACTGGGAAGTTAATTAACAAAACGAACAAAACTAACCGAATTTTCTGGTGGATTAAAAACAAACGTGCCCTACGAAAACGTGCCCTAATGTGTTTTTGAGGAAGACGCGCCCTTTCTTGTGAGTGCAGCTAACTTCAGATTTGCAAATCAAAACATATAGAAAGAGTATAGATCAATTATAGACCGGGAGATGATGACAGAAGTTCAAGCACGATTTTCTCACTCATGCCTCTTGGATTACCGAAAGTTACATCAGAGATAAGTAGAATCATCGCAAAATTGAGCGGTCCCCGCGGTGCCAACATTTTTTAAATAAATTTTTATTTTGTCACAAATTTTTGCTTTCTTAAACAATTTTCTCCCTTCTGCCAATATTATAAAACGATAGTTAGGCACCGACTTTATGATCGAATAGCTAGGCATAAGGGCATCCCGGGTTCTAAGGATTGATATTGTAGGGTGAAAGCGTAAAAAAATGTTCGTGATAGTAGGTATTTTCTCACCGCTGCCAATGTAAAGTTTGAAATTATTCAACTTACACAGTCCATTACAAATATTGGCATAAGGGCAGATAAGGGCTTAATGAATTTCGGTTCTGCAAAAGTTGATAAACATTTTTAGCTTAGTTCTGTGATTTTCTCATTAATCAAACAAAGATCAACATAATACAAATAATTAAAAAATTCGTTAGTTTGAATGGCATAAGTGCCCGGGTGGGCTTTTATACTTTAAAGTATCAGAATAGTTGTAGGAAATTTGTGGAAACATTGACCATTTTCTCACTTATGCCATTTTGCATGTTGGTAGAAAAAGATGTTCTAAACCAATATTGAAAGAGGCATAAGTGCCAGAAACGGCTTTATGGTAGAAAATTATTGAAAAAGTTTTAAAAATTATATTATAAATTACAATTCAATATTAATAATCATCAGTATCATTATTATTATTGTCATCTTCATAATCATCATCGTCACATGTTCCATCGTATTATAAAGCCTACGAACGGTCACACGAATGCGCAAGACATCATAGAGTACCTACTATGACTGGTCTTTTCTCCAGTTTTTTTGAGAAGGAAATTCAAATTGAAGAAATATATAGTGAAAAAACTTTATATATAGAAGAACAGGTGTCGGTAGACCTAAAAATATGTGGAGAAGGACAGTAATGAAAGAAATCAAAAATGTTGACAAAACTTGGATTGAAACCAAGAGGATAGCTCAAAACAGAGTCCGATGGAGAAGCTTTTGGAAGCCCAATGCTCCTGAGAGGGGTAAAACAGGATATTAATAATAATAATAATACATAATATTAATTTTCCAGTTCGAATTTCTTATATAAAAATTATTTCTATTTAATATAAATATCATTTCCGACACTTATGCTCTTTATTATGCTTTCTAAATTAACTTTTTCTATATATCTATATAAATATAATTGGAGTGTCTGTCTGTGATTTCAAAATAATTGTCATTTTCTAGATTCATATGGTTATTTACACGATATTAACACGAAATCAAGTATTTTTAAAATTTTTGTCTGTCTGTATGTCTGTATGTCTGTATGTCTGTATATCTGTATGTCTGTATGTCTGTATGTCTGTATGTCTGTATGTCTGTCTGTCTGTTTGTCCGGGCTAATCTCGGAAACGGCTTATCCGATTGCGATGGGACTTTCACTGGAAGATTCAGTATTTTCTTGGGCATGTTTTAGGCTATTTTTTTACTAGGATCCGACTATCGGATCCGATTATCGGGCCCGATTACCGTGTTCGACTACCAGATTAGACCGAAAACTTGAACCTTGCAACTTGATTTTTACCCACTTCCATATAACCGATCAACTTCAAATTTTGCACATATGTATAGTTCGCGTGACAATGCAATTTAACCATTTTTGGAAAAAAATCAACATGGCGGTTCCAAGATGGCGGCCGAATTTTGCAATTGTGTTCCCGGACCCCCCGACATGGATATCAAATGAAAGGGTAAGACAAGTAGATTACAATAAGCTATGTGGGGTCATTCAAAATTCAAAATGGTGGCCAGCACAAAATGGCGGATTATTCTTCGGTATGGGCATCAAGCGAGTATAGTGCAGTAAGCGGTGTGCCGTCATTTTAAATATAATATGACGGTCACTACAAAGTGGTGGAAGACATATAATAGACTAAAAAGTAGAAAATAAAAAATATAGTCTAAAAAAACTAAAAAATACGCCTTTATTTTAAAATAAACTAAAAAGTAAAAAATAATTTTGAATGTAAAGTTTTTATTGCTCCAGCCAGTATATAATAACAACCTAGCTACCTACGTACCAACAACCGCTAATCCGATTGCGATGGGATTTTCACGGGAAGATTCAGTATTTTCTTGGGCATGTTCTAGGCTTCACTCGGTTCCGACTATTGATTCAGGCGGGAAACTTGATGCGATAGTCGCAGAAAAGCCAGTGGAAACTTTTTTTATCATTCCAATTGTAAACCTCAAAGCTCGGAACGGTTAATCCGATTTTAGGACTTTCACGGGATGATTCAGAATCTTCTTAGGCGTTTAGCATACTTTTCACTATTATCCGACTGTCGGGTTAGACCGAAAACATGACTCGATAATCGAAGGAACGCGAATGAAATGCTGTCACGGCGAGATATTGTTCTTTCAATTTGCGGAAATACTGTGAAGATTATGGTTTGCCATCTCCGCAAATGATCGATAGGTCTGATGAAAATTAAAACAGAGAATATATCGAACTCAATAAACAAATAGGAACAAAATGTTGAGGACGCTATTGGGCAAGTTCCGCACAGGGTGAGGCACGTGTTCTGAATGTGATTGTTGTGCATGTAGCACACAATTTTTCCGATAGGTGGCGTTCAACACCGCATTTTAAAAAAGTTCTAACACATTTTTTATAAGTAACTTTAAATTTTTTTATTTGTTTTATGTGGCAGTGCCAAGCTCAGGAATCACCCTTTGTACTACCAGTCCGTTGTCGTTTGCACGTCATGGAGCAATGTCTAGCAGGGAGCTTAGTAAGGGGGGAATAGGTTAAGGGTTATGGGGGTTTGGGGGGGTTGTTGAAGAAGGTGCGGATTAACCCTGCGTTTGAACTCTTGGATATTGTAGGAGGTCGGAAATACTGGCTGTGAGAGATTATTCTATAGTCGAGTTGTGTGCCCTAAATTATGTTTTGCAAATTTGTTATTTTTTTCATTATACCTATTTCCTATCCCGGACTGTGCACACATTAGTTTTTTTATTAAAAGGCGTTGCAACGCACGCGGGTTTTTGCTAGTTTTACATAAAATAAGTGAGAAAATGGTTGTAATTTTTAAAAATATTTCAACTGTTTTTATAATAATAAAATTGTATACAAATACAGTAGGTATACATCCTTATAACTTTTGAAATAATTTTTAATAATAAGGCCCTTTGTGGCGCTTAGGGGGCGTCCATAAATTACGTGAGGTGTTTAGGGGGGGGGGGAGGGGGTCGAGCCGAATCTCACCAAATCTCACGTGGGGGACGGGGAGGGTCTCCGCAAATCTCACGTAATTTTTTTCCGCAAGAAACTGTAAAATCGCGAGAAAACTGGGTTAAATTAATAGTACAGGTAAATTAAGCCGAAAAAAGCGATATAGCGGAAATAATTAGGTACAGGCTTAAAATTGGCAGAGCGCTTCTTTTTATGCTTTTTAATAAGGGGTTATAAAGTCTACCGATTTTCTACTCCGAGAAGCCCACTTTTTAGGGGGTTTTAGCCCTCAAAATGGGTATTTTTCGATTTTTCTGTAATTTTTTTGCAATATTTCTTAATATCTTTTTGTTTTTTTCAATTTTAAGTGCAATATCTGTAAATGAGAAAATCTTTAAAATCGTCTTATTGGACCCGCACTTAGATTTCATTCACGAAAATCTTGGTGCAGTATCAGATGAACATGGTGAAAAGTTTTATCAATACATATTGCAAATATAGAAGGAATAATGAATCCATTACATAAAAAGTATACGTGATACTATTACTATATTTCGACTCAATAGCAATTGGGTATAAAAATTTTGCACTGCCGTTTACACTGTATTTGTTCACTGTTTCAAATACCATCCAACTGGAACATCCAAAAAAAAGTAAAGAAAATAATTTAAATATCTGGGAATGAAGACGTGATGAAAAATTCTTATCTTTTTATACAATGGCCTGGGAAAAACTGCGAAAGTAATGTATGCATTGACTTATACCACCATTTTTGGACAGATTGCGACCCTGCGATGAACTAGTGTGGGGGTCTAAGCTTAAACAAAACAAAAAGGCCTAGAAGCCCAATTGAAAAACCTGGAACCTAATGGTCTCCTAAGTATCTCAAGTGCATAATGTACCCAATACTACTGCAATCATAGAGATTATATTAAGAATCGGCTCTTTTCACATCAGTCAGAACACATGCTATCTGCGGTGCATTGTCACTACAAAAAGCAGACATTTGCACCAGGCGACATAATTAGCTATCTAAGCATCTTACAGGACTCGAATTTTGAATCGACGACCATCTGCTCTGACATACCTACTAGAGGCCAAGATAGATTTTGAAAACCTTTTGTTATCATTATCGAGAGTTGTGAAAAATAGAAGTCTAACAGATCCGCACTTCTTGAATCTGTACCCTGGTGTACAGGCGGCTCAAACGTTAATTTGAGAAGCTGGCTGTGACCTCAGACTCCGCTTTTCTAAGGCGACACGAAAGTAGGAAGCAAACGGAAGCTAGTAGCGATGCCTGATAAATCTTCGAAAAGAAATTATTTTCAGCCAACCAACTTCATTTATTAACTTAATTTGACATTTTGATGCGAACAATAAATTGTTTCAAGAATCTTTAAAGAGTTTTTAGAATATTTTAAAACAAACAAATAAAAGCAGCGCATGCGGCAATGGCTTTATTCACGGACTGAAATCCGATAACAGGCGGACAAATTTATTTCGAATTCGCATTGGTGGAAGATACCAATTTCTTTTTCCGAATTTCATGACTTTCGAATCGGATTCCAGGATAACCCCCCTGGTCTTTCAGTCACAGGTTTTTTACGTAACGATGACATATATAGAAGAATGTTCCGAAGTTTGTATATCTCCAGAGTCATAAATGGCTCTACCATTACTATTCAAACAGTCAAGTCGTTACTCTCTAAAAACGAATCAGTGGATGCCAAAGCCAACCTTCGTATGTCAATATATTGTAAAATTCTAAATTTTTTTTATATTCCATATGCTTGCTCTACAAATCCACGAGTTTTCTGTTCTCTTGTTAAGAAATCATTATCCCTGTAAGGCACCCTGAGGTTGGTTTCCAAAGGGTAGGCAGAATCACCTGCTAAATGGTAATCCACAGGTATTGTAGTTTATATTGGGTGCATGCCGAGTTGGTGCTGTTATGATTTTGTGGTAGTGTTCTTCAACACAAATTATGATTTCTAAATGCAATCAAGCACAGATTAAGGTATTTACACTAAAAATACGCATAATAGTGTAAATCCTACAAATTTTTTAAAACTTTAAAAATCTCACGTCAGATTGAGGGGGGGGAGGGGGTCGAGCCAAATCTCACGACATCTCACCAAGGGGGGAGGGGGGTCGAAAAATCGCCAAAATCACCTCACGTAATTTATGGATGTCCCCTTATGTCTTTTTCAATATTGGTCTATAACATTTGTTTCTACCCACCTGCAAAATAGCATAAGTGAAAATCAATTACACCGGTCAACACAAATTTTGAGTCTGAGTTCTGCGTATCTGATTTGTATTTCTCTCACATTACTAATTAAAGAAAAAATAGCTTTACCTGAAAAAGTTTGCTTTTGTAGATGACAGAAAGAAAGTTTTGATGAAAACGTTCACCTTGTTCTTGTGAACAATCACCAATGTTTTCTTTAAGAACTTTCTGCAACATATGTTATTAAAGTTAACAAACGTAGTTGAAATAAGCTGTTTGTAATTGTCAGCTATATTGTTTTCGAGAAAAACATGTACCACTGCTTTGAGGCTTTCCCATGCTTGACTTTCGTGAGTGTTGAGTAGCTGTCAACATTCATTGCTGGCCTTTATTTTCTTTATTTGTGGTCCGACTAAAATTCATACCAGCTTTTACTTTGGCTTCCGATAAACTAGGATAGAAATTCTTTAAATTTTGAAAAGCATCAGAATCTTGACGGAAAGCTTTAACGAATTGCTTCCAGTTGTATAGATATGTCGGTTCTGACGCAGTGACATTATCGGTTGTAGTCAAGAATATCGAAGCTAGTGGCGATATCTCTAGAGTATTAAAGGTCATCGAAAGCTTTTAAGTCTACCCAAAACTCACCACAAAGGTTGTTGTCCAAGCTTCACGCCAAGAACAAACCAAAACCCAAGCTTCAAGATAAGCCCACATTCACACCCGAGGCTAAAACCGATGACTACTGTGCCAGAAACGACATAGCTATACTAACAGCACTCGTAGTTGTAGAGTCTTAAATCGTCCTTCCTCATATAAGGAGCTTAACAATACTTAGTTATTTGCTCATTTCCACAATACATTTAACAATACTTAGTTATTTGCTCATACAAAAGATTAAATATGTATTGATCATTGTTAACGGTACAAAAACAAAGTTTTTCAAGAGTCAACGATGGTTTTAGTTATTTTTTGGTACAAAGGCTTAGAAAATCATGATTAAAATATGGACTCAAAAAGAAATTTGTGTTTGTTGACCTGTGTTATAAGCCGACGTTACATTGGCTGATACTTGATTAATGATTTTAACGTATAAGCCTTTTGTAGCACTTATGCCTCTTTCACTATTAGTTTAAAACAAATTTTTCTACCTACATGCAAAATGGCATAAGTGAGAAAATTGTCGTTATTTCCACGAATTTTCTACAACTTTATGACTTATGCCTTTAGTATAGATACGCCCGACCGTTATGCCGATTCAAAAAAAGTGTTCAAGTTGTCATAAATATTATATAGTTTCAATGGCATAAGTGAGAAAATCGCAGAACCAAGCTAAAAATGTTTATCAACTTTTGCAGAACTGAAATTCATTCAGCCCTTATCTGCTCTTATGCCAATATTTTTAATGGACTGTGTAAGTTGAATAATTTCAAACTTTACATTGGCAGCGGTGAGAAAATACCTACTATCACGAACATTTTTTTACACTTTCACCCTACCATATCAATCCTTAAAACCCTAGCTGCACTTATGCCTAGCACATCGATCATAAAGTCGGTGCCAAACTATCGTTTTATAATATTGGCAGAAGGGAGAAAATTGTTTAAGAAAGCAACAATTTGTGACAAAATAAAAATTTATTTAAAAAATGTTGGCACCGCGGGGACCGCTCAATTTTGCGATGATTCTACTTATCTCTGATGTAACTTTCGGTAATCCAAGAGGCATGAGTGAGAAAATCGTGCTTGAACTTCTGTCATCATCTCCCGGTCTATTAGTCCAGGAGAGATAGCGGAAAAGTATTCAAAAGTTGAAATAAATCTACCCTGCGATTTTCCGACTCTATAATTAAAAGAAAAATCGTAGGAATTCAATGAATGTGTTTTGGAAAAAATCGGTCCAGGAGAACAAGTGGAAAAAAGCTAATAATGGTAGCGAAAACACGTTTTTCAACGTTTTAGGTGCGAAAAAAATTTTGTTTTTGGAAAACAGAAAACAGTACGTAATAGCGCTTAAAAAGACGAAAATTATGAGTTTTGGACAATTGAAATCGGTCGACAGGTTTTTGCAAAAAAAAACAATAACCACGAAATATGGCCATTTTTTGACATTTAATTACAGGGACTATAATTATCGTAGAGCCTTGTTTCAGGGCTGAAATTGTGTCTTCTGTTAGTGCCTACCTACAATAAAAATTTCATGCAAAAATAATTATAACTTTTCGCGTAAATCTCAAAAATGTAAAAACAGCCGTTTCAGGAAAAGAGTTTGAACAAGGCCCACGGTGGTGCTAGAGTTATTTTGAAAAGCCCTATTTATTCTCGAAGAGTTACTCTACCAACCCATTTTCATGAAAAGTTGGTGAGGTTCGATTTAATACCTCATAAACGCGTTTGAAAACAGGCACTTTTCTTGATTTTCAGAAAAAACACCTTTAACCGAAGGGGAAGTGAAATATGGTGTGGATTTCTATTCAGTAGATTTCGAGAAATCAAAATTTTTTCCTGTCAGGCATATATGGAAACGCTCGAAATTCCTAAGATTTTTCTCTTAATTATAGCGTCCAAAAATTGCTGGGTAAATTTATTTCAACTTTTTTTCTATCCCTCCTGGACTAAATCTGCTGTTGCGCTTTTGAGCAGTGCCGCTGCTGGCATGTGTGCAACTGCACAGGGCCCCGTGTGTTGGGGCTTCGCGAGCGAAAAATTGTTTTGGCAATAAAAATCATTTGAATTCATTATTTGCATATTTACTTCATCGAATGAACCACACAAATGAGTACGAGCCACAGAAATCAGCATATGGGCCATAGTTCTGTCACGGGTACGGCCAATCTGCGAGCGAAGCGAGCGAAAAAAATTTTGGACTCTCTGGGGCCTCTTGCTGAATTTTTGCACAGGGCCTCTCAATTGTTTGGCCGCGGCACTGCTTTTGGGGGGGTCATGACCCCCGTGACCCCCCCTTGAATCCGCGCCTGATAGGAAGTGTATGATATTTAAACAAAAAAAATATTTATGACATAACTCATAAGAAAAAATAATTAACGACCTAGAATTTGAATGGAAATAGTAATTTTAAATCAAAAAAAAATAAATGATAACAAATCAAGAAATGAACTCGGAGCAAAACCACAATCAAAAGAATATTTTTTTTTGTTTCTTTATAACTTTTATGACGATATTGAGACACATTTTGGTTCTACTAATAAGATTGCGAATCTCCTTGAAGTTGTTTTTCCTAACAAAATCGTTATCATTTTGTTTACTGAACAGCATTTGGCATTGAGAAGTTTTGCATGTAAAAAAATACATTTGGAACAATTATTATCAACTAAAACGAAATTCTTATCACTTGACTTGAAATGGAGAGTGAACATTTTGATATAAATACTTCAAGCCAATATGATCCTCGATCAGTTGCAAATGAAGTGTTCAAGTGATCATAAGAAAAGTGAAATGTTTCAAATAACTTCGGTACTACTTTTAATATCACAATACTGTTGTCCATTTTTTTTGGATCTTTAGGAAATGATCCTCACCATCTAGAAGTGGAAATGGGACGTCTTAAGTCATTTGTGAAGAAGTTGTCAAAAACAACAATACTAGTGTAGACCCTTTTGATGATTATAAGTTACGTTTATGGAACTTTTGAAGACATCAAAGATTATAGGATGGAAATTGAACCCAATTTGAAAGGTCTGTTTGTGAATTATTTGGAAGGAAACTATCATCTTACACAACGTGAAATTACAGCGAAAACATTTTCTGAATCCTATCGCGACAACTTAAACATTGATTTTGTGGATAGTGTTAAAAATGTTTAGCATAGATGAAATAGGCTCTCTTCCAGTATTTGTAGGTAATTGGAGCTCGGATGAGTTTTTTTGGTAGAGCCTTTAGCCAAAATTAGCAGATTCGATCTACATACTATTTTCGGTTTTAGTGTCTATATACATAATTACAGAGAGCGTTCATTTTATTTGGACCCAGCAAGGTCAAGAAATTTAATTCTTTAATAAGAACCAAAGGATTTTGTTAAATTAATAAGAACATTTCTGTTTGTCACGTAGTAGTTCAATAATATCTTTAAAGGTACCACATCCTATAATATCGAAACAATATTTAGATGGATTTTGTTAATTTTGCCTAAATACTCTGCCAAAAAAACTTATCCGAGCTCCAATCAGCTACAACTACTGGAGGATATCCTATTTCATCTGTGCTAAATTTTTACACTATCCACAAAATCCGGGTTTGAGTTGTCGCGACAGGATTCAAAAATTGATTTGGCTGTAATTTCACTTGGTGTAAGATGATCGTTTGCTTCCAAATAATTCACAAACAGACTTTTAAAATTAGGTTCAATTTCCATCGTATAATCTTTGATGTCTTCAAAAGTTCCATAAACGTAACTTATATAATCATCACAAGGATCTACACTATTATTGAATGTTTTGGACAACTCCCCCACAAATGACTTAAGACGTTCCATTTCCACTTTAAGATAATGAGGATCGTTAGCTATAAAGAGTACTTAAAAGTAGTACCGAAATTATTTGAAACATTTCACTTTATATATGATCACTTGAACACTTCGTTTGCAACTGATCGAGGATCATCTTGTCTTATCGTATTATCATAATTTTCACTCTTCATTTCAACTCAAGTGATAAGAATTAATAATAATTATGTAACTTCGTAAAAATGAGTTTTTTTACATCCAAAATTTCTCATTGCCAATGTTTAGTTAACAAAGTGACAAGAATTTTTGAGGAGATTCGTAATGTTATTAGTAGAACCAAATATACCCCAACTCCAACATTGTAGTGAAAGTTATAAAGAAACATAAAAAAAAATTTTTCTGTTTTATTCTGGACAAAAGACGAAATTTTTATAATGAACTGCTGCACTTCATGGTCTGCTCCCGGGAAAAGGAAGTAAAACACACTATAAGATTAATATACAGAATGTTCCGTCCTGCCTTGCAAAGCGGTTAATGTTAGATAGCAGACAAAAAATGATGGACAAAAAAACAAAAGGAGGGGGCTATATCTGCCCGTTTTCGAGATACGGCGTTTTGAATTTTGGTTTTGGGGCAAAATGTAGTTTAATGATTTAGAATAAAAAGGTGTGTAATGAAACAACTTTCGATTTAGATAGTGTATCTTTGTAATCGTAAGGAATGCCGCTTTCATTTATTTAATAAAACCAATTAATACAATCATTTGGTTCTAAAAAAAGAGGTTACCTGGAAAGTCTTCCGGGACTTTTGAAAATTTGTAATTTTATTGATTTCCGAATTTCAACTTTGCCACCTCGTATCTTTACCACTCGCCCCGCCATGTTGGAAAAATGGCGTCTAAAAGCAGTTTTTTGACAATATCTCCTTTCCGACTCAAATTCTGTTTCAACATTCCAATGAGGCGGTTCTTATTTGCATCATTGCCCAGGAATTTATTTTGTGACTCAGTTGGGATCATTGTCTCGTCAAAAAGTATGTCTACTGAAGCAGTTTTTTGTGATCGTCGGGATCGATCCACAATTTTGGCATTTGATGTATAGTTCGAACGAACGTAGGTGACGGGTTTATTGCAAATGGATGAAAACGATTCACCGCGATGCCAAATGACTCAGTGTAATAAGTATCCTCCGTCGATGATATACATCGTATTTTCAAAATTTAAATCTCCAGAATGTTACTCAAAGGCCTTATACATAGAAGATTTAATACATTTGCGCATGCCTTCGTCATTGAAAAGGGTTAAAGGAAATGGAGCAAGTTCGTACGTAAGAAAATTTTCAAGTTCCTTTTCAGATTCTTTTGCAATGCATATTCTTTGGTAAATTAATAAAGGATTATTCGGGACATTGTCGTCTTCTATCCGGATGATTGAATTCAAAACACCAAGTGATTTTATTCGGTCATTCCGTTTGAATTTTACGATATAGAAGTCGCTGCCAATGATTTTAGAAATGCCAGCACTACCAATTTCTTGAGACATGTGACAGTTTATCTTTTCATCTCCGATAACTCCAGTGCTTATTGACATGATTTCCTTTAATTCTGGAAAAGGTGGATGGTTGCACAAACAATCATCAGTTTTTTTACGTCGTCATTGTTAGGATTAACCCGCGAACTTCTCATTTCGATATTGTCAAAAAACTGCTTTTAGGCGCCATTTTTCCAACATGACGGCGGGAGCGGTAAAGATACGAGGTGGCAAAGTTGAAATTCGGAAATCAATAAAATTACAAATTTTTAAAACTCCCGGAAAACTTTCCAGGTAAAATTACTAAATAGTGTACGACGGGAAAAATATAAATAAAGAGGTTTATTTGTAAAAAAATATGAAAAAAAAAACAATTTTTTCCAACATATTTCACTGTAACTCGGAACTGTAACTTAGGTATCTGAGTATCCATTTTGCCGCCATCCATTGTTGCCTGGAAAAATTCGAATTAAATTGACTCAAAACGCTTACCATATATGACAAATCAGGACATTTTGATACAACTAAATACATTAATGACCCTATTAATTTCTGATATGGAAATGACATCATAGTAGGGGAGCTGGCACTTGAAAAAATCGTGTCGTCCCAACCTTCTGCCTTTTGGTATATAAGCTTTTGAAGTAATTTTAAGCATTTTTTATAATATGACATTTTTGCGGGAAGTAGACCCATTTCGAGTTAGGGGTTTTGGGGGGTTAAAAGGGGAGGTTAAAATTGAAAAAAATTTCTGCCGCTTCGTATGTAGGTTCTTTTAGGGCTAAATAACCGTTAAATACTAGTGGCAGACATTTTTGACCATTTGGACCCTCCCCAAGCCACCCCTAGCTGAAGTTGCCATTTTTCTCCCCACACCCTAGCAAATAGTCAAAAATTTCTGCCACTAGTATTTAACGGTTATTTAGCTCTAGTAGAACCTACATACGCAGCGGCAGAAATTTTTTTCAATTTTAACCCCCTTTTTACCCCCCAAAACCCCTAACTCGAAATGGGTCCACTTCCCGCAAAAATGTCATATTATAAAAAATGCTTAAAATTACTTCAAAAGCTTATATACCAAAAGGCAGAAGGTTGGGACGACACGATTTTTTCAAGTGCCAGCTCCCCTACTATCACCCTTCTCGTTCTCTTTCTGTAGCTTCGTGTTAGGATCTAAAGGTGTAGAAAGTTGCTTGCAGTCATATTGAATAATCTCAAAATCTTCTCTGAGTATATTCTTTGACACATTCGTATATCCCGAGATAATAATGAATTTTTCCGAGATCTTTCATCTCGAAACGGCGACAGAGATCTCGTTTAATCAATCTTATCTATTGCCTGCAAGTTGTTTGATGCTAATATTAAATCATCGACGTGTATTCTAATTATTTATGTAATATCATTTTCCTTTAAGAAGAAAACGCATGGGTCAAAAACACTCTTCTTCAATTTAAGTTCTGCCAGTCCGTCTGCCAACTTGCTGTACCATTCTTTACCAGATTGTCGTAAACTGTATAAAGCTCTTTTTAGTAAACAAACCTGTTGGAACCTCTTTTGTCCAGAAGCTATTTCCTTGATATATGGATCACCTTATGGCTATGTTCTTTAGTATTGCTGTTGATTTCTTCTAAAAATGTTCTAAATGTTCCGGTATATCCATATGTAACTGACTAATATAAAAATTGAACAATTTGCAAGGAGGAGGAACGGTACTGATATGACGCTCTGGCGCCATATGTGTAACTGTCGAAAAGGATTTAGACATCGCTGGTCTCAAAGACTACACCACTGAAATTTGTCAGTGATAGACAAACTATCAGGACAGCCAAATAAATAAAAAGACCTGCAGACTCATTGGTCAACAAAAAAAACTATTAAAAGAAAACCTACCTGTCTCGTAACAAAAAAAACTCCCTCTGTCCTGTGACAAGGACACGCCTAGCTCGCCTTTGGGGGGTTCCGTGTGCAGGGGTTTGGCCTGAGATGAGAGGAGGGGTAGGTCGTCACACAACCATGTGACCTGATCCGGCGCACAGTGGTTCAAATCCCGAAAACATGGTCAAAAGTCTTTTTAGCATCTTAAAGTAGTTTTTTATATGAAAATTCGTACTTGGGGGCTTCTAAGGGCGCTGATTAAGGATCCGCTATCATTTTCCAAAAAACAAAATGGCGGATACAAAATGGCGGATACAAAATGGCGGACGATTTTGCTTAATTATCAGCCAACTTTCATGAAACTCATTATAGGGGGTTTTCGAGTGCGCTGAATAAGAATTCGCTATTAATTTTCCACAAAACAAAATGGCAGGTCCCAAATGGCCGACGATTTATCTTTTAAATTGTTCTTTACGAGAAATTCTTTGTAAAAAGATGTATGGCTTCAGAGTTCCTGAAAAATAAAGTTTCTTGTTATGAATATGAAGAAATATTGTATTGTAAATTTTTCAGCTATATGCAGCTACTTTCTTTTTTAATTTTAAGCAGAAACAGAAATGTATACTAGACAATATGCGTCCAGTTTCAAGGCGGTACCTACCTTGCGGCACTTTCGACTCATCACCTATTTTATCAGACTTATCTGAAGCGCGCACACATAAATTTATTGCTACTTACCTTGTTTACAGCCAACGCAATTTGCAATAGGGGTTTCGTTTAGTGATGTTATAAAATTATACTCATTTTCAGGAGAAGAATCCTTGTCTTACTGTTACAAGGCACTAAAAACCCAAAATTCCACAGCGCTTTGAATGCGGAGTATTTTTTCTTACTTAGCGGAGACGAAATTTCGGTCGCGAGACGCCCACTTTCAGAATGAAATATAACGGATTCCTAGAAAATGTACTTCCATTTAACCTTCACTCTGTGCATTGAAAATTTTCCGGCGTCTGTGAATAGGGGTCAATTGGACCCCATATAGATTGTAATATTTTTTGTAAGGAAAACAAACAAAATTTTTTTTTATTTTTACTAATAATTATAACAGCATAGTTATAAATACTGTAAAATGAAATAAGCAAAATATAATTTGGGTTTAATACATAAAAATAATCAAAGAAAATTCAGATTTAATAAAAATGTCACGGTTTTTTTGCCTGTTTGACTTATGTAGCTTCAGAAACGGGATCTTTTACGAAACGTTTTTCCATTTGTGTTGAACTTCTGATGGCTATCTTTTTCAATGCGCTTGATTGTACTTTGTCTTTGTCGGTCGTGAATGGATGCCGAGCTTGATGTTGCCCATCCTTGATCCTGGCGTTGTTGTCGGCCCCGTGATGTTTGCACCGTGCCTCTTCTTTGGTCCATGTAGGTCTTGAGGGAGGATCTTTCAACTCCCCAAACCAATTTAGGTCGTCATCTGAGTTTACTTGGGTCAAGAAGGTCGGGAAAGTTGTCCTTATTTGCTATCTTCTCAGTGATGGTTCACCCAAATATGGTGTTGTGAGCTACTGGGGTTCCAACCGCGCCTTTCTTTACGCCATCCGTGATGATTGTGGAGAAAATGTCCGCTCTCAAGAGGATGTCTATGTGTCCTGGCTTGTGGAACGTTGCATCTGCCATTTCGAGTCTCTCTTAGATGGGCCCACTCTTTAGTCGAGCATTCGGTACTTGGTAATGGGTTCGTGATTTTGTTCAACACGAGTGCCTGTGTCTGAATAATCTTTGATTATTGGTTTCATGCCTTCAACAGCAACGTGACCCTATTCGTGATCGTTTCGGCTGGCGTTCTAGTATAAGGACTAGGATACAGCAGTTTGTACTGATTCCCTTCTGAGTCGTAGATTCTGGACAACTGCTTCTCGTACAAACGTTGATTGGGATTCAGGATCAATGAGAGCCCTACATATATGCTGTAGTCCGGATGGGGATACAACGGTGAATAATGCAGTGGCCAGTAACACTTTTTGGTGCTCATCAGGAGATACTTGAGAGATATATGACTGTGTTTGGGCGTTCAGTGCTTCAGTTCATAGTGGATTCGAACTGTCGATCCTGACATTGCATTGGTCTGATTGTCTGCTAGATTTCTTCTCTACATTGGACACACGATGGCTCGTTCTCAAGGAATTGATGTAAAGCTTCTTTGCCTTGACTGCCCTATAACTTCGATCCGCATTCCTTTGTAGATATTTGGGAGTTTCCTCATGAAGTGTAAATTTTTGCATAAAATATACATAGCTCTTTGAATTGCTCTCATAGTGTTCGCTCTTGTTTGTTGGCTTGCTGACGGCCTCTAAGGTCCTGAATCTGGTCTCCAGAAATACGAGTAATTCCAACCATGTTGGTTTCTCGTCTTGAATTTGCGCTCTGTGATTGCTTCCATAGTTCATGTGTTTCTGAAGGTAGTTTCTAGACGAGTAAGTGAATCAGGATTGCATCCCAATTCTCTGTAAATATTTCTATTCTATTCATGTGGTTTTGTTTTGAGCTCCTTGATACCTTGAAATTTTAAAACTATTAACTAAAAAGCCGATGTTACATACAAAATGCTTACAAAAAAATATGGGGTCAACTGGACCCCAGTGCACCGAAATGCGTTTACTTTATTTCAAACCGTCGTAACCAATCGTGATACAATAGTTTTTGATTCGTGTTTTTTTGTATTGTGTGTAAAAGATATTAATTGAGGCAATCCTAGTTGGCGGTTTATTTTAGTTGCCGCAATTTTTTTAAATCGCATTTTAAATGGACTGGGGTCTATTTGACCCCAATGCACAGAGTGAAGGTTAATAGCTCCAAATGATGCTAAGGGCTTCACTACAAATATTTGGGGACTTTTGACCACAACATCACGGAACCGCCATCAAAATTCCTCTTCGAGAAATACAGAGGTTCTTTTCAATACAAATTAAATCCATCAGGTCTAATTAAATTTCTTTTTTTTCATACTGGTTTTCGTATTTCCTTACTATTTGAATACTAAAATTTCCTCTTCAGGTTATTTTTTCGGATGGAAAAAAATGGGGTGCATTTTCGGCATATGGCTGCTTGGACATTCAATTTGCCTCCTCGCGGATTATGTCCAAGTGCATCAAAGCAGTCTACTGCCATTTTTGACAGCACATCCTGACAAACACTGGACTTTCCAGCAGGATAATGCCAGAATTCACACCAGTCTTGAAACAATGGGTTGGATGGAGACATAGTTGATTAAGGTTTTCGATTGGTCAGCGTGCTCACCTGACTTAAACCCCATTGAAAACATTTGGGGAATTCTTGTCAGACGGGTATACCCTGAAAACCGCCAATATCAATCCGTTCCGGAATTGAAAGCATCAATTCTTGATGAATGACGGAAACTCGATCCTGCATTAATAAATAAATTGCTAACATTCGTTAAAAAACGGATTTTTGATCTAATAAAATCAAAAGGAGGTGCAATTAATTATTAAATATTGTTAAATTTAGATTTTATTCGAATAAACCATTTATTTTGTTGAAAAATGTTAATAAAAGGCCAACGATGTTTCGGATACAGAACGATTTATTAAGAATAAAGATAAAGCAAGAAGTGCACAAGTTCAGATAAATGACAGCTTATAAATGTAATAAAAAAGAAGAAGAATTAGAACAGCATTTCAAACAAGAAAATGTACGTGCAACAATGTTGCCATGCGCAACTCCAAAATTCAATACGCCCCGCAACATTGTTGCTCGTACAATTCATTATAATAACATTTTTCATTAAATTCTTAAACCTAGTTGCTTGCAGGAAAAACGATGTTTGGTCGCTGGGAGCGACTTAGTAAACATATCAGCCGGCATCTTGTTTGTAGATAAGTATTGTGTACTAACAATTCCCTTCTCAATTGCATCTCTGATGTAGTGATATCGGTAATGGATGTGTTTGCCCCTGGGGTGTCTGCCCATATAGTGTGCCATACACTGAGCTGCTTGACTGTCATTAAACAGGGAAATTGGTCCTTGTGGTACGGAAGTTATTTCTTCTATTAGGTTTTTTAAATAAGTTGCTTCCTTCGCTGCAGCAGAGAGGGCAATATACTCAGTCTCCGAGCTTGAAGCTGCAACTACACGTTGCTTCTTAGAGTCCCATGATATTGGTGCACCACGTCGTCCGGATCTTCCGCCCAGCTAGCGTCGATATAACAATGCTCCTTTTGAATACGAGCTTTGCATTTAACGTTCCCTTCAAGTAACGTATGTTATGTAAATCGCCGAGTTCCAGTGTTGACTTTTCGGGCTTTGGCTATATTGAGCAAGAATATTTACAGCGTACGAAATATCAGGACGTGTACAGACAGATAGGTAAGTAAGACTTCCAATTAATTCTTGATATTTAGTGATTTCTTTCACCAATCGTAGTTGGTTCCACTTGTAATTTACACTTTGGCTCAAGTGGAGTGGCATATTCCTTTGCACTTGTGCATCCATATTTTTCGATAAGAGCTTCTGTATAGTTTTTCTGACTTAGAGCACAGGTACTATTAATTTTATCCAACTGAATTTCTTTTCCAACATACACTTTTGGCTCACCTAAGTATTTCACACAGAAATCTTGACTCATACCTTCAAGGAGTGTTTTGGCTGATGCTTCATTTCCGGTTGCTAACATAATATCATCGACGTATGTAGCAAGTAGTGTAAATTCATTATTGCTCTCTTTTTTGTATAGGCAACTATCGTACCTGAGACTCATATACCCTAATTTAATTAACTTTTGATGAAGAGTTTTGTTCCATTGACGTCCAGCCTGCTTCAGCCCATATATAGCCTTCCTTAGTTTACATACCTTGTTCTCATTGTCTTTTGAAATGAATCCCTGCTCCATATAAATTTCTTCGTTAAGTTGACCGTGAAGAAGGCCGTCGAGACGTCAAATTGATGAAGAGTGAGATCCTTTTCAACCGCAAGTGCTTATAAAATTCTCATTGAACTGTGACGTACTATAGGAGAGAAAGTTTCATTATAATCTTCTCCAAACTTTTGTGAGTACCCCTTTGCTACTAATCTTGCCTTTCGGCGTTCAATTTCGTTTTCACTGTTAAACTTAGTCTTATGCACCCATTTACATCCTATAATATTTCTATTTCTTGGTTTTTCTACGAGTTCCCATGTACCGTTTCTTATTAGAGCATCGTATTCATCTCTCATTGCGGCCATCCACTCTGTTGAATATTTACCCATTTTTGCCTGTAAATAAGAAACAGGGTCTTGTTCACGTAAAATAACCTGCTTACCATCAACTGCATTAAAGTCCGCTTCAGTAGTTAATATTTCAGTCGACCATTGCACATTTTCCTCAGTACTTCCTTCTTGTATTTTGATCTGATTTGGATTTTCCTAATTTTCACTAGTTTACACTTCTGAATTATTGGGTTGTGAGTGGATTGTTAGCTCATAATAGCGTACATCTTTATTTTCAATTAAAACTGGTGGGTCATCCTTTCTCATGGGTGTATTATCTTCCAGTATTTTTACGTCGCGGCAATTTATGATTGTTTTGGCACCCCTTTTCCATAGTCTGTATGCTTTGGATTCATCTGAGTAGTGGGTTGGGCAGCGATTTCGTAGATATGCGCTGGTGTTTATCATTTCTGCCCATAGCATTGATGGCAAATTTCCTTCTAAAAGCAAGCACCCCGTCATTTCTACAAGTGTTCGGTTTGCTCTTTCAGCAATACCGTTTTGTTGAGGGGTATATGCCGCCCTAAATTCATGTTTAATTCCATTCTCATTCAGAAAACTTGAGAACCATTCGCTACAGTATTCCTTAGCATTATCTGATCTAAGCGTTTTAATTTTTCGACCCGTTGCATTTTCTGCAAATGCCTTAAATTCTATAAATTTTTCAAAAATTTCTGATTTGGAACGTAAAAAGTAAACGAAGATTTTTCTGGAGAAGTTATCAATAAATGTTGCTAAGTATTTTGCTCTACCTAATGATTCCGTTTGAAAGGGGCCACATATATCGCTTTGTACTAAGTGCAAAATATCGGGGGATGATTTTTCATTTTTTGTAGTAAACGGCATTCTGAACTGTTTCCCTCTGATGCAAGTTATGCATTCTAATCCTCTCTGATTGACTTCTGAAAGTCCCATGACCATTTTTCTACGCTTAAGTTCGTTCAATGATGCGGTGTTCAAATGACCTAAGCTCCTATGCCATAATTCTAACGTGGAATCAACGCTTTTGCTAAAATGTATTTGTTCATTACTAGTGTCTTGTACAATATATACAAACCTGATTGTTTCAATGCTCTTAATAGAACATTATTGCCTTTTTCAATTGTTGTATTATTTCCTTTTAAAGTTATCTGAAGTCCCTTATCAGTTGCTTTACTTGCTGGGATCAACCCTGCATTTCATTCCGGAACAAATAGTGTGTTATAAAGTTTTTAAGATTTCAAAAGGTAGGTTGTTTTCTTATACTGGCTGGAGCAATCAAAACTTTACATTCAAAATTATTTTTTACTTTTTAGTTCATTTTAAAATAAAAGCGTATTTTTTAGTTTTTTTAAACTATATTTTTTATTTTCTATTTTTTAGTCTATTATATGTATGTGTTCGGCCATTTTGTAGTGACCGCCATATTAGATTTAAAACGACATCACAAAGCTTACTATACTATACTCGTCATACACTTTCATTTGATACCCATACCGAGTGGGTTGTAAAGAAAAAGTTAAACCGCCATTTTGTGGGGCCGCCATTTTGAATTTGGAAAGACGCCCCACAGCGAAAAGTATTCTATTATCACATCCTTTTATTTGATACTCATTCCGAGTGGGTTGTAAAGAAAAAGATAATCCGCCATTTTGTGTTGGCCGCCATTTTGAATTTGGAATGACGCCACACAGATAATAGTATTCTAATTGTCACACCCTTTCATTTGATACCCATATCGAGTGGGTTGTAAAGAAAAAGGTAGTCCGCCATTTTGAATTTGGAATGACGCCATACAGCTAATTGTATTCTACCTGTCATGCCGTTTCATTTGATACCCATGTCGGGGGGTCGGGGAACACAATAGCAAAAATCGACCGCCATCTTGGAACCGCCATCTTGATTTTCTTACAAAATGGTCAGATTGCATTGTCACGCGAACTATGCATATGCGCAAAATTTGAAGTTGATCGGTTATATAGAAGTGGGTCAAAATTAAGGCTGCCAACCGTCCCGCATTAGGGGGGACAGTCCCGCATTTGCTTGTATTGTTCCCCGTTATTAAAAGCGTCCCACATTGTCCCCCAATCTTCAAATTCGTCCCACAAGTCCCGCATTTTGTTTTTGTGCAAATAGTATATTGTGTATCAGGTGGAAAGGACTAAGGAGACGGAAAAATATTAATACATATGAACAAACGTTGTGTTTATATACATGATTGCATATGTACATGCAATGTTTTTCCGTCTAGGTAGTACCTTCTCTTCGTATTCACTTTGCGTATTAAGCCTAAAGGCCCTTAAAGAGAGAAATTAGACTGTAATTCAGGGGTGTGCAACTAAAGCTGCATGAGTGAATGTAGAAAAGTAAGATTGCCATGTTCCGTAGCGTATCAGAGAGCCAGTCGTGTTTCAATAGTATGTCCGAGGATACAACCGTTGAATATGAGTGCAACGATAATGACGCCGACCACATTTCATTATTTTACATTATTGAGATGATTGTAGATGAAGATGGCAATATGGAAGAAGCGGAAATAGAGGAGATAGAGAGAAAATCAACAGAATTTTATTATAAAGGCTGAAGTACAATGATTCCGTTCCGAACCGCACCGTAAGCGTAACGTACCGTGGAGTTGGATAACTGGCTACAATACAGCCTATTCATTCCGTTTTTGACAACTATTAAGTTTAAAAGAAGTGAGTGCAGAAATAATAAAATGTTGTGTCCAAATAGAATTAATTTTTTTTATCAAAAATTTCCGGATATGTTTTTACTAATTCAATTAATTTTTCGTCTTCCATTTATGTTTAAAAATAACCGACCACCAAATGAGGCAAAATGAGATAATGTCTTCCAACCTTTTCATAAAAAGATGGAATTTGCTCATCTTTTCCATTCCGTGCCGTTCCGAACCGGCCATTGTAGTCACCCTTCCGTTTTCACGAACACTTTCAATGAAAATTCCCACAATCCGACTTTTGACATTTATACGAAACGATACGGAACGGAATGATTGTACTCCAGCCTTAACTTGTAACCCAACGATTAGGCCTACGGGGGACACCATGCGGAAACGAAAGCAGCACAATGCCAAGACTTTTCAGCCCTATATCTCGAAATCTTTTGGTTCCACGTAAATTCTGCATAGGACATTTTTATGCAGATTTATCTAATGAACAAACTTTTCGTAAACAAAATTTATGTAAAGCCGATAATTTACGAGATATTTGCGAAAAACTGATACTTGTGACGTTTTACCTTTTATATCTCAAGACGCGGACACGAGATTATATGAGACTTTTGACATATCATTTAGAATGCCAAAACAAAGGTTCATACAAATATTCAGCTTATTACCCCTAATATCGAGGTGAAACCCGAATTTGACTGGACTATTAGTCCGGGGAAATTAGCATTTTAAGGAGACAAAATTTCAAAATGGTTGAAAATTGGTCCACAGCTTCTTTGGGATATTTTAAGACAACAATTTCGGAATCACAAAAAAATCACTCAAAAACTGGTTTTTTTCGAAAAAAAAATTTTGATCAGTCAATACGAAAAGTTATTGCCTACAAAAAAGCCCTCTTGTCATTTTTTCGAAAACCTAACCGTTTTGAAGTTATTCAAGGTCAAGGTTTCCGAAAATCACTTTTCGGTCAAAAAATATCTTGAATAATTTGGCAAGGCCAAGGTTTTCGAAAAAATTACAAGAGGGGTATTTTGTAGGCAGTAATGTTTTGTATTGTCAGTTAAACCAATTTGTGAGTGATTTTTGGCCAAAAAGTGATATCTCCGGCGGCCATGTTTTTTTGTGATTCCGAAATTGTTTTCTTAAAAAGTCTCAAGGAAGCTGTGCACCAATTTTCAGCCATTTTGTAATTTTCCCCGTGTTCTTTTAATGAACTGGGTTTTAAGAGCTTTTGGGGAGCTTTTGAGTTCCCATACAAAATCGAAGAACCAGAAGACCCAGATAAAACCTGGGTTTTCGATTTTGTATGGGAACTCAAAAGCTCTCAAAACCCAGTTCATTAAAAGAACACGGGGTTTGTCTCCTTTCGTGCTTTATTTTACTAATTTCCCCGGACTATATAGGATTATTATATTTTTCATGATCGCATAGAAAGTCTAGTTCCGTCCCCCATTTCGATTTAGGAAAGTTGGCAGCCTTAGTCAAAATCAAGTTGCAAGATTTGTTTACATAGAACATACATACATGCATACACACATACATACAGGTGAAGCTAATATAAAGCGTATAAAAAGAAGAAGAATTAGAACAGCATTTCAAACAAGAAAATGTACGTGCAACGATGTTGCCATGCGTAACTCAAAAATTCAATAAAAATTGTTATGTGGGTTATAAATATGAAACGCACAAAAATAACGAATTTCCAAGAACTGCAGTGAAAAATAACGGTAATAGGAAAAGATTCTTACAAATATCATTTCTGAGTATCGCAATCTTTTTAGCATTAAATTTGTAGTAACACAATTATTTTAGACCAAAATAATTGAAAATTATTAGGTGGGTTTTATAAATATGAAACGGAGTGTATAAATGGCTACTCCCCTATGGGTGGAAAAATTGTTATACCCTGTCACCTGAAATCGATCTATATCACGATCTGGTAAGACTTGGGTTTCACTCGATGCGAGAATATTAGGGTCATGGAGTAATAATTCGAAAGTAACGGTCAGGAAGTTCGCATGCAGTCCCCGAATGCTACAAAAATTAAAAGTAAAATTCTTGTCGATTGAAGACTGTTTTGTGTGAGGTTCATGACCTCATTTGTAGCCAGCTGCACCGGCGATGCATACATTGGGGAAATAGCCTTAGTCCAGTAAAATGGTGCAAAAAAAGGGCCATCTGAACATTTTATGAAAACAGCAATTTTTTTTGTAATATGTAGGGGTTGGTTGGGAGTATAAAACCGAGTTTTCGGGAGATCTTGTTTTGAGTGATGAAAAATGGTTTTCCTTATTTCTCGGAAACCGTGAGTCCTACAGAATTTTAACATCAAACTTGCTAATAACTTTAAAAGTAAAGGCCCTAGGATAAAAATTGACATTTTTCATAGGAAGCATATCAAAAAAAAGTGGAATTTTTCGAGAAAATTGACGAAAAAATACAAAAATTCACGATTTTCTATTTGATTTTTTTCACTTTTTTCAAGTTTCTTTCACCATCATAAAGTGCATAAAAAACCTATACTTAAAATAAAAACGAACCTCATACGTTGCGACCCACAAAAGTTATTGTCCAATCAATTTTCAAATTTGAGGTTAATTTTTGAGAGTTGTATTAAAAATTTCAACTTGAAATTTTAACTAGTTGCCCACATTATAAAGTATGATTTCTGAAAATTTCATAAAATTTTAAATAAAACATCCGAAGTTATAACCAAAAAACCAAAATTTAGCAATTTCTTCAGTTTTTAATTTTTTTTGAGGTTATGTGGGCAGATTAAAAGTTTCATTTTTTAAGCGCTGAGAGGTAATATCATAATGAACAGCCTCAATTTTTTTCGCTTTCTTTGGACCTACACATACCGAGAAATTCTCATCTATATTTAGAAAGAACGACCAAAATGGTAGATTTTTCACTAAATGTCCGATAACTTACGTAGCGGCGGTTGCCAGTGGTAGAAAATGTCCATTCCGTACAGTATTCGACGTAACTAACTAACTAACTAACTAATTGCTCCTTTAACCCCCATGGGACATAGTGCGGAAACAGTTGCCTTCCAGCGGACTCTGTTTTGCGCGACAGCTCTCAGCTCTGACCAGGATCTCCCGGTTGTTGCGGCCTCTGCTAATAGGGTTCTCCTCCACGTTGTTCTAGGTCTTCCGACTCGACGGGTTCCTTGCGGATTCCATTCGAGGGTGTGTTTGGCTAGATTCTCGTTTTCGCGTCGCAAGGTGTGGCCAATCCAATTCCATTTCCTTCGCCTGATTTGGTCGTCTATCCTTTCTTGGCCGGCACGGCGCCATAGTTCTTCATTTGAAATTCTATCTTGCCAGCGGATTTTTAGGATACGACGTAGGCATCTGTTGATGAAAACTTGTAGGCGCCCTGTGATGAATTGGGTGACTTTCCATGTTTCGCAACCGTACAAAAGAACTGCCTTAACGTTGGAGTTGAACAGCCGCAATTTGGTGTTAATTGAGATCTCCGTCGATCTCCATATGTGAAACAGGCATGCACATGCGCTTCTTGCTTTATTTATTCTGGAACTTACGTCTTCTTCTGTACCGCCGTTTTCGGTAATAATACTACCGAGGTAACAGAATTTATCTACCAGTTCCACGTCGCGGTTATTTAGCGCTGTTCGTTCAAGGGTGTCTGCATTTATCCGCATTTCTTTGGTTTTAGTCGGATTTAACCTTAAGCCTGCCGAGCTACCTTCTGTTGCCAAATTGTTTACCATGTTTTTGAGGTCCTGGTGTCTGTGGGCCAGCAAACAGATGTCATCCGCGTAGTCGAGGTCCTTAAGGCGGTCTAACAATCCCCACTGTATGCCACCTGTTCTAGTATCTAGAGCGCTGACAAGGATGTCGTTTATTACTATAAGAAATAGTAATGGTGAAAGTAGGCATCCTTGCCGTACTCCTGAGGTCACTTCAAAGCTGTCGGATAGTTTTCCATTATGAAGAACTCTGCATTTGGAATTGTTGTATAGAGCTTTTATCAATTCTATTATTTTATCCGGCAGTCCACGTTGCCGTAGAGCTCGCCATATAAAGCTCCTATTAACCTAGTCGAACGCTTTCTCATAGTCTACCAAAGGAAAGGTAAAGGGGGATCGGAATTCAGTAGACTGCTCCACTATGATTCTCAAGGTGTTAATGTGGTCTATCCAGGAGGGGCCTTTTCTGAATCCAGTCTGCTGTCTTCTAAGCGTTCGATCTACTGCCTCTCTTATCCTTAATAGTAATATGTGGGACAACATTTTGCCCACAATAGATAATAGACAGATGCCTCTCCAGTTGATGTAACTAACATATTAAAAAAAAATTTTTGAGACTGGAAACAATTCCTTTTTCACTCAAATTTGATGCTTGTCCACTAATTGCACCCAAATCTACAAAAACAACCCTAATTCAATAAATGACCACATCAAATTCTCTACAAAAACGCTCTAAGGCATTTTTTATGTAAAATCAATAATAAAAAAGTTATAGCGCTTTAAAGCTCATCACCCCCAAAATTTTTGTCATTTGTCGTTCATATCTTTTTTATTATTAATATTACGGCAAAACATTATTTACGAAAGTTGTGGATAATTTGATTATCTAAAAAAATATTTTTACAAAAATTCTGTAGGACTCACGGTTTCCGATAAATAAGGAAAACCATTTTTCACCACTCAAAACAAGATGACGGCCGAACGTCACACCTCCGGATCCCGAAAACTCGGTTCTATACTCCCAACCAACCCCCTACACATTGCAAAAAAATTGCTGTTTTCATAAAATGTTCAACGAAAGTACCATTTGACTGACTATTGTTGCAATGTCATGTCTGCTAAAACAAGACGATTCCCATCAACCCACCGATTCAGCGCCGGCCTTAGCCCTTGATCAGGGTAGAGCGAGATTAACTTTCGGCGCCCTTAAGGCGCGTTCTCACGGTTCAAGTTTAGTTGAGCGATTATAGTTGCCCAACAAAACTTGAATAAAATCTGTAATGAGAACCTAAAGTTGATCAACTATTTAGTCCCAGTCAAACTTTTATCGTTCAAGTCAAGTTTATTGTTCAACTATAATAGTTCAACTAAACTTGAATCGTGAGAACGCGCCTTAAGGGCGCCGAAAGTCAATCTCGCTCTACCCTAGGTCAGACCGAAAACTTGAACCGATAACCGAAGGGTAGCCTGATAGACTGAAAACTTTTTTTTATCATTTTAATTGTAGGCCTCAAAGAGCTGTTACGTTCCAATTTAGGCCGGTAGCTCTGTTGGAAAATCTAACGATCACCATATCACAGTAGGGCACCATAATTATTATTTTTTTTGACAGCATTAGAAGAGCATAAAATTAAGGTGTCAGCCAACAGGAAAGAACAACAACAACAACAATAAATAATATGGACAACGGTCAGCAACCGACGCAGACATAACACCTGAAAAGACTGAGCAACCTGAGGTACTTCTACATGGACCTGCTTGGAAGAATCACTGTTTACCTTAACAGAATCAATGTTTTCTATATAAATTTTTCTTTATTATGTTCATAAAAATTTACTTTACGTAAAAAATTTTTTGTTGAAAGAAAAATTTTTCACTCAAAATTTCACTCAATTAAAATTTAAAGGTGGTCATACTACAAAACCAAAAAATCAATCACATACACACACACAAATGAACGTTCCCCACTTCGGTTGTTATCAACCAAACCGGTTTATACCGTTATCCTAGTCTGCAACTGAACAAAAATGTTGCTAGAGGAATTTTTCGCTCTCTCTGGTTCCAGCCGTCACCACAGCAGGTAAGGTTCTTCCCGTCATATTTTCCCTACTTCTTTCCTATAAACCCCAACTTACAAAAGTCAAGGAATTGTACTCGTAGCTTATTGATACGAGTATACTTCCATTTGATTTAATTACACTTTGTAGCTTCATGATACAAAGAGTAAATTTCATTTACTAACACGTTAGTTATACTTGTAGATTCCGATACAAGTATAACTATCATTAATTACCTCAGTTAAACCTTGTAGCTATTTGATACAAGGTTTAGAATTTTACTAACCCCAATTAGTTAGACTTGTAGCTTTCGATACAAGTTTAACTAATTTTTTGTTAACCCTAATTCAACCTTGTAGCTTATGATACAAGGTACGAAATAGGGTGTTAAGTTAAATTGGTTATACTTGTAGCTTTTTTGATACAAGCTTATAGCCGGTTTACTAATTTTGGTATGCTTGTAGCTTTTTTTTGATACAAGCTTATAATCAGTTATAAATTTGGTGTATCTTGTAGCTCTTTGATATAAGGTAGTACACCAATTTAATAATACTGAGGTACTTAATCCCATAACCAATCATCCTCCTCATATCCATTTAATTTTATCTGCCATTTAAACTCAGGTGAGTACATTAATTCTTGATTTTATATTGACTATATATCATTTTCCGATTTCAAAATTTACTGGTGGTATGGTGATTGAAAATTATAATTTATCTCGTGGTTAATTAACGTTAAACGTTATCATTAAAATTGATTCAATTGAACCGTCCCTTTTGAGTGAAATTTTTTTTTTCTCTAAATCCTTATTTGAAATTATAATCAAAAAATTTGAATTTTTATTTGAAATTATATTGGAATTTGAATTCTTATTTGAAATAGTTATATTGAATAATTGATATTGAATTTTATTGAAGTTAAATTGGATTTGCTAAATTATATTTGTTAAATTTGACAATTGTTAATATTTAAGAGTCAATAAATTATAATTGTATTGTTGCATACAGTTTTCTTTTTGTTGACCACTGAGCACTGGGGTTGTGGAGCTGCGTGCCGGCACAACTATATTTTGGTTTTCCTTTCTCGGTTTGAGACAAGTTTATGCGAACTTTTTACATGGTCCTTCGAGCCGGATATAGCTTCCAATTTCAGTGCACAGTCAAGTTAGGTTACTACTACCAAGCAACAATTTAATCGCCTGTGGAAGAATAGCATAGCTTCACCATAGGCGATCAATCTCCACAAGTGTAACATTTTACTTAAATTCAAACTTTACTTAATTTTTTTAATCACAGTGAATGTCTTCTGAAATCAGAACCTTTAAGTGAGATCATAGAATATTACTGCTGAAACATTTATGTGAACCCACTGCTCATTCTTGGTTTGTTTATAAGTGTCAATTTTTTTGATGCAACACTTATAATTAAAATAACATGTATATATTACAAGTGAAGATGGGTTTCATTTCAGGCAACTAAACCCCAGAGATTATTTTTCGAATTATGTTTCTTTGATACGATGATTCATCATTTGTTATCCCACTAGGCAGAGTCCCTTACACATAGCCAGGTCCTACACACTTAGCTATTCTTATATGGCTCTCGTGCTCAAATGCTATTATTCAATTTAATTCCAAGGTTCTTATACCAAAGAATTTCGTGAGCTCAGTGCTCAAACTATATTTCTAGAGGTACAATCCCTCAATTTAAATCAATTCCAAGGTTCTTATACCAAAGAATTTCGTGAGCTCAGTGCTCAAACTATATTCCTAGAGGCACAATCCCTCAATTTAAATCAATTCCAAGGTTCTTATACCAAAGAATTTCGTGAGCTCAGTGCTCAAACTATATTCCTAGAGGCACAATCCCTCAATTTAAATCAATTCCAAGGTTCTTATACCAAAGAATTTCGTGAGCTCAGTGCTCAAACTATATTTCTAGAGGCACAATCCCTCAATTTAAATCAATTCCAAGGTTCTTATACCAAAGAATTTCGTGAGCCCAGTGCTCAAACTATATTACTTTCTAGAGGCAAGGCCTTCACTTTGAAATTAATTCCAAGGTTCTTATACCGAAGAATTTCATGAGCTCAGTGCTCAAACTATATTACTTCTAGAGGCAAAATTCCTCAATTTAAATCAATTGCAAGGTTCTTATACCGAGTAATTCTTGACTTTACTTCTCGAATTATATTATCCTTTGGAGGAACGCACCTTACCCCAATCCAATTACAAGGTTCTTACACCTATCAATTATTCGAGCCTAGTTCTCAACAGAATCTCTCTGGAAGCAAAGGCCTTCATTTCAATCATTTGTAAGGTTTTACACACCAAACTATATTTGTACGAGTTGGTGATCATATTCATCATATTCTACTATTGCTCAAATCTTATTGAGATTTTGAGACAGAATCTCTCACTTACTTTAATCGTAAGGTGTACATACACCGAACTCATACTCATACTCAATTATTGTACTCAAACTCAGTGCCTCAACCTGTTTATTTCAAGAGGCAGGTTGCCTTAATTTAAGCTACTATCAAAGTGTTATACACAAAACATTACTTTATTGTTCTAGAAGACTAGTGCTCAACATTTGTTACAATCATTTCAGGTATTTAACAGAATTAATTAGTGATTTATATTGAAGTGTTAATTATAAATATAATCTGTGCTATAATTTTTTTTGAAAAATCTGTGTGTTCGTTAAATTTATATTCAAAATGGCTAATAATACAAGTTTTACTGATACGTTAGAGTTGCAAAGGGTGTATATAGACTTGCTAAACAAGGCTATGAAAGGTTACACGAAGACAGCATTGGTTAAAAGGACAAAAGAATTAATCTCTGAACGTATTACACAATGTCGCGGTCTTTGGGCACAGATAGAAAAAACCCATGTGCAAATTGAGTTACAGTTTGCTAAACTAGTTGAAAAGCCAAAATGTGAATACTTTGTCAAAGAAACGTATTTGCACCTTGAAGACAAATACTTCGAGTTTATGGGAACAATAAAAGCTGCCCTCAGCAAATTTGAAGAACAAGTTTCTCCCCCAAGTCCTTCAATGCATGAATCCACTCGCATAAATTCTTCTGCCTTGACAACACATTTATGGCGATTGCCAAAAATATCACTACCCACTTTTTCAGGATCTTATGAATCTTGGCGGTCCTTTCACGACCTATTTAATTCATTAGTCCATCAAAATCCTACACTTTCTGATGCACAAAAACTGCATTATTTGAAGTCGGTACTATCTGGAGAGGCAGAGCATCTGTTACGAAAATTTCAAGTAACTGATGCTAACTATGAAACAGCGTGGAATGTGTTATTAAAAAGATATAATAACAATAGAGTTTTGGTTAATGCTCAACTAAAAATATTGTTTAATCTCAAGCCAGTGTCTAGTGAATCAGTTAATGCAATAAAAACCCTGTTGGATAAGTCAAATGAGTGTTTAAGTGAATTAGAGGCCTTGGGTATCAACATTTCAAATTGGGATCCTTTCCTCATATATTTGATTGTTCAAAGACTCCCTGCCGAAACTCACAGGATGTGGGAAGTTGAGCTTGATGGGGCTTCATCACTTCCTACATTTGTCAGACTTAGACAATTTCTAGAAAAACGCTTTCGTGTGTTAGAAGCCATAGCTGATCACAAGAACAATATTCCACAACGTCCTTCTAGTGGAACAAACACTAAAGTTCTGACACATTTTGCCTCGACTACTTTAGAAATTTGTGCTTGTTGCAAGGAACACCACAGATTAAAATTGTGCCCCAAATTTGAAAAACTTTCATCACCACAAAGGTACCAGTTTGTTAAATCTAATAAACTTTGTGTTAATTGCCTATCCAACGCACATTCTACCTCAACATGCTCAAGCAAATTCAATTGTTGGAAATGCAATAAAAGGCATCACACTTTATTGCATAATGATTCCAAGCAAAGCACACTTTCAGGAACGAACCCTGGTGCTCGGACACCAACAACAATATCATCAAATCCCAACACAGATGTCATGCATAACACGACAAACAATGTGGAGACTACCGTGTTATTCAACACACAGGTACTAAGTGGTAACAAGCAAACTAAACCGTTGCCAAAGGCCCTTTTGTCTACTGCACTATTAAAGATTCCTACGAAAACCGGTAAAGTAACATTACGAGCTTTAATTGATCCAGGGTCAGAAGTATCATTCATTACCAAACCTGCCGCTAGACAGCTCAATATAAAAAGCACCCCAGCTTCAGTCACTGTCAATGGTGTAAATAACACCCCAACTACTTATGCAGACAAACAGGTAGAGTTCATGATACAATCAATATACTCTCCAACTTCTCTGCAAGCTTCCGTCACAGCCTTGGTTGTCCCATCAATAACAACCTTATTGCCACGTTCACAACTCCCGAAAGAAACTTGGGATCATTTAGAAAATCTCAATCTTGCTGACCCACATTACCACCTGCCAGGAAAGATTGACTTATTACTTGGAGCTGATGTGTATTCAGACCTGATTTTAGATGGGATAATTAAAGGCCCCAGTGGCACACCTACCGCTCAAAATTCCGTACTTGGTTGGTTTTTAACTGGAAAAACAAACCCAGGAAGTGATAAATCTACCATACATCCAACAATTACACAGTCTAAACCACCATTGCCAAACCCCAAACGATCTTCATGTTTATCTGCTCTTAACACAGCCACTGCAAATTGTTTTTCTAGTTTTGTTTTACTATCCAATAAGGAAACCCAAAAACAATCCAATAACTTTATTCAAAATTCTTCCACTAATCCCATTACTAATAAATTCCAAAATACAACGTTAACTTCATTAAACAATGGTGGACAAACTAACTACAAGAGCTTCTCCCAAACACATCAACCATACTTAAATGTATGGCACTCATTACAGTCAACAGCTCCTATGTGCACACCTCCTACATTATCATATATGCCTAAGCCGCTATCAGTGGTTAAGGATACTGAAAATCGTTCAAACTTTGGACTTAACAAGCCTTTACTTACACCTTTAACAGCTGATAAGAAGACCATGGTTTCCTTTAAAATTTCCACATTCAACCATACAATAAAGGACAACAATTACTTGTTAAATAAAACCAATGCAAATTCAACAACAGAATTCTTGCCGCCCACCGCGCGTCCTACCTATGCAACAACTCGGCGTAAAATAAAGATGAGATCATCCACTAACAATTCAAATAAAACTACGTCATCAAATTACTATTATCCCTTTCAAACTCAGCTGTCCTCGAATTTTAGCTACAGCTACCTGTAACCTGTGAAAAATGAATTTGAATTTACTTTACACATAGACTAATGTTACATAAACAAATCGCACTTTTTAACCTCTTTAGTCCATCCACTGTGCTTCCTTTCAAAATTTTATTGTACAAATCTCCTCATTCAACTCAATACCTAATTATCATTACAAAACCAATTCATATCCAATTAGATTTCTCGTTAACATTGTATCAATATTTTTTTTGCTCATCATGAAATCAATTACTCGGATATGATATAATTTTCATACTCTTCAAAATTCCAGGAAGAAAAAATTCTAGTGAATGGATTAACAAAATTATTCATAAGTCACACTGTTTTATTATTTTGCTACCCTTCAGACCTCTTTGTTCAGTTACCTATTCAACTCTAGATGCAATTGCTATCGTTTGTTTACTCTTTTTTTTTCTTTTGAAACACACCTGTAGTGTTTCAAAGGGGGGGAGTATGTTGGAAAATCTAACGATCACCATATCACAGTAGGGCACCATAATTATTATTTTTTTTGACAGCATTAGAAGAGCATAAAATTAAGGTGTCAGCCAACAGGAAAGAACAACAACAACAACAATAAATAATATGGACAACGGTCAGCAACCGACGCAGACATAACACCTGAAAAGACTGAGCAACCTGAGGTACTTCTACATGGACCTGCTTGGAAGAATCACTGTTTACCTTAACAGAATCAATGTTTTCTATATAAATTTTTCTTTATTATGTTCATAAAAATTTACTTTACGTAAAAAATTTTTTGTTGAAAGAAAAATTTTTCACTCAAAATTTCACTCAATTAAAATTTAAAGGTGGTCATACTACAAAACCAAAAAATCAATCACATACACACACACAAATGAACGTTCCCCACTTCGGTTGTTATCAACCAAACCGGTTTATACCGTTATCCTAGTCTGCAACTGAACAAAAATGTTGCTAGAGGAATTTTTCGCTCTCTCTGGTTCCAGCCGTCACCACAGCAGGTAAGGTTCTTCCCGTCATATTTTCCCTACTTCTTTCCTATAAACCCCAACTTACAAAAGTCAAGGAATTGTACTCGTAGCTTATTGATACGAGTATACTTCCATTTGATTTAATTACACTTTGTAGCTTCATGATACAAAGAGTAAATTTCATTTACTAACACGTTAGTTATACTTGTAGATTCCGATACAAGTATAACTATCATTAATTACCTCAGTTAAACCTTGTAGCTATTTGATACAAGGTTTAGAATTTTACTAACCCCAATTAGTTAGACTTGTAGCTTTCGATACAAGTTTAACTAATTTTTTGTTAACCCTAATTCAACCTTGTAGCTTATGATACAAGGTACGAAATAGGGTGTTAAGTTAAATTGGTTATACTTGTAGCTTTTTTGATACAAGCTTATAGCCGGTTTACTAATTTTGGTATGCTTGTAGCTTTTTTTTGATACAAGCTTATAATCAGTTATAAATTTGGTGTATCTTGTAGCTCTTTGATATAAGGTAGTACACCAATTTAATAATACTGAGGTACTTAATCCCATAACCAATCATCCTCCTCATATCCATTTAATTTTATCTGCCATTTAAACTCAGGTGAGTACATTAATTCTTGATTTTATATTGACTATATATCATTTTCCGATTTCAAAATTTACTGGTGGTATGGTGATTGAAAATTATAATTTATCTCGTGGTTAATTAACGTTAAACGTTATCATTAAAATTGATTCAATTGAACCGTCCCTTTTGAGTGAAATTTTTTTTTCTCTAAATCCTTATTTGAAATTATAATCAAAAAATTTGAATTTTTATTTGAAATTATATTGGAATTTGAATTCTTATTTGAAATAGTTATATTGAATAATTGATATTGAATTTTATTGAAGTTAAATTGGATTTGCTAAATTATATTTGTTAAATTTGACAATTGTTAATATTTAAGAGTCAATAAATTATAATTGTATTGTTGCATACAGTTTTCTTTTTGTTGACCACTGAGCACTGGGGTTGTGGAGCTGCGTGCCGGCACAACTATATTTTGGTTTTCCTTTCTCGGTTTGAGACAAGTTTATGCGAACTTTTTACAAGCTCAGTGAGGGGGCCGTGGGCGCACGTCCGACTTTAAGGGCGCCACGTGGTTATTCAGGTCCACGAACCAATACACAAAAGAAAAAACAATACGCAGATAAAACAAACTAATAATAATTCCGATTCCTTCACTTTTATTCACACAATTTTATGTTTATTCAGAAAAACAAAAAAAAAAAAAAACGAATAGCTCAAAAATTCAGATAGATGTATATAATAAAGAAAAATTAAAATCACCAACTTTCTACCTATCTTGAAAAAAAGAAAATCCGCGGTGCAACGCTTCTCCTATCCTCCTTCCTTGTCGTAAATACTTTCACTCTGCACTTTCACTCTTCCACTTTTTAAAAAAACTGAGAGGACGATCGCTCCAGGGGCCCGGATTATATCGGGAATTGCCCACTATTTTAGGGACTTCCAGTGCGCTTTCCAAATCGGTTTGGCCCGCTTGGAAATGGAAAATAATATTATTTACAAAATTAATATTTTTGTTTCAAAATGCGCACTGGGTCCCGGGCATCCCTTTTTCGACCCCCGGGAAAATTCTCCAGGCCGGGCTTGCCTTAATTTTGGGTTTAAAAGTTGGGCTTGACAGTCCCCGGCCGCATTTGTAGAAATCCCGGGGTGGACAATTATATTTAACTTAAAATTCGTTGAAGCCCTCCCTGGCCGCTGGTCTGTCCTTTAGATGTGGGAATTGCAGGCAGAATTTGGAGTACCGGGAAAAATTCGTGTTTGAAATTTCCGGAGGTTAGGATCGTTGGGAAGCCTTGCACCGCGTTCACAATTGATCTGCGAATTTAAAAACGGGTGAAAACAAGTAAGTTTTGGCTTAATCTAATTTAGTTGACGATTCCTCATATTTTATCTATTCTTCCAGGGACTTCGACATTCTCCTCTGACTGGGGACATCGCTCATCACCCACGGTCCTTACAAAGGATCCATTCTCTCCCGGGTACCTCTGGCGTCGTCTAATTGGGTAGGACCTGAAAGAAGAATGGATCAGCAGCATCGTTGTCCGAAAACAGGTAGATGACACAAACAAGGTGAGACACATATAACATTCATTAAATCATTTAATTTACTTTCTTTTCTTTTAGGACGACACAGAACATAACATGCCTCCCCTTCTTCCGAGAGATTTCGATAGAAATCTTTAAGAGAACCGTACTTGAACCTAATTCAATCGAGTACCCCAAGTATCGATATCTCCCGGACTGCTACGTGACTAATAACTGAGGAATCCATCTTGTCCTAACCTAATTTCGGAACTGTGCGTACTAACTAGCTAGTCCTATCTACTAATTCTAACTTCAAATCCACATACTATTACCCTTATCCTAATTTCGAATCCAATGTATTTTACTAATTTCAAATCTGGTCCTACTTCCTATAATATTTTACCGACTTTCGTTCCTAAAATACGTCATTATTTTTAATTTCAAATTCATAAAATATTTCGCTGAGTGCAACTCCGAACACCCCAGGTACTTCCTTACGCCTAGCTTCAAATTGATATAATATTTCACTAATTACGACTTAAATTCCTAAGATACTTCCTTATTCCTAACTTCAAAGTCATTTTAATCGGGTGGGACAGGGTTTTCATATACCTTAAGGTCCTTTGCGTGCCATACTCCAGCATTTTTTTCCGCCTGATCTTTTAACTGGTACGTCCATGGCGACAATACCTTTGCTATAATATATGGCCCAACATACTTCGGGGCCAATTTCGCGCTGAAGTATTGAGCAGCGTCGGACAGCACGTAATTTTTCCTCCAAACTGAATCATTTATGTAGAACCTTTGATCCCTCCTCCGGAGGTTATATCCTTGCTTGGTGGCTTGCGCTACCTTGCTCAACCTTGTCTTGACGTCCTTCCAAACCTCTTCTAATGCTTTAGCGCGTGCTTCTCCTCCATCCTCGTGCTGAGTGGAGGTTTGTTTTACGTCGCCACGCATAGTCATCTCTCTTCCGAAGTTAACAAAATACGGAGTTAGCTTGGTCCCTTCATGGGTACTTGTACGGATAGCACAACCTATCTTGGCCAAATATGTATCCCATACTCGATGGTTCTCCGCCACGTAAGCACGCAACATAGATTTGACATTTTGATTCATGCGCTCTGAAGGATTAGCTTGGGGGTGGTAAAATGCTGTGTACTTGACCGTCACCCCGTATTCGGCGTTCAGTTTTTTAAAAGCTTCCGACTTAAACTGGGGCCCATTGTCACAAATCAGGTACTGAGGTATACCAAAAAGGAGGAAAACATGCTCTTCCAGAACACGACATATCGGAGCAGCAGTGGCAGAACGCAAAGGGAAGAACAAGGGGAATTTACTAAAATAGTCGACCACCGTCAGGATGTACTTGTTCCCCGGGTGGAGCGAGGTAATGGTCCAATTAGATCGATGCAAATACATTCCCAAGGTCGGTTGCCCACAACCCTTGGTACCATTAGCCCACTGACCTTTTTACGTTCTGGCTTAGTTGACTGGCAAACTGCGCAACGTTTAACGTAGGATGCGACGTCGCTTTTCATTTTAGGCCAATAAAATCGCTGGGCAAGCCGGTCATAGGTCTTCTTAACGCCACCGTGTCCCGCCGTTGCGGCGTCATGCGCCTCCAACATGATCTTTTTACGTTCCGACTTAGCTACCACCCTCCTCCAGCTGGGACCTTCCTGAGCCAACTCGGGGTATTTTGGACGTATATGCTTCCAAAGGTTACCGCCTTCGTACCGCCAATCCGGAAAACGCTCTGGATCGCCTCGTACCTGTGTTGTCATGCGTTCATACCAAGAGTCGGCCTTCGCGGCGTCGTTGCTGAGACAATCGAGGGTAGGGACCGATCTTGACAGCAAATCCGGTAGTAGGTGTTCCCTGCCCTTCTTATGAATGATTTCAAAATCGTACTGCTGCAGTCGAATCGCCCATCTCGCTAGACGTCCTGTGGGGTCTTTTAGATTGTGCAGCCATACTAAGGACGCGTGATCGGTTACCACACTGAACTTGGTCCCTTCAATATACGATCGTAGTTTCTCTATAGCCCAGAGTACTGCTAAACATTCGCGTTCGGTGGTCGAGTAGTTCCGTTCCGGACGATTTAATGATCTGCTGAGGTAGGCTATGACCTTGTCCTGGCTCTCCTGCTGTTGGGTGAGGACCGCACCTATACCATGGCCTGATTCATCGGTGTGAATAGTGAAAGGGAGTTCAAAGTTGGGACAAGTCAAAATAGGTGCACTCACCAGCTTATCTTTTGCCCTCCGGAAGGCCTCTTCGCATTGCGGCGTCCACAAGAACTTGCGTCCCTTCTTCAACAGCTCTGTGATCGGGGCTATAAGCGTGGCGAAATTGGGTATGAAACGTCGGTACCAGGATACTGTGCCTATAAACTTCCTCACTTCGGATACTGACTTTGGGACGGGTATATCTAAGATGCCTTGCACCTTTCCAGGGTCGCCCTGCAGTCCATTTTCGCCGACTGTGTACCCCAGGTACCTTAACTCTGCCCTGCAAAACTCACACTTATCAAAGTTAATTACCAAGACTGCTTCCCACAGCTTGTCCAATACTTCCTTTAATGCCTGCTTGTGTTCCTCAAACGTCGCGGTGACGATAATTATGTCGTCGAGGTAGACCAAAACGCGATCATCCAAGGTCCCTGCCAGCACTCTATCGATTAGACGTTGCCAAGTAGCTGGAGAGTTTGTCAAACCAAAGGGCATCCTGTTGAATTGGAATAATCCTCTGCCCGGAACAGTGAAGGCGGTATACTGCCTAGACCCCTCTGCCACAGGAACTTGCTAGAATGCGGACTTTATATCCAGGGACGACAAATACTTGGCATCACACAACTTGTCCAATGTGGCAGATACGAATGGTAATGGGTAAGCGTCCTTCTTCGTAACTTTATTCAATTTTCGGAAGTCCACGCAGAAGCGGTATTTTCCGTCCTTCTTTTTAACCAAGACGACGGGTGACGACCAAGCACTGTTCGACGGTTCTACAACTCCTGCTTCCAGCATTTCGTCCAGCTGCTCGTGGATTATTTTCTGCATCGCTGGTGATACCGGGTAGTAGCGCTGTTTAATAGGTGGTGATTCCGTTTTGATGGTGTGCTCCACCTTGTTGGTGCAACCCAATTTGGTTCCCATTGTCGCCTTCGCTTCGTCCAACAGTTGGCCTAACTCCCGCTGTTGACTAGGTGAAAGTTTCGATCTACTTTCCAGGGCACTCACCTGAATTTCCGTATCCGCCCCGCGGAACTCCCAACTGTTTTCCGTGAAATCCGCCAAGATACCCATCTTCCGCCAAAAGTCGATGCCAAGTATGATGGAGTGCGGTAGTTCCGGGATTATTAGAGCTTCGCATACCAAGACTTTACCCTCTAAGGTGATGGGGAGGTTTACTACTCCTATAATACTTACGGGATTCCCATCCGCTAACTGCGCCTTGTTCTGAGCCGGTTTGCACACTTTTAAGTTCATCCTGCTTAATTTCTCCCAGCCTGGCCCGCCTATTACCGTCCTACTTGACCCGGAGTCCAGCAACACACAAAATCCTACTCCCAACACTTCCACTGCGAGATGGGGACGCTCTTCGTTCTCACTATTGTGAAAGATATAGTCCACGGTTACGTGCTGAGCCTCTCCACCTTCGGCTGGCAAAAGTTCTTCTTCGGTCGGACGTGCTACGGCTCTTTCCGGAATACCCGACCCGCCGTTTAGGCTCGGGCTCCGGATCGTTTCCCGCTTCTTGAGTAGGTTTCCACGGTCCTTGGCGCTGGCGACTCCGCTCCTTGGTTGCATCGTGGACATTGAGGACGAATCGTGCCGGGTGTACCACATCCGAAGCACCTCCTCCGTTGGCATTGTCGCGCAAAGTGTCCAATACGGCCGCACCTGAAACATCTCCTACCTGTCGCTGGGATATTATTGCTGGAATTGGCCTGGATGGCCGAGACTGCATGAGGTTCTGCTGACACATAGGCGAGGTCCGGTTCTAACAGAGTTTGGTTGCGTCTGGAAGGAGGGGGAACAAAAGCCTCTGCCGAGACCCGAATGGCTTCCAATTGACGTCCTAATTGTACCAGTTGACCCACTGATTCAACTTCCATCAGCCCCAATTGGGTCTGGTAGAAGGGGTGAATATGAAATGCTGCTGGGCTTCCGAAAGGGGGTCGCTCATCCGGGAGAACATATTTCTCATTGTTGCGACGTAAATTCCTATTGCTTCGTCCTTCCCCTGTGTCCTCCTGCGAATTTCTTCCTCGAGCCGATCGTCGTAGTCTGGTGGGAGGAATTCCTTTCTCAGCTCCCTGACCAGATCGTTCCAGGAATGGCAGGACTCTTTATAAGCCCTATACCATATTAATGCTCGACCTGTAAACAAATCCAACGCAGCTCGGTATAGTTGACCTTTTGTAACGCCCCTGGCTTCGGCCATCTCGTTTACTCGCTCCAAAAACGAATTGACCGACTGTCCTTGTTCACCAGAAAACCGAATACCCCATTTATGGACTTGTGCTTGGGCCCTATGGCTCGTCATCACCGCTGCTGGTATTGATAACTCCGCGGCCGCTTCAGAAGAGTCATCCTCCACATCTTCACCGTCCGTTTTTATCTGTAGTGACCCCAGAAGTACAATCAAATCAGCCCTGATACGTGTCTTCTCTTTTTTCTCTTCCTCTTCCACCGCCGCCATTCTACTCATCCTCCCAAGAGCCCACTCGATTTTTGTGAATAATTTCTTAAATTCACTTGACTCCGCATACCCCTGGAAGGACTCATAGAGAAGGTTTATTTCGCTCAACTTCTTCCGGAGCGCCTGTAAGTCCTCCTCATATGAAAAGGGGTAAGGATCCAGGAGGGTTGGGCCGCATTCCTTTTCGACCTTCAACGCTGCCCGTAAGGCCGTTCTCATTTCATCCACCTTTCCAGTAGGCAGCCCCCTGATGGCCATCTCATAGACCAACTCTTCTTGATTTAGTCGGTTTATTTCCATTATAAAATTTAATAATTATCCTTACTTTATAGGAATAAATGAGTAAATGAATAAATGAATTACGCGTAAATACTCTCAATTCTCCTTTACACTATAATCTCCAACCCTAAACACGCAACTTTCCAATATTTATTTGCTCTTCTACTCTTAACAATGCACCTAAACCAATTCAATGTCCCTAACTGCCTGTTCCCAATGAGGCCGACAACGACAACTTCTACAGCAAAACAACAACAATTTATATGGAAACTATCGGTGTCGGGCTCATTGGGAACAGGCAGTAAGGCTGGAAAATTGGGTCACGGACTACAATACCTCGTAGAGTTCAATGGCACTTCGCCTGGAAATTGCATTAAATCACGCTGGGTGGATGCGAGCTACCGATCTATAATAGTCGCATACGTCGATCTCCTTTCAAAAAAAATGTTATCCTCAAATTCATTCTCGTTCATTGAGAATTCTCATCCGCTCCCATTAATGGGCTTAAAATTATCAACGAACGGGTTGCTGATACTATCATCCGATCAGTATCGATCGCGTGCGCGTATGGTGACTTTTACGCTAGTCTTTTCGTTTCGGGAGAAAAAAAAATGTGCGGGAAAAGAAAGTGGAAGTTTTTCTAAAAAATGAAAATTATGGTGTAACAAAAAAATTAAGTTTCCGAAAATAATAAATGAAAATAAAATAAAAATAATAATAAAAAAAAATAAAATAAAATGTGTATATGTATGTGTGGATATGTGTGTAAATAAGTGTAAAATAAAAGTGCTGTAAAAAAAATTTACTTAAAAAAAAATTATGAAAAAAAAGGATAGTTCGCCCAAATTGCGGTAAGTTCTATATTATAAAAAAAGATAGTGCCAAAAAAAACAATTATCTGCCGTCGACCATGCGGTTGTGCAACAACTTGTTGCCCTGCAACCAAATTTCTCCGCAACATCCACCTTCACGTGGTTATGTTGCAACTTGTTGCTGTTTCTCCCGCAATTAGCTCGGTGCAACACTTTCTAATGCAGTCTCTCAGTCTCTCAGAATTCACTCTATTTGATCCTCACGATCACCGCTCACTTACTCAGTGAACTTGATTCACTACGGGAGTGGTGATATTTCTCCAAAATGTCTGCCTTAAGCGTACTTCACACTATCTGAGAAAGTCATATGACTTCACATAAGTTAAGTCAAAAACGAGAACAATGACAGTGTGAACACATATGGGGCTGTGTTATGCGTTCACTTATGTGAAAGCATATGACTTTTAAGAAATTAGATGTGCTTCTATTTTCGTTTGAGAAGTCATAGGGAAAAGCTGAGCGTGGAGGTTTTTTTATATGAAAATAATTTTATCTGACCGACTGATTATTGATTTAGCAGAAATTTTTTTTACGGGTTCTATATCGAAAAAAGAGATACCTATTAGAGGATTTATATTTTTTTTTTCAATAATAGAGGGAATCGAAAATTTGAGAATTTGGTGATTTTTGGCTTAAAAATTCATAAGTTCGGTTGTATTTGAGCTAGAAACTTAATTTTTTATTCATTTTGAAGCTAAAAGAATGCGTCTTTTTAAACAAATAAATTCTGTAGAAATTATGAACATTCATATTGTTATAAACAATTAAAATGTTTAAATGGTTTTTAACCATTGCCCCCACCTCGGAGCGACTGTTTAGTATAACCATTTCATTCTACGTCAAATTTTCTATTAAAGACGTATTTTTAATTGATGAAGAAATTATTTGTTTAAAAAAACCCATTCATTTAGCTTCAAAATGAATAAAAAATAAAGTATAAATAAAAGTAGAACCGAACTTATGAATTTTTAAGCCAAAAATCACCAAATTCTCAAATTTTCGATTCCTTCTATTTTCCAAAATATTGAAATAACATAGAAATCCTCGAATACGTAAATCTTTTTTTCCGATGTAGAACCCTTAAAAAAGTTCAGCCAAATCACAAATGCGTCGGTCTATTTTTATCCAAATCTGTCCGGTTTGTAAAAGAAAGACCCATTTTCGCTTAAAAAACCCCATTTGGCGACACTCTGTCCAGACGCAGTTATTTTTATGACAAGGTGACCTTGTTAACCGTACGGTACAATACAATTGTTGTTGCAGGTACCGTTACAGTTGCTGTTGCAGGTAGCTATTTTTTAAGGATAGAAGAAGTTGTATATATGAAAGGGTAAAATAGTGAAAGGTACCGTCTGTTTATGACCAATGGGAGTAGCCACTTATATGTAAAGAAATGAATGTAACGTGAACATTATTTAAGAAGTACCGTTACAGTTGTTGTTGCAGGTAGCTATTTTTTAAGGATAGAAGGAGTCGTATATATGAAAGGGTAAAATAGACAAAGATACCGACTGTTTATGATAGGGTGTTTAGGTTTAAGTAACCAATGGGAGTAGGCGCTTATATGTAAAGAAAGGAATGTAACGTAAACATTATTTAAGAAATACGAGAGGTAGACTTACTTCCTGCTTAAGGAGTAAGGGATGTTTAAGTTAGTTCAGTTGTCATTCTCACCGTCGCAACATCGTTAGTGGACAAACCGAATATTCTGTGTTTTTTAAAGATTGGTGAAAAAATGGATGCTGGGAAAAAGGTATGTATATTAAAAAACAGCGATTATTACGTGTATATTAAAGTATATTAAAAAACATAAAAATATAATTATGTACTTTTCTTAAATTGTTGTAGATTGAATGGAATAAGGAGACAACCATTAAATTAATTGAGTTGTGGGAGGAACATTCTTGCTTGTACGATTCTAAAAATCGTTTGTATAGCAATAAGCATGCACGCCATAAATGCATTGGCTGATATGGTCGATGGATTAAAGTCTTCCATGCCTGGAGTAAGCCAAGATGATATCAAAATAAAAATTAATACTTTGAGGTAAATTTATGGTATAATACACTAGTTTACAAATTTTTGCTTAATTGCGTGAACCTAATAAGAAAAGTGTTTTTTAACCTAATTTGGGGTCACTGAAAACGAAAATGACACTCATTTATTTTTCCAAAGAACCGTTATCGAGAAATAAGCAAAACGGCTTTTTTCCATTTTTTTCCATTTATTGCCAGATTCTCGAGAACCAAGAGCCAAGCTTAGCTTAAAAAATGCACTATTTTACGCAGAATACTCCCACCTATCTAAAACTGTAAAAGTTAAGGTTCTACCGTGCCAACTTCCGGAGTAATAAGCCATCAAAGTCAAAATTTTGATTTTTTTTAAAAAAAATGTCAACTTCAACTACCCTTTTCTTCAAAAAATACGTAGTTAACCAATATTTTTTTTTCCAAAATTAGAAAGCTTAGACAATTTCCTATGAATAATGTACGAACAATTTTTGTGTTACGGCATTTGCTGTTGAAGATATTAGCAAATTTTGATGTTAAAATTGACTTTATTTGGTACTTTTCGACAAAGCTTAGGTGAAAAAAACAGTAAAAAAGCACAAAATAAGGCCAAGGTCTTAAAAAATAAAGCCAATTTTAACATCAAAATTGCTTATAACTTCAAAAGTAAAGGCCGTAGCATAAAAATTCTTTGGACATTATTCATAGTAAATTGTCCAAGCTTTCTAATTTTGGAAAAAAAATATTGGTTAACTACGTATTTTTTGGAGAAAAAGGTGGTTGAAGTTGACATTTTTTTTAAAAAAAATCAAAATTTTGACTTTGATGGCTTATTACTCCGGAAGTTGGCATGGTAGAACCTTAACTTTTACAGTTTTAGATAGGTGGGAGTATTCTGCGTAAAATAGTGCATTTTTTAAGCTAAGCTTGGCTCTTGGTTCTCGAGAATCTGGCAATAAATGGAAAAAAATGGAAAAAAGCCGTTTTGCTAATTTCTCGATAACGGTTCTTTGGAAAAATAAATGAGTGTCATTTTCGTTTTCAGCGACCCCAAATTAGGTTAAAAAACACTTTTTTCATTAGGTTCATTTTTCGTGTAAACTAGTGATATTCAAAAAAATGCTGCAATTAAAAATATTCACAGGAGTCAATATAACCACGAGTTGCAAAAGCAACAGAAAAGCATGAAAAGTGGAGCGGGAGCAGATGATATCTACAACCCAGTAGCCTATTGGTTTGAAAAATTAAGTTTTTTAAAAAAACATATAAAACCAAGAAAAGGAACCGATAATTTAGAGGTAATATTTTCAGCATGAAAAGTAATCAAAGATTCTGACCAGTCTTCCTGTAGACGACCAGTAATTACTCAAGTGGGTCTGAGCTTCAAGAAGTTTTCCTGAGCACCTCCAGCTTGGATTATGTTGACGACATAGCCGTGTTTTCTCCTACTACCATTGATTTAATTGAGACCCCGCCATCAACGTCAGGCATGCAACCTCAGACAACTAAACGAAAGAAAGTTGATGAGGACATAGTGTTGGTGCAGGCAATTGACGCTATCTGCAGTATAGCATCCGCTTTGAAGCCTGCAAAGCCACTGGCACAAAAATATCCTGACGACATAGAAACGTTCGGAGAGTACTTAAAGTCAGAATTAAACTCCATACGTTCCGAGGATGACCGGGATGATGTAAAACAGGATATAATTAATATTTTATATAAATATAAAAAAAAACAAAGACAATTCTAATATTTTTTATATTCAGAAATAAATAAAAATAATTTAGTTCAAAAATTCATGTAAAACAGGAAACAATTAATATTTTATATAAATATAACAAAAAACAAAGACAATTCTAATATTTTTTTATATTCAGAAATAAATAAAAATAATTTTAATTCAAAAATTCATGTAAAACAGGAAACAATTCATATTTTTAAATATAACAAAAAGCAAAGACAATTCTAATATTTTTTTATATTCAGAAGTTAATAAAAATAATTTAATTCAAAATTTCAAAAATTAAATTTTTTAATAGCTTCCCATTGCCATGGTACGAATCCAGTGGTATTGAAAAAATTACAGTAATTATCTCGGATTTGCCTCGGCTCATTTGCAGATCGATTTCCCGAGGGCTTTTGAAGATTTGTTAGGAAAACGTTGGACCGCCAACTACCAAGGGTTAATGACACTTGTGTGGTATTTTCAATGTCTCTCATTTCAATATATTTCTGACCATCCTCTTTGCGTATATAGTTGTGTAATACACATAATGCAAGAATTACATCTTGCACCTTTTCAACAGATAAATTTATATCTTTTTGAAGAATTTGGAATTTAGATGACATAATTCCAAATGCATTTTCTACCACGCGACGTGCTCTACTTAATCTGTAGTTAAACACTTTTTTATACGCTTTATATTAGCTTCACCTGTATGTATGTATGTATGTATGTATGTATGTGTGTATGTATGTATGTAGACAAATCTTGCAACTTGATTTTGACCCACTTCCATATAACCGATCAACTTCAAATTTTGCCCATATGTAAAGCTGGCGTGACAATGCAATCTGACCATTTTGTAAAAAAATCAAGATGGCGGTTCCAAGATGGTGGCCGAATTTTGCAATCGTGCTCCCCGACCCCCGACATGGGTATCAAATGAAAGGGTATGACAAATAGAGTACAATTCGCGTCATTCCAAATTCAAAATGGCGGCCAACACAAAATGGCGGACTACCCTTTTCTTTACAACCCAATCGATATGGGTATCAAATGAAAGGATATGACAAGTACAATACTTTGCTGCGTGGCGTCATTCCAAATTCAAAATGGCGGCCACCACAAAATGGCGGTTTACCTTTTTCTTTACAACCCACTCGGTATGGGTATCAAATGAAAGTGTATGACGAGTATAGTATAGTAAGCTTTGTGATGTCGTTTTAAATCTAATATGGCGGTCACTACAAAATGGCCGAACACATACATATAATAGACTAAAAAATAGAAAATAAAAAATATAGTTTAAAAAAACTAAAAAATACGCTTTTATTTTAAAATGAACTAAAAAGTAAAAAATAATTTTGATTGTAAAGTTTTTATTGCTCCAGCCAGTATAAGAAAACAACCTACCTTTCGAAATCTAAAAAAGCGTGGGGCGCTAGCTAAAAGTTCCGGTGTTAATAAAATAAGAATATAGAGAGCCCCACGCTTTTTTACATTTCGAAAGGTAGGTTGTTTTCTTATACTGGCTGGAGCAATAAAAACTTTACAATCAAAATTATTTTTTACTTTTTAGTTCATTTTAAAATAAAAGCGTATTTTTTAGTTTTTTTAAACTATATTTCTTCTGTAGAGTTTCTTTGTCCATATGGTTTAATAATTCTTCTGGATAGTTTAAAAGCATCGTCGGCAACAATTACATACGGAACTGTTTGTGATGTTCCAGGTAAAGGCTTATCATCGGGAAAGTTAAATAAATTATTCTCAATCCCCTCAGAAAGTGACGAATTATTAAAAACTCCTGCATCGTTGCTTCTTCCGTTGGAACCAACATGTACATATAAAAAATTGTAATTACTATCAACCAAGGCCAATAGAATAATACTATTGAACCCTTTATAGTTGAAGTAAAAGGAGCCATCTTTCTTTCGTGCTTTAAAGGCAATATGCTTCCCGTCTGTAATAAATAGAATAATTAACCTTGGAATATACATCAATTATTTGTAGGTACCAAGGGCTCCAAGACAAAAAGGGAAATTCCACTGTTTGTTAAAATCATTAGCGATTTTTTCCCATTCTTTTTGACTGTGTGGCATCTATTGGAAGAGTTTCGTTATATTTACATATGAATATGTTATAGTACAAAGGCAACCTTCAAATATTCTGCCTTCAAGGCATTATAAATTGCATTTACTGTTTCCGGAATGATTGCAGAGATAGCAGGCACTGAAATCCTAAAACTGTATGATAAATTTATATAGGACTCTCCAGTTCCTAGAAAGCGTAATGTCAGTAATAACCTATAAAGATGGCTTTCAATAAATGAATTATTTTGCATTTAAATTAATTTACCTTGTTCGTGATGGTATTGCTTCTCGGAGTACCGTGTCCTGGCGGCTTATAACGTGCACTATTTTTTCGTGTAATTTATCAAAGGTATTTTTCGACATTCTCGTAAAATTTTGAAAACTATTTTCGTCTTCAAATTGTAGCTCTTTGAAAACTAAACTTGCCACATCTCTGCCAGAATTTCTCCTAAGAAGCCATTGACGACTCCATATCTTTCTTTTCATTTTTTTATTTCTATTTTTCAACTTTCTATAGAATAATAATAATGAAAATGTTGATAAGGCAGAAATAACACCAGAAACAACGTTTTCATCCATTTTCACTTTTGACAGCTAAATCACACATAAAGTCATAAGGTTTGAACGTAGAACTATAAGAGCTGTGATATGTTTAAATCATATGCTTTCACATATAAAAAAGCATATGTGAAGTCATATGACTTTCTCAGATAGTGTGAAGTACGCTTTATTCTTGTTTCCCTTATTACCTCAGAATATTTAATAAATTTCCCTATAAAAAATTTTTTTTCCAGGACAAGAATATAATATGACCAAATTTAAAAAAAATAAAATTACGGATAAAAACTTGATTGCTTTCGAGTTTATTTTAAAATTATGGTAGGAAGGGACGACTTTCGTCTGTTTTGACGTTTGGAATATATTTCCAAGGCAAGAGCGTAATTACGAACGTCCGCTCTTTCCTTGTTCTCAAATTTCAAAAAAAAAATTCTTTTTTTTATACGCTTTATATTAGCTTCACCTGTATGTATGTATGTATCTATGTATGTATGTATGTATGTATGTATGTATGTATGTATGTATGTATGTATGTATGTTACCGCTTTATATTAGCTTCAGCCGTATGTATGTATGAATGTATGTATGTATGTATGTGTGTATGTATGTATGTAGACAAATCTTGCAACTTGATTTTGACCCACTTCCATATAACCGATCAACTTCAAATTTTGCCCATATGTAATGCTGGCGTGACAATGCAATCTGACCATTTTGGTAAAAAATCAAGATGGCGGTTCCAAGATGGTGGCCGAATTTTGCAATCGTGCTCCCCGACCCCCGACATGGGTATCAAATGAAAGGGTATGACAAATAGAGTACAATTCGCGTCATTCCAAATTCAAAATGGCGGCCAACACAAAATGGCGGACTACCCTTTTCTTTACAACCCAATCGATATGGGTATCAAATGAAAGGATATGACAAGTACAATACTTTGCTGCGTGGCAGAGAATATCTTATACGCGCTAATGAACACCGTTATACCGAGATAATTGCAGTTCGCTGTGGTATCAGGCGGTGGCGCTAGCGTAAGATTATCATCAGATATTGATGGACCCTCAAATTCCTCAGTTAACTCGCCAAGTGCTCTTCCCATCGCTCCAACATGCACTTAGGATCGGTGATAAGATTCCCCTCTTTGTTCCTGCAGAAGACGCAACGTGGTGTAATTAAATCGTAGAAATATAAAGATTAAAAAAAAACAAAAAACCGCACCTAAAACATGGATTAGGCCTAAAGGGGAAACCATTAAAAAAACGCGCCTTGCATTCTACCTCGAAGGTGGTGTGGAAAAGTATGCATTCTGTAGTTCATACACTACCGACTTAACAACTCAAAAACTATTGATCCTGCTCATAATTTGTATATGATCTTTTTATATGCTTTATATTAGCTTCACCTCCATGTGTATGTTGTATGTAAACATGGCTTGTAACTTGATTTTAACACACTTTCAAATTTTGCACATATATATAGTTCGCGGGAGAATGCAATCTGACTTTTTTGTAAAAATTTTTGCAAATGTCTTCCCCCAACAAGGGTTACAAGGGTATGACAAGTAGAATACAATTAGCTGTATGGCTACACTCCATTTTCAAAATGGCGGCCAACACAAAATAGCGGCTTACCTTTTTCTTTACAGCGCCCTGGTACGGGTATCAAATGAAAGTATATGACGAATACATAACAGTAAGCTGTGTAACGTAATTTTAAATCTATTATGGCGGCCACAACAAAATGGCGGAAGATATATGATAGACTAAAAAGTAGAAAATAAAAAAAAATATAGTTTAAAAAAACTAAAAAATACGCTTTTATGTTAAAATGAACTAAAAATTAAAAAATAATTTTGAATGTAAAGTTTTTATTGCTCCAGCCAGTATATGGAAACAACCTACCTTTCGAAATGTAAAAAAAGCGTGGGGCGCTAGCGAAAAGTTCCGGTATTAATAAAATAAGAATATAGGTTAAGAGTCCCACGCTGTTTTACATTTCGAAAGGTAGGTTGTTTCCATATACTGGCTGGAGCGATAAAAACTTTACATTCAAAATTATTTTTTAATTTTTAGTTCATTTTAACATAAAAGCGTATTTTTTAGTTTTTTTAAACTATATTTTTTTAAAAAAAACACTAACAAATACTGCCTATTTGAAAAAACATATGGAAAATTTCTACTTTTAACGAATTTTCACTAAATAATTTTTATTTTAACGAAATGCCGGACGTTGGGCGCCAAAATGTTACGTTCCAATTTAGGCCGGTAGCTCAGTGAGGGGGCCGTGGGCGCACGTCCGACTTTAAGGGCGCCACGTGGTTATTCAAGTCCACGAACCAATACACAAAAGAAAAAACAATACGCAGATAAAACAAACTAATAATAATTCCGATTCCTTCACTTTTATTCACACAATTTTATGTTTATTCAGAATAACAAAAACAAAAAAAAACGAATAGCTCAAAAATTCAGATAGATGTATATAATAAAGAAAAATTAAAATCACCAACTTTCTACTTATCTTGAAAAAAAGAAAATCCGCGGTGCAACGCTTCTCCTATCCTCCTTCCTTGTCGTAAATACTTTCACTCTGCACTTTCACTCTTCCACTTTTTAAAAAAACTGAGAGGACGATCGCTCCAGGGGCCCGGATTATATCGGGAATTGCCCACTATTTTAGGGACTTCCAGTGCGCTTTCCAAATCGGTTTGGCCCGCTTGGAAATGGAAAATAATATTATTTACAAAATTAATATTTTTGTTTCAAAATGCGCACTGGGTCCCGGGCATCCCTTTTTCCACCCCCGGTAAAATTCTCCAGGCCGGGCTTGCCTTAATTTTGGGTTTAAAAGTTGGGCTTGACAGCCCCCGGCCGCATTTGTAGAAATCCCGGGGTGGACAATTATATTTAACTTAAAAGTCGTTGGAGCCCTCCCTGGCCGCTGGTCTGTCCTTTAGATGTGGGAATTGCAGGCAGAATTTGGAGTACCGGGAAAAATTCGTGTTTGAAATTTCCGGAGGTTAGGATCGTTGGGAAGCCTTGCACCGCGTACACAATTGATCTGCGAATTTAAAAACGGGTGAAAACAAGTAAGTTTTGGCTTAATCTAATTTAGTTGACGATTCCTCATATTTTATCTATTCTTCCAGGGACTCCGACATTCTCCTCTGACTGGGGACACCGCTCATCACCCACGGTCCTTACAAAGGATCCATTCTCTCCCGGGTACCTCTGGCGTCGTCTATTGGGTAGGACCTGAAAGAAGAATGGATCAGCAGCATCGTTGTCCGAAAACAGGTAGATGACACAAACAAGGTGAGACACATATAACATTCATTAAATCATTTAATTTACTTTTTTTTCTTTTAGGACGACACAGAACATAACAGAGTTCTATCTATGTAAATATTTAAGGCCGATTCACACCGACGCGTTCGCGAATGCGATTGCGTTTCAAGTGCGATTGCGATCAATCGCAACAAGGCAGTTTAAATTAGGAGTGCACACCGAGAACGCTAGCGTTCAGCGATTCCTGTCGCGTTTAGTTTTGTGAACGCGTCCGGGGGCATTTGATCGCTCATCGCGAGTTGCAAAATCATTGAAACAACATGGATACGTAAACTTTTCAAGCAATTTCGAGCATTTTTTATAATATGACTTTTTGCGGGAAGTAGACCCATCTCGAGGTAGGGTGTTGGGAGGTAAAAAAGTGGTTAACATTGAAACAAATTCTGCCGCTGCGTATGTAGGTTCTGCAAGGGCTAAATAACCGTTAAATACTAGTGGCAGAAGACCATTTTCTGGGGGTGTGCGAGGGTTAAATAGCAACTCCAGCTAGGGGTGGCTTGGGGAGGGTGCAGGGAATTGCAGGGAACTGATTTATTAATTTGCCATTCGTGATTGCCTCGCGTCATTGTGAAAGTCCTTGATCGCAATCGCCATCGTAATAGACATCGCAAACGCAATCGCATTCACGAACGCGCCGGTGTGAATCGGCCTTTAAGTTTGTCTAAGTGGATCGCGATCGTAGGCAACCGTTTTATTTTTGGTCAGATTTTCGGGGATAGCGTTACCTGTAGTGCGAGTAATATTAGGAATTTAAATAGAGCTCTTTGAGGATTTCAAATGGAATGGTAAAAAAAGTTTCACTCTATCAGGAATAAACTTTTTCCGATTAGGTTTTCGAAATGCAGACCTACCTTCATTTTTGGACGGCCCCCGCTCCGGCTATGAAGGATTTTTATTGATTGTAATAGATACGTTGTCATTCTTTCGATATTTAGGGGTTAATCTCTTAACCGGCTAATCCGGTTTTGATGTGATTTTGAGGGGGAGTTAGGTTTCTTTTTCACTCGCTCAAGTGGTGGGTTGTTTTATTTATAGAGACGGACAAACCAAAATGGGGTGTATATAGCTCAATGCTGAAGGGTTGTGTGTTGATTGTGTAGTAGACAAATTTTATAGAAATAATCGTGCACTGCTGACACTGCAAAATATTGTTCTTGTTCTTTCAATAGTTGGAAATACCATTGAAAATTATGGTGTGCCATCTACGCAAATAATCGATGGGCCTGAGAATAATTTAAACAGAGAATGTATCAAAAAACTCAATGAACCTAAGTTGAACAATGAATAAAAAGAAGTCTACCAACGTATCAACAGTTGTGTATATTTTTTAGACGCACCCCGCGGCATTGCCAACACTTTCTAAATCAATCTTATATTAGCCAAAATACGTGCAGATAACTAGAACTGGATTGCTGCAGCATTACTCCCTGAAGAAATAACGATGCCAATCGAAGAAGAAGAAGCGTGCACCATATGTAAAAGCAGTCATAGAGCTAAAATTTTACAATACTGCAAGTTTGTTGCCTGAGATGAATGTACCATGGGAAATAAAGTATAAAAATTCACTAATTTGGAAAAGTATACGACCTAGGTCATTCTTGTGTATGTAATTTTTTTAGGTAATCAAGTTTCAGTTCTTTATACCAAATTGAAGAGTACCTATAAAACAAGCTTTATGTTGCTCTACGATAATCGGTATTGCAGTTATTAAAGTTTAAGTACATTAAAAACTATTCAAAACCTGTTTTCGTAAACACCCTGTATCTCAGTAGATAGGCCCACTCCCTAGAACAATTTTTTTCTCCAAATATTCCCGGGAATCACCCCTTAACAGATTAGCATTTAAGTCTGAAACACCCTGTATATTATGCACATTTTTGTATTTCCACTGCCGTGCGGGCGGTATCTGTGTAAGCTGCACAGGACATCAATACGAAACGACAAAATACGAAAACCAGAAACAGCATCGGCCCTTTTGAGGATAATATCAGTGTTAGTAGTGTCGCCACGATAAAAACGTCACAGACATTTTTCATGTTGCCGATGTTCGTCTCAAGCCGGAATATATTTATTCAATTTGTTTAGGGGCCCCAAAGTGCGAATTTTTGAGCTGCACAGTGGTCGCCAAATTTTGTAAAATTAATGACCTTTTTGGCGTTTTTTTTGGGGTAAAATGGGAAAATGTTATGGGCGAAGTTCTGCATAAGCGCCAAATATTCCCGACACTGCAAAATAGACGCGAACTAGATTGCGGGCGAAAGATAGTGTTACATAAATAATAATAACCAAATTTTTCAAAAATCAACTTTTATTGCAAAAGGCAAAATTTTATTTTGGCGCCCCTTGCCACCTGGCGCCTACCCAGCAGGCAAAATGAGCTCACAAAATCAGAAATTTATCGTATAACTCACAATTAGCTGAATATGATGAAAATATGCCACTCAAAATGCAAAAAAAAAATTAAATCATTTGTGAGAAAATAATGAGATCATAATGAGAGGAACTGAAAAAAGAAACCGAGATTGAATGTTCCACTTATTGTTCATTGATTGGAAGGTTGTTATGAGCTAATTATGAGAAATTCGATTGGTAACATATATACAGGCGCCACGTTTTTGTAAGTTTTAAGACTATTATCTCTCTGGAACATGAAGCCGACACTCTTTCAACTATACCTTTGACACTGCTGGATATATCGCTTCAAGTGTATAAATAACAAACTGTTTCACTTCTTTTGAATTTGTGTATAGTATTTTTTCGAACATATAAAGAGTGAATTTGTTAGAATTGAATATTTGCAATCAATATAATATTAAAATGTAATATTAAAGAGAAAATAAAATAAAATGTAATGGAAGAAGTGTTCTGATGGTTAATAGAAGTGACAAACATTGATTATATACTAAGTAGATATGGACAAACGCAAGTCAAAATAACATCCAGCTACGGCGCTACGAGCTTCGTGCGCTAGTATCGCAGGGTTTTGTTCTCCTCTATATGGTTAGTTTCCGAAATAAACTTTTCCTTGTTATAAAAAGCCCTTCGCGCATTTGGAAAAAAAATAAGAGGCTGCGGCTTTTATTTTATTGCCTGCGGATCTAAAAATAGATTCCTACGTTTTTGTGATGATGATTTCGTGGCCGATGGGTGAAATTTGACAATGGGGTAAAGAAATGAATGGGCGAGACGACTTTAATGGGAAATTTGGCATCAAGCGTTTCTTGTTATGTTGAGAAAAATGAAATGGGTTTTAAGGGATTATTTCATTTTTAGCGAAAAATGTGACAAATTTTTAGATTTTTTTCTCAGGTATTTTAATTCGTAGAAACTTGAAATTTTTATGGGTAGTTGTACTAGTATTGAGATATACAAAGTAATTTTTATTTTTTAATTTTTTTTATATGGCATGGTCAAGCTAAGGAATCTCCCTTTGGAACACTAGCCCGTCATGTGGTGCAAGTCATGGTGTAATGTCTAGTTGTCTAGTAATAAGCTTGATCTGAAGGATAGAAGAGAAGGCATAGGTTAGATATTTGCAGGGTGCGTGAGTAGATGTTGATGAACCTTGCGTTTGAACTCGGAGGTCTTATATGGGTTCAGCAAAACCGACTGTGGAGTTGTTCTATTTATAAACGAACTTCTAAACCGTAATGGCGGAAGAGGATGTCTGCAGTGAGCCGGGGTAAGACGAGTTGGCTAGTATTGTGTTGCGAGTAAAAAGTTGCCGTGTAGGCAGGAGCTTCTTAATTTCAGTGGAGCAGTCGCGGTAAAATTTAGGTAGGGCTGCTACATTCCTACGGTGTCTTTAGTGGTCTATGGAGGAGCAGAGGGGCGGTTTTGCACCTTCTCCAGCCAAGTAAAAGTAGTTTTTGGGGCGCCCGCTCAAATATACGAATAATATTCAAGGCGAGGCGGAATGTAGGATTGCAGCCAGGGCAGCTGGCTTAAGGAGTATTCACACATATCAGGGCCGTGCCCGGGACGTCACAGGGCCGTGTTCTGTCATCTGTGAACGAGCCCGTCCCCGGACGCGGACATGTGTGAACGAGTAAAGGAATATACACACTTATTAGTGTTCCGTCAGGTGTTCAAAAAATATTGGTGCGTACATTTTATATGTAATCGTTCACACATGTCCGTGTCCGGCCGGAGAAAAAATCTAACGTCCCGGTCACGTCCCTGATGTGTGTGGATACTCCTTTAAGGAGGAACTTGCATCTTCTCGAGGAATCTCAGGCATTGATAAACTTGTTGGGCGATTTGGAATATGTGATTATTCCATCGCAGATCTAAAGATAAAATTTCGTCTAAGATGTTTGTTAAGAAATGCTAAAATCATCATTTCCATACAACAACCATCAATGCCAAAAAATATTCAAAATAATCCAGACGTAATTTGACGCCTCTTCCGTTCGATGGATCGAACACGTTAAAATTTGTGAAACCATTTTGCCAAGATAGCAATTTTGATGGAAACATGTGTACTTATTGATTACGCAGCAATTTAAGTTTAAACCTTTGAATTTTGTTCTTATTTCATGTATGTAGTTGTTTGTTATTTAATTTAATTTGTTATTATTATGTTTGTATTAATAAGTATAAATACCTGGAGAAGTGAAAAATAAATTCATTCATTTTTTGAAGCTTGAGAATTGATTTTTATCATTTTAATTAACATTCATTGCGCTTAAGTGTTGCACTTATAGCGCAGCTCATCAAAGGTCTAGGTGTTACACCTAAATCTAAATCTAAATCTAAAACAAAGCGAAGAAACAAAAGAGTTTCTCCGCTTAACAAGTACATTGGTGACCCCGACGTGATCACAAGTGAATCACTTGTGACACGATCACAGCCATCAGTTGAACCACATCAACAATCCTGCAATCATCTCGCCATAGAGACGCCAGATTTTATCCAGAGGTTTAAATTGGAATAAAACCAGGTACATCCAGCAGGGGCAGCTATCTACACCACACAGTTAAACCACAACTCCAGCAAGGATGGATGAACTTTTGGATTTACAATCGCAGTTAGGCGAAGAGATCCAGAACAACCTCCGCAACTTCAGAAAGGATTCCAACAAAAGGAAGACAAGGGAATACCTAACCAACCGCCTAGAATGGCTTGAACAGAGATGGGAGCAATTCCACGCTAACCATCACCAACTCACAGACTTTGAAGCCAGCAGTCCAGATAATGATTATTTCACCAGAAATTATTTCAACACTATTGAAGAATTAGTAAACCAATACAAGCAACTATTGCTTGAATTATTGCAAAACCAGCCGGGTCCGAGCCAGTCAGTACATGAAACCAGCCAAAAGGCACCAGCGAAGACTGCAGCAGAACACCAGGCTGAGCATAGCCCACCAAGGGAGGCCCAGCAAAGAGTAAGGTTTCAAGAACCACTCAGCCCAGCATCATCAGAGCAGTCGCAAGAAGAAATACAGAGGAAGATTAGGCGACAACAACGTGCCATGGCAATATTAACGCGAACCCTGAATGACATAACAACCAAGTCAAGTAGTACACAGTCAAGGGTGTTCTACGAAATCAACCTTCAAACCATCCACAAAATGTTCGATGCAATAACTGACCTGGATCAAGAAATTTGGGAGGAAGTTGTGGATGCGCCACTAGATTACACTAGATAATTATATGAAGGCCTCTACGATTGGGTACAGGAAACCCTCGTACACTTACACGAAAAATTAGAAGCCAGGGAAGCCACCACACCAAATGGGCAGCCACCCCAAATCAAACTACCACGTGTTACATTGCCAGTCTTCGATGGAGACTACACAAAATGGACTCAATTTCATGACTTGTTTGAACAAATGATAGAGTCCAAACCAATTAGCAAGACGGAAAAGATGTTCTACCTCACAACAAATTTGAGCGGTGAAGCAAAGGCACTACTGAACCATCTTCCTATATCAGATGCGAACTACACCACAGCATGGGAGACCTTGAACAAGAGATACAATAACCAGAGGTTGCTTTGTACAGCATTGCTCAACAAACTCTGGGACCAATCATGCACGCAGGGTCAATCAGCAAACTCAATCAAACAGCTCCACGATGTAACCAGTGAATGCATACTCGCCTTAGAAAACATAAAGGTTTCCACCACAAACTGGGATCCAATGCTAATACATCTTCTTCTCAAAAAGCTGGATAAGAACACACACGCTCTTTTTGAAGCTTCATTGGATTCACCAAGAAATACTCCCACCATAAAGGACCTGCTAAATTTCCTAGAGAAAAGATTCCAGACCTTAGAAGCTCTTGGTAAAGAATCATCAGGCCATTCTTCAGGGCGAGAACAAGTATCCTCGACGAAAGGTAACAGTTATCCTCGCTCCTCACTGATGTCGACAAACAAATCCGCCCAGTGCATAGTCTGCAAACACAAGAATCACCCGCTGTACCCATGCCGAGAATTCCTAGCACAACCAATCGCAAGCCGTCGACAAACCATCAGGCAGCACAATTTGTGCATGAATTGTTTGAACGATGGACACAAGACAGTAGAATGCACTCTTAGAAGTTGCCCCAAGTGCTCTGAAAGACATAACTCCTTACTACACTTGGACATTGCCCCCAAATCAGTTCATGTTAAGCAAGGGAACTCCAAACAATCTCACCCTTCAACTTCAACACCAGCTCCCAAATCATACTTCAATCAAGGAAGTTCAAGGCAAACTCAACCACCAGGTTCACCGGTTGACATAACTGCACCAAATCCAACGGCATTAGCAACCAACGCTAGAAATAATATGCGTAGCTATGTGATGCTAGGCACAGTCATCGTAGAAGTTAGCAGTGGCCAGGGACAACGAGTGCGATGTCGAGCAGTCCTTGATTCTGGATCCCAACTCAGCTTCATCACTGAGGATTTGGCAAGGCGACTACGAGCTCTCCGCATTCCCGAAGTAATGTATATCGATGGCATAGGTGTGGAGCGACTAAAAAGTAACCATAGGGTCAATATTCAGGTACACTCCACGATAAATAACTACTCTACACGACTAGAAACCTTCGTACTTCGCGACATCATAACAAAGCAACCAGGCCACAAGATAGAAAGGGAAACCTGGTCCATTCCAAATAACTTGCACTTGGCGGACCCCGACTTCGACGTACCCGACACCATCGACATGTTGATCGGAGCAGAAATATTCCTCGACTTGTTATCAGTCGGACAGATCAAGCTCGGTGAGGGATTGCCAACACTCCAGAATACAGTATTTGGATGGATGATAGCTGGACCAGTACGCCATGAAGGTGCATCCTATGCTGTGTGCGGCATCTGCAGTGAAGACGAGAAGCTTGAGAACCAACTCAGCAAATTTTGGAGACTGGAAGAAGTCGAATCATCAGACGAAATCAGTACATTGACCAGAGTAGAACAAAGGTGCGTGGACCACTTCAATCAACATGTCAAAAGAGACGAACAGGGCAGATTCATTGTCAAACTCCCTTTCGCACAAGATCCCAACGCGCTAGGAAAATCAAGAGACATCGCTCTGCAGCGATTCCACTCATTAGAAAAAAGGCTTCTTCGACAACCGGACCTACAGCAACAATACATCAAGTTCATGAGGGAGTATGAAGCATTAGGACACATGAAGGAAACAGATGCATCCTCTATCAAAGGTCCTCATTACTTCCTGCCACACCACTGCGTCACTAAGTTAGATAGTAGCACAACAAAGCTACGAGTCGTTTTCGATGCGTCGGCAAAGACCGCATCAAATTTATCATTAAACGACGTGCTATGCAAGGGCCCAACCATTCAAAATGAACTATTATCAATCTTGATACGCTTCAGGTTTCCTAAATTTGTATTCACAGCGGACATCGAGAAGATGTACCGACAAGTAAAGATTGCTGAAGAGGACCAACAGTATCAATTAATCGCCTGGAGAGAACATCCACAACACCCATTGAAATATTTCAAACTCTGCACTGTCACATATGGATTAACACCAGCTCCGTTTCTAGCTACTAAATGCTTGGATATGCTTGCTACCCAAGGTACCCTGACACATCCACTGGCAGCTCAGGCTCTCAAACGCGATTTCTATGTGGATGATGTCATGTCAGGATCGGATAGTTTACCCGAAATACTAGAAATTCAAGGGCAACTCAAGGATCTCCTGTCTTCTGCCGGGTTCAATCTTCGCAAATGGTGCGGAAATCATCCACAGCTACTGAAGAACATCCCAAGAGAAGACATCGAGCTTGAAGTAAACTTTGACAAGCCTACGGACGAATCCATCAAAACACTTGGGCTGACTTGGCAACCAAGCGCTGATACTTTTCAAATAAAAACCAACTGGAGTGACACACGAAGGATTACCAAACGAACAGCTCTCTCTGATATATCACACATATTCGACCCACTTGGATTCATGAACCCTGTCACAATAATCGCCAAGATGTTCATCCGAAAGATCTGGACATTGAAACTGGACTGGGATGCAGCCTTACCAATGGACATGAACACTAGCTGGAGTAGATTCCGGGAGGAGCTAAGAGTACTCAACGATATAAGAATTCCAAGACATATAGCGTCTGGGAAAAGATACAAAACAATTCAATTTCATGCCTTCTCAGATGCATCTGAAGCCGCGTACGGAGCTGCTATATATGTGAGGACGACACACCATGACGGCATCATCACTGTTCGTTTGCTATGTGCTAAATCAAAGGTAGCCCCAGTAAAGACCACGACCCTACCAAGACTCGAACTATCTGCTGCAAAACTGGCAGCCCAGCTTATGCAAAGAGTAAGAAAGGAAGTGAATCTGCCTAACGTGAAGGTGCATTTTTGGACAGATTCTGAAATAGTTCTGGCCTGGATCCGATCAGATTCGTCATCCTACCACACGTTTGTGGCCAACCGCGTTGCAGCAATTCAACGGTTGTCCAACCCAGAACAATGGAGGCACGTTGGATCTAAGGACAATCCCGCAGACATTGTTTCACGAGGAATGACACCAGCTAAACTGATTAAATGTAATCTCTGGTTTTATGGACCACAATATCTACACGGTCCAGAGACCATTTGGCCTGCACAACCACCAACAACAAACACAGATATAGAGAAAAAAGGTCAAGGAAAAGTGGCATTAACATCAACCAATCAAATCTCATGGATCAATGACATCAATCATGGCAACTCATTTCAAAGACTCCTGAGAATTGTTGCTTATGTGTTACGCTTTGTTCAAAGACCAGCAAAACAACAGTCGGAGAGACAAAAGACTCGGCATCTAACAGTCAGTGAGTTAGACAAAGCTCACCGAGTGATCATTTCCCAGATACAACAGGAAGGATTTAAGGACGAGCTCCATCAGCTTCAACAACACAATTGCGTCAACAACAACAGTCCATCGAACAGCTTGTGTCCTTTCCTCGATGAAGGAAATATTATCCGTGTCGGAGGCAGACTAACAAACGCAGAGATACCATACGATGCTAAGCATCAAATGTTGCTTCCGTACTCTCACCCATTGACGACCATGGTGATGACAGACATCCATATTCGTAATCTCCATGCTGGGCCTCAAGGACTTCTGGCAGTCACCAGGCAACGTTATTGGCCTAGCAAAGGCAAAAGCATTGCCCTAGCGATCGTGCAACATTGTGTTCGATGCAACAAGGTGAAGCCCAAACTGATGACACAAATCATGGGAAATCTACCCGCAATGAGAGTTCAACCTGCCAGACCTTTCGTAAATGCTGGGGTTGACTTCTGCGGCCCGATAGAGACCCACTTCAAGCTACGAGGAAAGCGACCTCAGAAAGCATACATCGCCGTCTACTGCTGTTTTGCCACAAAGGCCGTTCACCTAGAGGTCGCAAGTGACCTCACTACAGAGGCCTTCATAGGAACACTCAAACGCTTCATCGCCAGAAGAGGGAATTGCCGAAACCTCCATTGTGACAACGCAACAAACTTTGTTGGTGCCAAAAACCAGCTTATGGAGCTCCAGGACTCCATATACTGTCCTGCCTCACAGCAGAAAATTTCCTCGGTTTGCCAAACAAAAGGAATAGACTTCCACATGATTCCTCCTCGAGCACCTCATTTTGGAGGTCTATGGGAGGCCGCGGTAAAATCAGCCAAGACATTATTACGAAAATCAGTAGCCTCAGCAGCACTTACCTTTGAAGAACTATCAACCGTAACCGCAGAAATCGAAGCCATCTTAAATTCAAAGCCTATAACGCCATTAACTGCTAACCCAAATGACTTGACAGCTCTAACCCCTGGGCATTTCTTAATTGGAGAACCACTCACCACAATTGTGGACCCAAATGCTGCTCCACAAAATGTCAACCTTATAAGAAGATGGAAGCTGGTATCGCACATCAAACACGAATTCTGGCGGCGATGGTCCCATGAATACCTGTGTGAACTGCAACAACGACAAAAGTGGAGACAACAAGGCCAAAATGCCCAGCCCGGCATGATGGTGTTAATCAAAGAGGACAATCTACCACCATTGAAGTGGAAACTTGGACGAATCGAGTGCACCATCCAAGGAGACGACGGATTCGTGCGAGTTGCTGACGTCAAAACTACTTCAGGAACATTGAGACGACCAATCCACAAACTAGCCCCATTGCCAATTGAAACGGAGGAAAAGTGCACAACCGAAGAGTCAACTGAACCCCTCAGAAGCAACACCAACACAAGACCAGCCATAGCTAGCGAAACACACCACAGGGCTAAAAGAATGCGGCCATCAACCAGTTCAGCTATCAGCACGTTTCTCCTAACTTGCCTCATCCTACCAATCCTGGGACAATCTGCAGTTGAAGTTACGCCATTTACCTCACAATCAGGAATGTACTTCGAAAACCTCGGCACAGAAAACTTAATCAGGAACGAGTGGTAACTCATTGTCTACTACAACATGGAAGGTTACTGGAAGGAGGGTGCTGTAATAGACGTTAGTATTAATAATCTGCGCAAGCTTTGCAATTCACGCAAAGACACAGATCATTGTTCTCTGGTCATCAATCAATTTGCTCAGTTATCACAAGAACTCGCCAGCAACAACGAATTACTGCAACCTGTCGCGTCCAAAAGATTGAAGCGATCCCCACTCAACATCGTTGGAAATATTGCCGGAGCACTATTTGGGGTCCTCGATTCCGAATATGCTGAAAAACTATCAGCCACAATAGACAACATCCGGAGCAATGAAAACCATCTTCTAGATCTGATCAAAAATCAGACATCTCTCATAGATTCCACCCTGAACGTATTAAAAAATGATCACAAGGAAACAGAGATGCAGCTAGATGCCATTAATAAGCACATAAGACTTATAGACGATCAAGTCAACAAAGTTTCAGACGAACTCTACCAACAAAGGGTGGCAGAAGCTTTTTCGATGTTGGCAGTGCAATTGACTTTGATGACAATGAACTATCAGCGGGCACAGACGGCAATTACAAATGTGCTAATCGACACCCATCACGGGAAGGTCAACCCTCAGCTCCTGTCTCCTAAACAAGTAAGGGAACAATTATCCACTATAAAAGATTATTTACCATCAACATTGAGACTACCTGCAAGACCAGACAACTTGCTTCAACTATATAGGCTTATGAAAATACAGGGTCGAGCTACAAGCAAATATATTATCTTTCAAATAAGACTTCCACTGTTTGCATTTGAAGAATTCGAACTGTATCATCTCATACCTGTACCCGTCATAGTCAACGGAACATTTATGGCAATTAAGCCGTCCGCCGAATTCTTTGTGATCAATCTACACAAGGACAAATACTATCCACTCAACAAGCAGGAATTCGCGCTATGTGAGACCATCGGCGAATCCGATCATATGTGCATTCAACAACATCCAATTTATAGAAAAGGTGCAAACATCAGCTCCTGTGAACTCAATCTCATCACTTACCTCGAGCCAACCAACACTTGTGAAATAATCAACGCCGAAGAACTCCCTAAATGGATTCAGCTCTACAATCCCAACAAATGGATTTACTCTGTGCGTAAAACCACGCTTGTCACAATCATTTGTGGCGATACAACTGTTCAACAAGTCCTTCAAGGAACAGGAATCTTGAGTATGGGAATCAATTGTGAACTTAGGCAGGACCATCTAACATTGCAGTCCCACAACGTCTATCCGAAAACAATGAAGTCTTCGTTCAATCCAACACAAAATCTCACAGACTTGTTGCACTTGGAAGGCCAGAACCAGAAGCCTCTCCTCAAATTCGCGGCACCTATCACTCATCGTAACTTTGAGGAAATTAAGAATTTACAGCAGCAAATCCAAGACCTCAAAAGGAATGAAGTTCTTCCCCATAAAATAGACTCAAACAACACACACCAACTTGCATTGGGATACACAGCCCTAGTAATTGCTGCATTAACAGCATCCACCATGTTGGTCATCAAGTGGTACAGAAGGAAGCAGACATCCAGAGGCAGACCAATTCCAGCCCCAAGATCTTCACTTGGCAGTCGGTTTGTGATCGATCCGGAACTCATCAATTGCCCAGAAGCTGGTCAAAGCGGGGGAAGATGTTAAGAAATGCTAAAATCATCATTTCCATACAACAACCATCAATGCCAAAAAATATTCAAAATAATCCAGACGTAATTTGACGCCTCTTCCGTTCGATGGATCGAACACGTTAAAATTTGTGAAACCATTTTGCCCAGATAGCAATTTTGATGGAAACAAGTGTACTTATTGATTACGCAGCAATTTAAGTTTAAACCTTTGAATTTTGTTCTTATTTCATGTATGTAGTTGTTTGTTATTTAATTTAATTTGTTATTATTATGTTTGTATTAATAAGTATAGATACCTGGAGAAGTGAAAAATAAATTCATTCATTTTTTGAAGCTTGAGAATTGATTTTTATCATTCTAATTAACATTCATTGCGCTTAAGTGTTGCACTTATGGCGCAGCTCATCAAAGGTCTAGGTGTTACACCTAAATCTAAATCTAAATCTAAAACAAAGCGAAGAAACAAAAGAGTTTCTCCGCTTAACAAATACAATGTTCACAGATGAGTCAGCCATTAGATTTTTTTTGCCTGCTGAGATAAAGGGAAGGACGGTGCAGGTTTTTGTAGAGATAAGACAGTACTTGGTTTTGGTTGCGTTGAAATTCGACACAATTCTATAGGCCCCAATCAAGAATGAGTTCATGTCCCGTTAATAGAGTTGGACATGAGCTCACGGCCTAGGAGACAAGGTGTGGCAAGTGCTTGTCTTATGTTGTCGAAGGCGTAGGAGAAACGCAGAGTACTGTCGTCGGCAAAACTATGAAGTGGGCTAAAGGGGATTGAGAGCAGATCATTAATGGGAACGCCAGCCGAGATGGAATGAGGGTTGGGCTCGACGCCATCCAATCCTTCCTTCATTGAACGGCCAGAAATAAAGCTCTCAAACCAGTTACTTAGAACTGAGATGTAAGTTAATTTTACAGTTTTACAGAAGGCTTCTAATTAGAGTCTGCAACAATTTTCCGCTTTTCCGTTGCACGCATAGCTCTACTCTCAAGTTTCTGAAAGGAACAAAAATGTAAGTAGTTTTGAAGAGGGCCGGCCTTTCTATCTACTCAATAAACTCAGTAATTTGCAAAGTAACAACTTTTAAGAAAAAGGCAAGCATTTCAAAAAAAAAAAGTTTACCTTTAAACCAAAAAAATATTAAAAATGAATGAAAAAATTGTAGATAACTATTATAGAACTTATGTTGTTTAATGGTGGGTCCACGTGAAAGAGGCTTTTGTCGGTCGTACTTTGAAGTTTGAATGGAACGTCCGACGGAATGCCTGTGTGGACGATGTCGACGGAATGTTTGTGCGCCTTGTTTCCAGCGGCTTACGAGCGCCTTTTCTTTGTTTCACGGGTATTATTCTATGGGAAAAAAGTTTTGCGAACAAAGTTTGTATTGTGTGTGGCCATAGGGCTCACAAGACCAACTTCCCAGTATGATGTATATTGAATATTACAAATAAATTTTAAAATAGCTGGCAATTTCTAGAAATGCAAATTTCAATTATCGGTTAATTTCTAAATACTATAGTTTTCTATTCTAGATTTGTCTTCGTCTGTGGTTATGTATCTTTATTTTCGTTTTCTAGTACATACTTCCGTAACATCATCCTTTTTTAAAGCTGGTCGTCCCAAGCAAGGGTTTGCGACCCCTCATATTGCTAATAACTACACAATATGTCCACACTACTTCTACAACTTCTTCTTTGATTTTGCATCTCGTTGCAACCTGTACATCAAGAATTCCAACTTGTTTGCAATCTTTATGTCACCACAAAACAAGTGAGTTCTTGTGTAGAGGAACTCGCCATTTCACGGCAGTATTTTTCATTCATTATTTTAAAATTTGATGCTATCGGAAGTAAGCAAGGGGGTGGTTTTATTGAAGCTACCATAACCGAATGAATGGGTAATGGAGTGGAATATATATGTACTACATATGTACATACCAAACTTCTTAGAATTTTGGGTAATTACTTACTTTATCACCCCATCGCACGGGGGGTAGGGGTTGTATAAAGCGTTGACCTGAACACATTTCCTTTGGAATTAGCCGTCGTTCACCCCTAAAAAGTTATTCAGGGTTGAAATTTTGCAAAAATCAATTTTCTACAAGTAATTTTTTTTAAAATAGCGGTTCAATAAGTAGTTATTTTAGTAACGACTTTGACTTTGGATTGCGCGCCCCCAAAACTCCCCCACCTCAATTTCTACCTCATTCTCGGAGTAGGGCGCGACCCTTTTGGTGCTGCGCCCAGAGCGGAGGACGAGGCGATAAAGTAAACAATCACCCTTAATACAAACATTAAAAAAAACTTTCAAAATCGGAACTGTAATTCCTTCATTCAATTCGACTTCTCTTGAGAAATATGAAGTAAGGTTTTGAACGAAAATTCTGATTTTTTTATTGTAAACAAATACATATGTATATTCAAATTTACCCAACTAATCACTCAAATTTTCTTTATAATCAATAATAAAATCAATAAAAAAAGTTTGGATTTTTGTTAAAAAAAACCTAATTCATTTTTCTCAAAATGGAAAAAAACACGATGATTAATTTCCCATTCCATTTGCATCTCCATTCATCATCTTCTTCATTGTTAAATTTCAGCCACCGACCAAGAAATCGTATTTTCCAACAACAACAAAACAAAAGGAATAAGCGCACAGGAATCTATTTTTAGATCCGAAACTTCTGGCTTTTCTTCCAACATGCGTGAAGGGCTTTATAATGCTTTTTAAAATTCAGGCGCAAACCGGCTTTTTTCAAGTTTTACTAAAAATTAACAAAATTGAAAATTTTTTATATTTTATAATTATTATGCACGTATAAGGAAATAATATTAATTAATTAATATTGAAAACCCACTCCCATTGATTTTAGAGGCGTACAACAGAAATTCGCACTCCAAAACTTAAAACTGTACAACTATCGCCATCTAGTATCGTAGCTGGACAAATGTTTGTCCATATCTACTTACTCTATAATCAATGTGACGAACATCGATGAAGGATCCAAATATTGGCACCAAGGTTTTACAGTTTGTGTTAAGAAGGCATTTTGGCATTTACAAAAAGATAATAGCATATTTTAAACATTAATGGGTCGATGGCTTGCCTATTTTTAATAACACAACTGCGCAATTTTGGCCAATACTTGCGAATGTCGAAGGAATTATGTTTAATGGAACCTTTGATTGGAATATACAGCGGTAATAGAAAACCTCCATCGTTAGGTATTTATCTGGACAAATTTGTAAATGAAATGACAGTTATTATGGAAAATGGAATAATGATTAATGGTTTTCGTTTAACTGAAACTTGAAATTTCGAGGCAAATGTATTTTTCAATTATACGAAACGTCACAAACCTAAAACACATCACATTCTATATAAAATGTAATACGTTACACAAACTGCATGTTGTTTTTGCATGATATTTCAATATACACTCGACATACTATATATGTATATTACACAGCAGTCCCAGTAGCACATGCAAAAAAATCTAACAATGAGCTCATATTTAGCTTACGCCGGTTTGTCATTTATATACACTCTTGCTGCGGCACATGCGTAGCAGCCTCAGTAGCGCAGGTGGTAGAGTGTTGGCTTCATGTTCCACTGGGGGCAGGTTCGAATCTAGTATAATGCCGGGTTTTCACTAGTAGAATTAGTGGTAGAGTATACTGGTAGAGTACTAACTATTCTGGGAACTCACCTAATGAAAACTCGGTTATAGTAGAGTAGAGTGGGATAGCACCGTGGTAAAGTTACTCTACCACTTAAAAGTAGGCCAGTTACTCTACCACTAATTCTACTAGTGAAAACCCGGCATAAGGCACTCGAAAAAAAATATTCTCGAATAATAATGAATATATCTAATTATGAAAATATGTAATAATAAAATAATATGAATATAAATAAAAGCAAAAAGAGTCAAAAAAAAACTAATGCGGAAATAATAATTTTGTTTTTTTTAACATTTCTCAGTACTTTTTTGCGTCACTCTCAGTGAGCTCAATATGAGAAAATTTTTAGTTCTTGATTTACTTCATATTGAATTCATACTTAGTTCAGGAACTTGCCCAAATAAACTCACTACTTCCTCATGTGTATCTCATAAATTACTATTTGAGACTTTAAACGAAAAAATTGCCCATTGCAAGTAGATCATATTTAGCTCAATATGAACTAGAATGCTTGCTGGGTAGAGCGACCGCTCCACTCGCTCTACCCTAGGGCTGGCGCTGCACCGATTTACTCCAAGGGTAAGGATGCAGCGCCGGAGCAGCCTGGTGGGAGCGTGGCAAGTGGGTGGGGGAGACTTACTTGTTGTCCGTCAGTCCTTCACTTGGATTTTTTTTTTTTATTATTCTTGGATTTATTATTGTTTTGTGCCTTGGTTTTAATTTTATTAAATTTATTTTATTTGGTGACCAAGAAATAGGTGGATGGATGACGTGCTAGAAGATAATACGGAAACTTCTCTCAGAGCAATGTTAAAAAGTGTTGGTGATATCCCATAGGGCTGTTTCACACGAGACGACGACCAACCAACAAAATCTGCTGTCATCGTCCATTCACTTTTAAAATTTGACGAAAAGTCGTACGGGCTTTCACACGGCCCAATTTTTCCAACCAACTGTACGTCAAAACGCTTTGGCTTATTGTTGTTGCTTTTATTTTAATTCTCTTTTGCGTATTTTCCAAGTGAAACAAAAGTCATTTCTCTTTCTTTTATTCTCCCAGCAAAAGGAACAAAAAACAACAACAACACACCGCTGTCAAAAAGTCGTATCGAAAATCGTGTGAGAAAGTTGGATGGGGCTGTTTCACACGAGACGACGGCCAACCAACAAAAATTGCTGTCATCGTCCATTTCCTTTTGAAATTTGACGAAAAATCGTACGAGCTTTCACACGGGCCAATATTTCCAACCGACTGTACGTCAGAATGCTTTAGCCATATCCTTGTCGCAGACCTGATTCTTGAGGGAAGTTTATCGAGTTACAAGTATTTTCAATGGAGTTCTTCACACTTTGGTCGTCGTTTTGCACAGTTGTATTAATTTTTTCAGAATACACATTTCTCTCATTTAGTTCCACAGTAGGGGTCGCAATACCGGACCATTTTTTGAAACCAGTATTTTCGGTACTGACCTCAACTAAGTGCCGGTATTTCGGTATTTTCGATATTTTCGGGATTTAGATAAGTTGTATATAAATTTAAGTTAGTAATTTAGTATCAACTTTTCATGAGAGTTTACTGGTTAAAGGATTGCAGAGGAATAATAAAAGAGATTCTTTTCTATAGATTCTTTTTCTCAGTAAAGGCATTAGGTATGAGATTCACATTCATTCCATCTTTGGTTGAGGTAATGAGATCTCAAAAACAACAAAATGTCTAAAAAGTCTTGTCACTCAATGTTGAGCGCAAATGATTACATAAGTAACCCGATGAGGAGAAAGCTCCCTCTGATTCTACACTAGTTGTAGGAATACTTTTTAAATTATTGTAGGCCGAATGAAGATATTTTCCTCTAGAACCACAGTTTTCTTAAATAGCCATTACTATTTTGATTAAGGCCCCAATGTCTGCTGAGATGGCTCTTCTTGATAAATAATCTTGAGTTTGCAATTTCTTTTAATCGCCACTTCTAATTGTTTCTTCAGCGGCACTGAAGGGGAATCCTCATTCGCGTCCTCGTCTGCAGGAACAGAAACAGAAATGTGTGGATTCTGAATCCGAATCGTTACCTATCTTGTTAACATCCGCAATAAGTTTTCTCATCTCGTCTTAAAGAGACGTCGGGTATTATTCGCTGAAACAAAATACGTTTTCGGATTAAGCAGATAATTTAACGTCGAGGCATCCAACAATCTGCGTTCCTTAATCCTACGTTTCAAAGAGATGAAAAGTTCACGAGCTGCTAAATCCTGTTGTACAGCTTCTAATTTTTGGAACATAAACATTAAAGCCGCGTCAGAATTTATTAGGTTAGCGTTTCTTTGGCATAGTTCTTCGGCAGTTGCTTTCAGTATTTCAAATATCCTGCTAAGATCAGCCAGCCGTTTGAATTCGTATTCAGATATTTCCTGATCCATTTTTAAATCTATCAAATCTGTTTTAAATCTATGTAACGCGGATTTAGTTTTGTTAAAACTTGAGAAATATAAAATTCCTAAACTCCCGTAAATCCCGGTTTATTTCGTCCGGTATCCAGGTATTTTTGAAATCCGGAATCCCGGTTTGCGACCCTTATTCCACAGCTCCCTTTTTTAAAACAGGTCATAAGCATTTTTATTGTCTACAAAAAGAAGATATATATCAATGTTTTCTTCCCAGCATTTTTCAAGTATTTGTCTCATTATCCCTAACACCGCGCCATCTATTACGTAGAATTTGAACGAACGGTAATTGAAGACGTTAAAGTCTCTCGAAATTTTTATGAAAAAAATGTTCCAGTAACAGAGGGCATCCAGACTGTGGTGGAAAGATCTGGAGCTTAGATACGGGAGGATATTGGATATATAAAAGCAGTGGTAGCAGCATTTAGAGTCAGTTTTGATTTGAAAAACGATTAAAGTGTTCTAAGTGAAAAATGGCGATTAAATAGTGAATTAAAAGGAGATAAATACAAGTTATTAGTGAGATATTAAATTGCAAGTGATAATTAGTAAACTGTATGAATTGTGTCTGTAGCATTGAATTCTGTGAAATTGAATTGCGAAATTGTTAAGAGTAAATTTCACGTGAGGGTGAGAGGATCCCACCACATCATACTAAATTTCACCAAAAGGGAGAGAGGGGTCATAATTAAGAAAAAACATACCCAAGTAATTAATGGACGTCCCCTTATGCTATAGAACGTAAATCAAAGAATTTATCAATAATATTTAACCCCTCACTCTTACACAGAGCCGCTTCTTACATATTGACTGTGTCTGGGACGAGTACTTGAAGAAAATGAATATTTCTTCGAACTCAAACTGGATTAGGTAAAACAATAAATCTAACTGAAATTTTCCATTTTTTATCTTTAATGTTATTACAAAACTTTCGCTTTTCCCATATGTATAATGAAGATATAAAAAATGTGGTAAATTGCTGTGTTTTTTTGATAATACAATTATTTAAATTCAGGCTTTTCCATTTCGTAAGGGCTCACCTCCGGTCCTCCCAAAATTTCTTATAAATTGTTGAAATTTTCAAGACATGTTTTGTTTTACATACAAGAACCAAGAACATAGCTTTTAAAAGGACGAGACTGTATAGACATTCCCTTCAAACCTAACCCTAGCCCAATTCTCATTTTTTCCACCCTTCCATATAATAAACTTATATCGATAAGAATCTTATCCCTTGGAAGGAATTTACTACGGCAGAGAACTTCTCGCCCTTGGTACTTGTATAATTCCACCCCTTTTGGTTCTATAAGAGGCATCAGATTCTTGAAACGAAGTTAAGTCTGGTTGAGTGGTGGTGATAAATAGGAAAGCCATTGGATCGTTCTGATATCTGCATAATATGAACATGTATTGTATATATAATGTTCGTTCATCAAATAAGTTTAAATGGCAAAAGTATGGGAAAATAAGGCAAAGAGCCGGAAAGAAGGAGCTTAAATTCTTGTAATGTCATAAACCGAAAATGCTGTGCTCTCATAACTTCGCTCTTGAACCGTTTTGCTTTTCATGGCTTTCAACCTTTCATTTTAATGCATGCATGTAGAGATGGGTTTCGGTTTAAAATATTTTTGCTCTTGAGCTGGCACTCGTGTTAAGGATTAGTGTGGATACCCGAAAGCTAAATTTTCCGTGTTATTTTTTTAATTGAAAAATGTGCCCACACCAGAATTTCGGAAAGTTAATCCACTGGAGGCGCCCCATTCAGGGTGCTTTACCATTCAAACTTACTTAGAATGCATGCTCAGCTTTCAAACGATTAAATAAAACTGCACTCGTATTTCTGCATCGATTTACTCTTATCTATAAACATTATGTATGTGAGCATTTCTATCGAAAATTTACACTTTCTTGACCAAAAAAAAGTAAATTTTAAATCAATGAGCACGTCGTTCAAATATGGTTTTTCAACATCATTTTTCTATTCTGATCATTTTCCAATAGGTCTTCCAACGAATTTCGAAGGCGGTTTTTTTTTGCATTATTTTTTTGTATCAACTTCACATTTAGTCCAGTAAAATTACGGTTTACATATCACCCTGTATTTTTGTAACCCTATGAGCTATTTTCATGAGTAACGTATCAGTAACGCAGAATACTCCCACCTATCTAAAACTGTCAAACTTCCAGAGTAATGAATGCTCACAGTCAAAATTTTGGTTTTTTTAACTAAAATTTCAACTAAAACCACCTTTTTAAAACGTTTTTATTAGGTCGCTTTCTTGTCTGTATGTTTGTCTGTACAAATCTTGCAATCGATTTTTTGAATACTTCCGGTTATCCTATCATGCTGAAATTTTGCATACAGCTTTATCCCCGATGACAATGCAATATAGTATACTCAATATACCGTTAGAACCATGGCGGGCGTCTCAAGAGGGCGGATTACTGTTTTCTTCACGGAACAAATTTTGCAAATGATCTTTCGAATACTTCCGGTTATCCTATCATGCTGAAATTTTGCATACAGCTTTATCCCCGATGACAATGCAATATAGTATACTCAATATACCGTTAGAACCATGGCGGGCGTCTCAAGAGGGCGGATTACTGTTTTCTTCACGGAACAAATTTTGCAAATGATCTTTCGAATACTTCCGGTTATCCTATCATGCTGAAATTTTGCACGGAGCTATATCTCCGATAGAATGCAATAAGCTATGTCGTTAGATCCATGGCGGCCGCCTCATGAGGGCGTATTACCATTTTCTTCACAACCCCCTTGACATGATAGTCAAATGAAAGGGTATTATAAGTAGAATAGAATAAGCAATATAGTATGCTCTAAATACCGTTAGATCCACGGCGGCCGTCTCAAGAAGGCGGATTACCATTTTCTTCCGGATACCCTCGACATGGGAATCAAATGAAAGGGCATGATAAGTAGAGTACAATAAGCAATATAGTATACTCAATATACCGTTAGATCCATGGCGGCGGTCTTAAGAGGGCGGCTTACCATTTTCTTCACAACCCCGCGAAATGGTATCAAATCAAAGGGTATAATAGATAGAATACAATAAGCTATGTCGTTAGATCCATGGCGGCCGCCTCATGAGGGCGTATTACCATTTTCTTCACAACACGCTCGACATAGCAATCAAATGAAAGGGTATGATAAGTAGAGTACAATAAGCAATATGGTATACTCAATATACCGTTAGATCCATGGCGGCCGTCTCATGAGGGCGTATTATCATTTTCTTCACACACCCCCGACATGGGAATCAAATGAAAGGGTATGATAAGTAGAATACAATAAGCAATATAGGGTAGATCCATGGCGGCCGTCTCATGAGGGCGTATTACCATTTTCTTCACACACCCCCGACACGGGAATCAAATGAAAGGGTATGATAAGTAGAATACAATAAGAAATATAGGGTACTCATTATACCGTTAGATCCACAGCGGCCGTCTCAAGAGGGCGGATTACCATTTTCTTCAGAATACCCTCGACATGGGAATCAAATGAAAGGGCATGATAAGTAGAGTACAATAAGCAATATAGTATACTCAATATACCGTTAGATCCATGGCGGCGGTCTCAAGAGGGCGGATTACCATTTTCTTCACAACACCCTCGACATGGGAATCAAATAAAAGGGCATGATAAGTAGAGTACAATAAGCAATATGGTATACTCCAGATACCGTTAGATCCATGGCGGCCGTCTCATGAGGGCGTATTACCATTTTCTTCGCACACCCCCGACATGGGAATCAAATGAAAGGGTAGGATAAGTATAATATAATAAGCAATATAGAATACTCAATATACAGTCAGATCCATGGCGGCCGTCCCAAGAGGGCGGAATACCATTGTCTTCACAACCCCCTTGACATGATAGTCAAATGAAAGGGTATTATAAGTAGAATACATTATGCAATATAGTATGCTATAAATACCGTTAGATCCATGGCGGCCGTCTCAAGAGGGCGGATTACCACTTTCTTCACTACACCCTCGACATGGGAATCAAATGAAAGGGTATTATAAGTAGAATACAATAAGCAATATAGTATACTCAATGGCTAAGGCGTTAGATCCATTGCGGCCATCTCAAGAGGACACGCACTTAAAAATCTACTTCTCAGAGTAAGTACTTGCGATTTTCCCTACTGGGTCGCTTTCCTGTCTGTGTGTGTGTGTGGGTGTATGTTTGTCAAATTTTAAAATCGATTTTAAACTGACGATTTTAATGGAACAGAAAAAAAGTTAATAAAGCGGTTATTAAAGAATCAGTGTAGTGTAGTGTGTGCTAGAAAAGAGAACAATTGTGAAATAAGGTAAGTATACTCATAATTTCCAGTGTAATATATATTTTATCACGTTTATATTTTATTAGTAGGTAGAATAGTCCATTAGTGACAATATCCGGAGAAAAAATTTTGGAAAATTATATAGATACGTATGTGCTCGTAGTAGAGAGGAAAAAAGAAGTGAAAATTTGTGAAATATTACATAGATAGGTGCTTGTAGTATATTTGTCAAATTTTGTAATCCATTTTAATCAAACAGAAAGAAAGTTAATAAGGCGATATCGAAGAATCAGTGTAGTGTAGTGTGTGCAAGAAAGGAGAAAAAATTGTGAAATATTATATTGGTAAGTGCTTATAATTTCCCGTGTAATATATATTTTATCACGTTTATATTTTGTTAGTAGGTAGAATAGTCCTTTATTGACAATTTCTGGAGAAAATTTTTTAGATTATTATATAGATACGTGTGTGCTAGAAAAGAGAAAAATTATGAAATATTACATAGGTAGGTAAACGAAAAAAGAAGGAAAAAAATTGTGAAAAATTACAAAGGTAGGTGCTCCTAGTTTTCACTTAAATAATATATTATATCTGTATTACGACTGAAATTATATTAGCAATAATAGAAAATAGTAGTAGAGCCAAGAATAGAAAACAAGAAACTGTGAAATAATACATATAGGTAGGTCCTCCTAGCTGTTACTTAAATATCAATTTTACAACGAACTAAAAAGTATAAAATAAAGTCTCCTAGCCCCATACAGATTTATAACCCCATACATATTCCTACTGGCAAGGTACCGTGCAATGAAGATGAAATGAAGGAGATGGACAGAATGCGAAAACTAGGACTTCCAGCACCATAAGTCAATCATATTTATAAAAGAAATTGGTAACCAAGAAGAATCTGGTATTAATTTGTTTTAATATGGGCATTTTCTACTTTTTAGTACTTGTGAGTAAAAGAGAAAAGGAACACCAACATTTTGATAAAATTTTTGACCTTAATTCATTTACATATACTTATACAAATAAAAAATTATAACTGGGAGAATTTACAACATAATGGAAACTAATACGGTAAATTGTTTAAAGTAATGAAAGATAATAGTTTTAGATAATTACCACTGAAATTTAATTTATAGATGTTTTTATATGAAAAAAACCAGTTAAACACAATCAAAAGCCATCTATGCGGTTTTCAGTAAGTGAAAAATAATATGAAATAGTCCCCAAATGGCGATTTTGGACTAGCGGATTGCAATTCCGTAACTACAGGTACATTTACTCGTATGTTAGAGCAAGAGTAGTTGCGAGTAAACACGAGTGCAAATAAGTAAAAATGATCAGAAAAGGAACGCAGCTAATATTGAAATAAAAATCATATAAAAAAAATTTAGCTTACTTCATTATTTAATTTTTCAGGAATATCAAAATTAAACAGTTTGATATGTTATTAGTAGATTTAGGTAACATCTTTCCGGATGCATCTGCCATAATATCATCAAGATGTTCAAACTTGATTGCAAAATTTCACACACAAAACTAAAAAGCAGAAAATAAATACAGACAGATTTATAACCCAAAAAAATTCCTAACAACATACATAGTCCTGAAAATTTGTAATTGTGAATTTGTATTAGCTATGAAAATATTTGTAAGATTTAAAACGAAAAAACGTGGGGCGCATGTATGATAGATGCGAATGATTTCTCAACCCAGCTATAAACAATACTACGGAGTGTAGAGTCTGTCTGGGGCTCGGAGACTTTATTTTTTACTTTTTAGTTCGTTTTAAAAACGTTTTATATTAAAAAGTTTTTTTTTATTCAAGTATTTTTTAAATAAAATACCTAATTAAATAATTTTTTTTTTGCAAAATTGGAAAGGTTGGACAATTTCCTATGAATAATGTTTAGACATATATTTTTATGTTTTGATATGACTTGTAAGCAGTGCAATATCAAAACCTATGTATGAATTAATATTTTTCTGAGACTGTTTTCAGTGCTCAATTTTTACAATTTCGGGAATCTTTTGCCACTAGTTGGGCGCCAGTTTATAACACGTTAAATGTTCTTTATTAGTCAAAACTATGTTGCGTATCATAGTATACACACATATATATGTGTGTATATATGTATGCAGTCTCTCAAAATTCGCCTTGATATCGCACTGTACACGTCGAACAGTCGTATCAAAAACAAACGTACAGCACTGAGCCCAGTCTGTCAACAAAACCAGCACCGATACCGCACTGTTACGCCGTACAGTCGTATCACAAAAACTCCAACAACAAACAGCACTGAAAACAGCCTGTAAAGCCGTTCAATTATCGGCGCTACTGGAAAAACTATCAGCACTGAATACAGGCGTAAGGAACAATCAACCGTATTCTGTGGAATCTTTCGTTATATATCCACACAAATACCAACAGCCAACAAACAGAAGCTCGCGCAAGAGCATTGGGACATCCAGTCAACGCAGCTGCAGAACCAGAACGCGAAAAGCATCTACACACTTTCAATTGCCCACCCGTTACCACCCACAGGGTTATATACTACTCGTAAAGGCCCGTCCTCACTACGCACAGTGTGACGAAAGGTATTGAAAATCGGAAATATATCATTTTTCACGAATACCAATGAAATGTCCTGAACTTTTTTCACATATACCCAATGTACAAAAGTAAAGTGATAATTCCTGAAATATCCCCTCCAGGACCGAAAAATTCCAACTGAAAGTTGTAGTTAAGGTCGCACGCAAATTCTATTTCAATCAGTTAGAAATTTGTGTGCGAAGTTTCAACAAGTTCTGTAAGAAAATAAAGTGAAAGTAAATTTTTTATCATAATGAATCCAACAGTATAGTATTATTTCATTAAAATTATTTAAATAAGAATGATATACAGGGTGTCCAACGAAAAGTAACAAAGCGGCCGGCTGTGGATAGGTTTTGGATAGACGAACAAAAAATCGTATGGGTGGGGGGGGGGAGAAATCGTAACGGTTTAGCCGCTAGGGCGTTTTAAAGTTTTTTTGCTAGAGTTTTACATATCACCCTGTATTTTTGTAACCCTATGACCTATTTTCATAAATAAGGTATCAGTGTACGCAGAATACTCCCACCTATCTAAAGCTGTAAAAAAGAAGGTTCTACCGTACCAGGTTCCAGAGCAATGAGTCATCGAAGTCAAAATTTTGGTTTTTTTTTACTAAAATTTCAACTAAAACCACCATTTTCTCCAAAAAATACGTGATAAACCTAAACTTTTTTTGCAAAATTAGAAAGCATGGACAATTTCCTATGAATAATGTCTAGAGAATTTTTATGCTACGGCCTTTACTTTTCAAGTTATTAGCAAGTTTGATGTTGAAATTGACCTTATTTGGTGCTTATTTGGTACTTTTTAGCAAAGCTTAGGTGAAAAAGTACTAAAAAAGACCCAATTTTAGCATTAAAATTGCTTTTAACTCCAAAAGTAGAAGTCGTAGGAAAAAAATTCTCTAGACATTATTCATAGGAAATTGTCCAAGCTTTCCAATTTTGCAAAAAAAAGTTTAGGTTTATCGCGTATTTTTTGGAGAAAATGGTGGTTTTAGTTGAAATTTTAGTAAAAAAAAACCAAAATTTTGACTTTGATGACTCATTGCTCTGGAACCTGGTACGGTAGAACCTTCTTTTTTACAGCTTTAGATAGGTGGGAGTATTCTGCGTACACTGATACCTTATTTATGAAAATAGGTCATAGGGTTACAAAAATACAGGGTGATATGTAAAACTCTAGCAAAAAAACTTTAAAACGCCCTAGCGGCTAAACCGTTACGATTTCTCCCCCCCCCCACCCATACGATTTTTTGTTCGTCTATCCAAAACCTATCCACAGCCGGCCGCTTTGTTACTTTTCGTGGGACACCCTGTATAACAATTTTGCTGACCATTAAAAAAATCATATAAAAATTATCACTTTCAATTCAATCGCAGAAGTTCCTTTAAGCTTTTAAAAAAATGGTAAAATATGGTACAAATGTGGTCTTCTACACATTTTAGTACAACTAATGTAGTTTCCAATAACATATAGTGGTGCCTTCGCAAACCCTCGCAAATTAACTTTTTTTAATATTTTTGAGAATGCGTCGTTTAAATCAGCGGAAACGATTTCATGGAGGCGCGTCGAAATTCTTCGAAAAATGAAGCTGTGGACCATTTGTTCACCAAAATTTTGACCCGAATACCTGAAGGTTTTGTACTGGAGGATAAGTTGGACGTCCAGGACATTATACGATTTGAATTTTTGAATTTAAATAAGAAATTCATTGGGTGTGGCAAACCTTGGGATCGTTTTGAAGAAAAACATTCTGATTATTTGGCTAAGGTTTTCAGTTTCGCTTTGAAAGACGATGAGGACGAGATTGAGGATGAGGTGTTCGGAAATCAAGACAAACAGCCCGGTCCATCGAAGCGTGGTCGTCCTTCAAGTGGTAAATTTAGTTCCTTCAGTGATCGACAAAAAAGGAACCGTTTGCCTACTTCATATTAGTTACAAACTCGAGCGTAGGTGTACAGGAAGAACAAGGTTAATCAAGCTGCGATCGATGATAGGAAGAAATCCATTCAGGAAGCGTTTTTTCTAGTAGCAGGATTAGGTAATACCAATGACGGTAATACGGCGACAAATTTCTTCTTGGAATGGGAGAAAAGTGCAAGAATTACTGGAGTTAATGCTATACTAATTAAAAATTTCAGGACAACCAATTAACATCAGAAAATTTGAAGCACTGACTAAGGATGCAGCAAATCTCTACGTTAGCCTGTATGACTGGTACTCCATGCCTGCAACTGTGCATAAGATACTTAAGGCGGAAACACACTATTAAAACCCGACCCAACGCAACGTGTCAACACCCGACATGAACCGTGCACATACCAACAAATAATATGGAAAATGTACGATTTGATTTGACTCAACACGCGTCACATCACATCGGATCGCGTCGCGTTTCAATAGTGTGCCTCCGCCTTTATGCATGGGTCAGACGTTATAAAGCATTTCCTTCTACCAATTGGAAAGTTCTCTGAAGACGCACAGGAAACTCATACAAAAGATGCTCGGCGATTTCGACTGGAACACACTCGGAAAACAGGTCGTATAGCTACGAATGAAGATTTAATTAAGCGACTGTTCCTCTCTTCGGGGACCAATACATCAAGTATTTAGGCGGGGCAAAGGCAAAGAAGAAAACTCCGAAAGATGAAGATGTGTTAAATATCTTAGATTTAGATGAAAATTATACAGATTCTGAGTACGAAGACGATGAAATTGATGTTGATTGTAATCCATATTGATTGTAAATATTATAATATAATAAAATTTGTATACAGAAACATGAAATTAATTTTTTACATTATATTTGAATACAAAAATTTTTTCTTCTACAAATCGCATTTGAAGTTTTCAATTTTCATATACTCCCATACAAACTTGGTATGTATAATTAATTATATTTCATTAAAGTTAATATAATCGACAAATTCTAATGATTATATATGAAAGTCCGCCCATTAAGCTGTCTACAAATGAGAATATCCTTTTTTGGTCCTGAATCCTTTTTCGTCCTTTTTCGCAAAATGCATGAAAATTATTTTTAGATTGCAAGGATTATGGTTCTAACATTCAATATCCAATCCCATATATTTTTCCGTTTTGTCCCATAACCTCGTCACACTGTGCTACGCGGACTTAGATCCCACGCGCTTTTGACCGTACGGCCAGACAAAAGCGCGCGTGTTGCTTTAATTTTCTGAATCAGGAGTGAGAAAAGAATCAATTCGCATTCCGTACGCGCTTTTGAAAAGCTCATACTGTGTAGACGTACAATGCGCCGCCTGCGGAGAAATAAAATGTATGGGAAGCTCTCTGGCGGGCGGACGCCGCCACCTCCGACGGGCCAATCTATTTGGGCCTTTAAGCACAGCCTTTTGTGCGCGTAGTTTTGCCGCACGGCCTTTACCATGGACAAAGTCGTAAAAAAGTCATAAAACCATAATGGTGGGTCCACACTACGCGGACTTGGGTCGTACGCGCTTTTGCCTTTTTTTCATATCGAGTTTTATGACTTTTTTACAGTGGCGAATTTACACTTTTGCGGCCAGTAGGCTATTCAAATTTTGCCGCCCCTATTGGGCCTTTCCACACTAGTATTCTTGCAGCATTATTCAAACCGGGTTTTTAGGAAAGGGGAAGAGAATCAAGGAGAATTGTCTACAAAAAGTGATGAACTTGGAGAGAAATGTGCAGCACATTTCAAACCTATTTCTCGGTCTTCAACTCACTAACACAAATAGAGAAACAGTTTAGGGTCTCAGAAACATCAAGCACTCAATTCGAAATGATCAGAAAAGCACACGCACACATTCAAGTACTAAATCGGAATATGAATGCTTACGCCGCTGCAAGAACACGGGTGTGGAAATCGTGGTTGTTATCAATCTGGTTTGCATACTGCAAAATGAAGACTAGTGTGGAAAGGACCATTGACCTCTACAATTTTTTGTCAGATTCTGGATTATTTTTACAACCCAACGATTTAGTTAAGATTGCACAAGAAATAGTTTTTGGGTATATTTCTGAGCTAATGAAAGCTCAATCATGTTCTACTAATATGGCGGGGTAAGGTATGCCTTAATACTACTTATACAATAATGTACATTCGCTAAACGTAAATAAATATTAATTTCGCTTTCAGTTCAAAAACAATATATTCAATTATCTGGTAACAATCTGGCTGATGATGAGGGTTAAATTCAATTAATTAAGTTATGAAAGTTTTACAATATCTTTTTGCGCGATTTTCTATTCGCAAAATCATCAATTATATGAAATTGTATGATTTTGTCGTATGAAATCTTGTTCATTAGTTTTGACAAATGAGCTAAGACGTTTAGCTTTTCTTGGCTTAAGGTAGACTATAGATAATTTATCACCCGTTTTAAGCAAGAAAAGCTTCTTTCACCCGAACGATTTGTCGCTGGTCTACATAGAGCCATGTGAACTGCTATATCCAAGTTGGGATAAACGTTTTGCAAATTCTGTTTCGCAGGAACGACGATAGACTTTATTTTCAATGATCCAGAATCTGGTTTTACCAAAATTCTTTCAGAAGAAAGGTGGCATGGAAAATGTATGCATTCTTGAGCTAAGTCAGTCTCTATATCATTAGGATACATTTCTTCCAAGAGAAGGGCTTTTCCGTAAGGGTTGATGATGACAATTCACTCATCTTGGTCAGAAATGAAAACTTTTCACCGAATCTATTGTAGGCCTCCTGCCGTTTTCCCAATTCGGATACGAGGCTATAAGTCCTGTTACAAGACGGACTGAGGGCTTGACTTGAACTTGAACTGACAGTTTAATCCGCGGCGACAGCTTACCTAATTGAAAGCTTGCCTTCAAGCTCGCTTGTTTTTTGTATGCAGGGGGTCTTGCATAAAGTTACAAAGCGGCCGGCTGTGGATATGTTTTGGATAGACGAACTAATTACGATATTAGCAAGTTTTGATGTAAAAATTGCCTTTATTTGGTACATTTTTCACATAAGCTTATGACGAAAAGTACCAAATAAAGCAAACTTTAACATCAAAAGTCTTCAAAAATGAAGGCGGTATCACCGTATACCGGCCGTACGACTGAAAAAAAATTGATCAACTACCTATTTTTTGTAGAAAAAGGCAGTTGAAGTTGACATTTTTGTTAAAAACACCAAAATTCATTCATAACTCTTGAAGTTGGTACGGTAGAACCTTCACTTTTACAGCTTTAGATAGGTGGGAGTATTCTGCGTGCAGTGCTACCTTATTCATGAAAATGGCATATAGGGTTACAAAAATACAGGGTGATATGCAAAAGACTAAAACAAATCTCATAACGCCCCAGCGGCTAAACTGTTAGGATTCCCCCACCCATACGATTTTCCGGCCGCTTTGTAACTTGATGCAAGATACCCTGTATACTGCTACGACTTGCTTAATTCCATGGCCTTTTATTCGAAATACTAAAAATTTATCTAAGTGGTGAAACATTTCACATGTTGAATTGTTTGCGTGGACCTAATAACATTTAGGTATATAAATATGAATCTTTTTAATGTCTGTAAGACAAAAAAAATGTTTTGCCTCAAATTGGGTAGAAGGAATATTTGAAAACAATGCTTTCGAAAACAATTCGCAGAGTGCCGTAAACGACAACAAAGAAGCCAAACCCATGAAGTGGAACTACCAAATAGATTCTGAGTTCCCGAGTCAACAATGCCAGAGGAAAAGGAACCCATACCACGATTAGTTTGCTATGGATGTGGTAAACCCAATGTTGTAAGAAGTAAATGTCCGAAATGCAACCCGAAATCAAGTACTTCAGCAAATGCATTCGACTTTTGTAACTTGAAAATCGGCAATATTCATACGGTAACAACACGTTCAAGCCCTATGGTGACAATTAGAATCAGGTGCGAAATCTAGCGGAGCATCACACACGCTTTACCAATGTTTGTTGAAGTTAGGTCATATATTCAAAGAAAGAAACTTAAGAATTACCATGGCAGATGGAATACCAAGACCACAGAAGGTCCTCACTGCTCTAGCCGAGACACAAGTGAAGGGACGTACCGTTGAAACTGAATTTATAGTGTTACCAGGCCGCAGCAACAATGGTACACTTCTCGGAGTTTACTTCATAGAGGATGCTGGCATAGTTATCAAAGGACATGGAACTTCGTAGATAATCCTAATAGTCACTTCGACCTTATTTATGAAAATATGATACCGTCGCCCTAGTTGAAAAGTCATGTGCCCTTAGAAAGAAATGTTCCTACACATAAACATTCCGATGAGCCTATGGAATACGGTCCAGAACAAAACACCAATCGCCATCATGACCTACTATAATTACGTCCGATTCAATATCACCTACTCCAGGGAAGAATTTAGATCTCGCTAAAATATACTTGCCATCAAAGAAGCGCAAGCTTAAACTAGCAAAGCTTTTCGATCAGAAAACTAGCATAGCTGGTATTGACTTCGAAGAAATTCTTCGAGAAGATGAAGCTCAAGAATTGGAAATGTCAGAACTAGAAGAGCTTAATCAGTTAATTTTTAATTACAAAGCCGTTTGTGTACTTATGTACGCGCATTAGAAGTTATACTTCTTTGGCGTGATTTAAGACTAATGTTTAATTTCCATGCAAATAATTTATTGGATTTTTTTATTATTTGCGTGCGTTGGCAGGTGGAAGCATCATGATGCCGACACACTCCAGCTTGTCGGTTCTTTTCAGCAATGCTTCGCCAGCTGGATCAGCTTTTATCTACCTGCGAATACTACCAATATTTCTAAGCCTTACTCTCTTCCTTTTGGTTCTTTGCGCCTTACCTTCTGATGGAGCATATTTAGCGTCTCCTCCACTTTATTCTTTACTGTGCGAGGTCGTAACTCATCTCTCCATGCTCTCCCGTGACCCTTCCATCCACATTTGTTATGAACCTGTGGGTCCATCGACCTTGAGTAGATTTACTCCACCTCCTTTCCACTACTGAAATAAACGTCACTTCTAAATTATGTTCAATTCCCTAGCTTCTTCTTCTAATAGTTACTCAATTGAATTGAGCGGCTTTTGGTAACTGAAATATGATACGAAGAGCATTTGAGCTATTTTTTTTGGTGGACTTGGAAGCACATTTTTCTAGACAAGTTGTTCTTATTTACAGAGGTTATACAGGTTTTTATGCGCCCCATGTTTTTATTTTAGTCGGTTAAAAGTCCCAGAATATTACTTAATTCGCTGACGCAGCGACACAAAATGCCCCATTACTGCTACTATTCCAGAAGGTCCATGATCGTGTTCTAATTATTTTCTAGTTTTTGGTACAGCAGATTTAAAATAAAACCATTTAACTTAAAAGTTTTTTTTACCCATTTTTATTATATTCTTTTTAGTCTTAATTCCGTCATTTTTGGATTTTACTTTTGTTAAGCTTGGTATATTACTTTTAAAATAAAAACCCGTAAAATCGTTTTTAAACACATTTTTACATCGTCTGAAGTTAGTTACATTTTATGTTAATAGTGATGCCCTATTATACAGCGGTTTATTCCGTAACAGCTCGGCCTTCCTGACAAGCTGAATCGTCTCGATTCTCGGTTGGTTCGTCATTCTCGTAGTCGTCTTCTTCATCCAGTAGTTCTTCATCGAAGCCTTCGCACCATCGTTTCATGTTGTCCGATGAGTAGATCGAGTTGAATTTCCGTTGAGTCCGTTGAGCTTCTGAAATGTCTTCTATTACATATCGGTCATGTTCTAGTACCTTGGTGACAATGTAGGGACCCTTGTATTTCGGATCCAATTTCCGAGACTCGCCTGTAGAAATAGAAGGTCGATCTATTAGGACGAGTTCCCCAATGCTATATTTCTACGGAGGAGAATGTTTCGAATCAAATCGGCGTTTTTGGTAGAGTTGCGACTTCTTAATAACTTCTTCCACGTCCTTCCGTAACTTCTCTAATTCGTCGACCAATACCTGATCGTTGCTGTGTAGTGCGAGTAACACTTTATTTCCCAATGAATCTCTGGGTTGAAATCCAAAAAGTAAGTTATGAGGAGATTGCTTCGTAGTGTCGTTGGAGCATGAGTTCATACCCCACTGGAGTCTGTGAAGATGTTTATCCCAATCTTCCGAATTGCTACTCATAGTTGACAAAGCATGGAGGATCGTCCTGTTGCAGCGCTCGATCTGTCCATTTGCCCTTGGCGTTCTGACAGCGGTCAATATGTGGTTGATGTCATTATTACTGCAAAAATTCTTAAACGACTTAGAGGTGAAAGCTGTCAGTAATAATTCTAGCAGGAGTTTCAAAATATCTAAATATCTCGTTTAGAGTCTTAATTACTGGTTGCACTGATGTATTACGTACTGCCTTTAAGATGATGTATTTCGTGAATCCATCGATGATTCCTAGCACGTGTGTACATCCTCCACTGCTTTTAGGGAAGGACCTAGGTGGTCCATGTGTAATGTATGAAATGGAGTTGGAACCTTTTCGATGCAATGGAGCTCTCCCTCTGATTTGCCACTAGGTCGCTATGATATGATAAGCACATTCCACACAAGACGCAAGGTAATTTTTTACTGTCTTCTTTATTTTGGGAAACCAATAGTCCCTCATTAGAAGTTCTAGTGTTCTATTTTGGCCACAGTGCCCCACGTCATCGTGACAAGAGCGGATAATGCGTCCAAGCGCCGGAGCAGGCACTACCCATCTTAAGTTACCATTAAGATTCCTGTAGAGCCGATTTCGTTCCACCACAAAGTGTTGATGAATTTGCTTCTCCTCGTTACTCTCTGCCTTCCGTTCCAGAATCTGCACAATATGTTTCAACTTAGGGTCCTGCAGTTGTATAGTCATAAGCCAATCCTCGGTATCTATTTCCACTGGAACAATCTTAAAACCGGCAACATCACATTCTGATGATTCATCGTGAGGATTTCTACTAAGACCGTCCACATGTGAGATACTCTTTCCTTTTCTATATTCAATTTCCAAATCATATTCCATAAGCTGCAAGAACCATCGAGCGATCCGAGGTATTATGTTTTTCTTGTTTAAGGTTGCCTTTAAGGATTCACAATCGGTAATGACTTTGAAGCGTTTCCCTAGAAGATAAGCTCTGAATCTGGCTACTGACTCCACAACAGCTAGCGTCTCCAGCTCGTAGCTGTGATAATTTCGTTCGAGGTTGGTAGTTTGTCTACTAAAATAAGCCGCAGGACGAAGTTCGGTATCCGTATCCCGTTGAAGGAGAATTCCTGCCAACCCTAACGAACTCGCATCCGTGTGAAGTTCATGCTCTCTTTCAGGATCGTATAGTGTGAGGAGAGGTAGTGTAGTCAAAATGTCCTTGAGTTTGTCAAAGGCTATCTCCTGTTCTTGTGTCCATGAAAATGGGGTATCCTTCTTAGTGAGAGCTGTCAGAGGTTTAGCTATTAATGCATGATTGGGAACAAATTTCCTAAAATAACTAGTAATTCCCAAAAATTGCCGAAGTTCATGTAAATTCTGTGGTCTTGGAAAATTTCGCACAGCCTCAATTTTCTTATTATTCGGACGTATTCCATAACCATTTATGTCATATCCTAAAAATTCTAACTGCTCCTTAAAAAAGAATGACTTTGTAAGTTTCAGTGTTAGTCCTTCCTTAGAGAGAATTTCTAAAAACTCCCGAAGTATTTTCATGCCCTCGTTAAAGTCTCGACATGGAATGAGAACGTCGTCCATATACACTAGCAATCGTCCGGTAGTTATTTTTCGTTGGATGTCACTCATCATTCGTTGAAAACAAGACGGCCCATTTGATAAGCCGAATGGCATCCGCTTAAATTCGAATTCGCCGTCTGGTGTCACAAATGCTGTAAATTTTCGACTCTGTTCAGATACTGGGATCTGGTAATAGCCCGACGCCAAGTCCAGACCTATAAACATAGTGGCCCCCTGAAGCTGCAAGAATAAATCCTCGATGAGTGGTAAAGGGTGTTTATCCTTAACCGTAATAGCGTTGAGGCGACGATAATCAATGACCATGCGATCTCCTCCATCCTTCTTCTTCACAATAAAGCAGGTGATGCATATGGTGAATTGGATGGCTGGATAATGTCGGCCTCCAACAATTCCTGAACCATTTGTTTTATTATTGCCAGTTGTGTATAAGCCAATCTATACGGTCGTGAACTGATGGGATCATTGGACTTCACAGAAATTTCCAACTCGTAAGAAGATGTACGTCCTAATTCTGCAACATTTGTCGCGAAACAGTTTTGGAATTCGTTTAAGAGTTCAATGAGCTTATGAGACTGCTCATAATCAAGTTTTCCACAACTCACATCCTTGAGAAGAATTCTCTGAAACGATTTGGCTGCCTGGTCTGTAAACGGCTGCCTGCTACTATTTGTGCTCAGGTTATTGGATAAACCCGAAGCTATCTTCCTAAGAGAGACTGGTGCACTTCTCTTCTCAATAGACGTTTCGGGATCGCTTGTTATCTCGAATCTATTCTCACCTCCATGCAAGCAATGTTTTTGGTTATGCTGACCTGTAACGTTCGTATCCTTGCACTCAATTTCCTTAGAAGCAAGTTGTTTATTTGCATTATAAATTCTGACGAATCCTTCGTTTTTTGACATATCGATATTGGGTAAATTCAAGAAATTTTTTCTTATAAGAATAGGTCGCGAGAGAAGTCTATCCTCCACAGCATACAATTCAACGGTGGCTTCCGCCTCGTCTACCTGTAAATGCGCGACAATTCTACCCAATGTGTGACACGTACCGTCTGCGAATCCAAAAAGCGGTTTTCTGCATCGATCTAGAGGCAATTGCAGCGCGTTCACCACTGACATTCTCACAAGTGTGACTTCACTGCCTGAGTCAATATCCCCTGTGGTGATAAACCTCTTATCCAGAATGATGTTCTTCTCAAATTCATCCACAGTTATCCGTGAAACAGTTGCGTGTTTAGTTTGGTTGCATTCCGCCTCAACGTGACCCACCTTGTTGCACACTCTGCACCTTTTATTTTTCTGAGGTCGTGGACATTCTCTGGATAAATGTCCCACTTGGTTACAATTGTAGCACTTTACCGGCCTCGGAATTCTTCTGTCATAAGTGTCTCTAGCATTACTACTGCTGACTTGTTTGTCAATGACATGCTCGTTGTTGCGCTTGTTTGAAAAACTTTTCACTTCCTGGTACCACTTTATCTGATTTAGCAACTCATCAGTGCTGTTGCACTTGTTCAGTGAAAGGCCCTTTCTTAAATCTTCATCGTCTAAGCCGTTGATGATATATTTCGTTGTCGATTGGGTACTGAGATTTGCTCTAGCGGCAATAGCCAGCATTTCATAAAAATAACTTTCAACGTTTTCCGTTGCCATTTTCTTCCTTTTCATCAGCTTCATGTGGATATCCGCCTCGTCCGCGTACGATGGAAAAGCGATGCAAATATCTCTCTTTAACTGCTCCCACGTAACTATGTTGGTGCCTTTGCTAAGCAACCAAAACTTTGCAGCCCCTTGGAGTTTAGTTGAAGCTGTGAGTAGTGTTATTTTGTCCGTCATATTGTATATTATCCTCAAATTGTCTACATTTTGCACCCATAATTTCGCTGATATAGCATGTTTTGCTGCTGGGTCGAATTCTGGAACCAATAAACTAAGGTCAGTGAAAGGAAGGCATGATGAGGCACCAGCTAGACTCGTACTGTTAACCTGTAAAGAACCGATTTGTCTTTTAGTTAATTCTAATTCTTGCCTCAATACTTCCTTTTCCCGTGTCAAAATCTCGATTTCGCGTTGCTCTAGAGATGATAAACGTAATACACTGCGATCTATGTGCTGCGTCGTCGTATTTTTGCGTGCCACGTTTTCGTTGGATTCCTCTTCCGACTTGTCCGCTTCAATCATGGTTGACGTTGTGATGAACGTTCCCGTGCGTCCTTCTATGAACGACTCGTTGCCCTCTGCCATTTCAGCCATGATTTCATCTTGATCGTCGGCCATAATACACTGCACCACAAGATTTTTTTTTTTCGTTGTGTAGTCCCAATATTTGTCAAAAGCAAAAGAGTTCGCGTGCAAAAACAAAATTGCGATTTTTCCGGATGGTCGCGATTTATACACGGACCCGATGATGATTTAACGAGCGATGTGTAATCATCCCACTTCTGAATTGTTAAGCTTGGTATATTACTTTTAAAATAAAAACCCGTAAAATCGTTTTTGAATCTTTTATTCACGCACGTACAATCAATCTGACATTTTTATATCGTCTGAAGTTAGTTACATTTTATGTTAATAGTGATGCCCTATTATACAGCGGTTTATTCCGTAACACTTTTTACAAAATTCTGGTGAAGTGATTTGTTATGCATACCATATTTCCAGAAATCGAATCCTCGCCAAAATCGTACCGCCATATTGGCGCCGCCATTTTGATTTTTTTTAAATTTTGACCACAGATTCGTCATTTGTGACCTTAAAAACTCCCCGATACCGATTTTCAATGGATTCGGAACACATTTGCAAAATTCATCCGCCATTTTAAATTTTCAAATTTGACTACAGAATCGTCATTTGCGGCCCTAAAAATCTCCCGATACCGATTTTCAATGGATTCAGAAAACATTTGCAGAATTCATCCGCCATTTTTAATTTTCTAATTTTGACCATAGAATCGTCATTTGTGGCCCTAAAAACCTCCCGATACCGATTTTCAATGGATTCAGAACACATTTGCAAAATTCATCCGCCAAATAGGCGCCGCCATTTTGAATTTTCAGAATTTGACCACAGAATCGTCATTTGTCGCCCTAAAAACCCGGAACAATTGAAAAATTCGTCCGCCATCTTAGAACCGCAATCTTGTTTTTTTTCAAAATTGCCAGAGTGCATTGATACGTTATCTCAATGTGTGTGCAAAGTTTCATAAGAATCGGTTTAGTAGAAGTAGTTGAAAAAGCTGTCGCAAGATTTGACCCAAACAAATATACGAGGTCAAGCTAAATAAAAGCATTAATATCTTGTTCATTGTTTTATTTTCCCAAATAATAACAGTATATATTTTGTATTATATATTCAAACTAATTTCTGATTGAGTAATTATATTAAGTTTTAACCATTCAAAATCATTAGTAAAACAGTAAATAAGTATCGCTTATTGTACAGTTGCCATATAGCTTTATTATTATCTTGGCCAGTTTCACACGGCCCGACAAACAACCAAGAAAATTCTTCTGAAAAAGTCGGCTGGTGTAAAACTGGCCCTTAGAAACTCGCGCTTAGGTGATGAATAGAACACGGATCGGATTTCCCTCCATAGCCTCGCGACAGAACCCCTCACCCAGCAACGCCGTGCACAGTAAAATCGTCTACGAATCTTCATGCCTACAAAAAACCCAAACCTTCGCTTAGCTGATGAATCGCACAAGAAATTTATTTCCCTCCATAGCCTCAGGATAAAAACCCCCTCACCCATTGACATCCTGAAAAGACATCAGCTAAAGAATGGGAGTTGAAATGCTTGCCCTCCATACCCCTTCGCCTATATTCTCCGTTGCGTCTCGCGTTGCGTCTCGATTCCTAAAAAATCACTCTCATAATATTTTCAAAACGCGCCTAATAGAAATAATTGAGTCTTGCGAATCCTCTTGCGCAGCGCCTGTTGTTCTTGTACCTAAGAAAGAAAGCGGTACTCGAGTATGCAGACTACAGAAAATTAAATGATATCACTAAACACGACAGCTTCCCTTTGCCAATGATGGATGATATGTTGCACCAGGCAAAGCAAACAAACTATATGTCAACGCAAGATCTCCGAGCTGGATATTGGCAACTAGCAGTGAAACCAGAAGACCAAGAAAAAAACGCATTTGTGACACCACTGGGACTTTACAAATTTAAAAGAATGCATTTTGGCCCACCATTCTCCACACATGATTTTGATGACTCATTACTCTGGAAGTTGATAGGGTAGAACCTTGACTTTTATAATTTTAGATAGGTGGGAGTATTCTGCGTACACTGATACCCTACTCATGAAAATAGGTCATAGGATTATAAAAATACAGGGTGATATGAAAAACTCTAAAGGAAAAACTTCAAAACGCCCTAGCGGCTAAACCGTTACGATTTCCAGCCCCCTCCCAAAAGAGTTTTTGTTCGTCCAACCAAAACCTATCAACAGGCGGCCGCTTTGTAAACTTAAAGGATACACCCTGTATGATAGCGTTGTCAATTGGAAAATCAGGTTTTTACTGACTTAGAAAAATTAGGTAAATTTTCAACTACCGCTAGTACCAAAACGGTGAGTCGGATAGAGATACTTAAGTAGTGAGATTTGTAGGAAATTTTGTGCTCTTTCATTTAGGATATAAATGTTATCGACGAAAAGTTGATAGTTTCCGATTTATAAGCGAAAAACCGCGAAAAAGTCCGAATTTTTTCATATTTTTGCAGTTTTCTCAATGTTCCGTCACGAAATTTTGTCAGCAAACCTCGGATTCGGATTCAGCACCCCAAGATACATAAGAAACCGAAGAAATCAAAACTACCCCAAAACTTTCCTGATCTAAACACTATTTTACTGGACTATATGGGCTGTAGCCAAATTTCGGGGCTACATTGAAGGCGCGGAAATAACCCAGTTGATTACAAGTTATGCGCGGGTAATCAATTTATTACCGCCTATGACATGCCCGTGTAAAAGTCATTCATTCTTTACGCGTAAATCCGAAGCGGAATCGATTTAGAATCGATATAATTAATGCTGAACTAGTCCTGAATCAATTCCAGTTGCAACTGGGTAAGTCACCAACGGGGAGATTAGCTCGTTGGGCATTACAATTGCAACCCTACACAATACAAATAAAGTACATAATGGTGTGGCCACACTACGCGGTCTTGGGTCGTACGCGCTTTTGCCTTTTTTTTCATATAGAGTTTTATGACTTTTTTACGACTTTTTTACGACTTTGTCCATGGTAAAGGCCGTGCGGCCAAACAACGCGGACAAAAGGCTGTGGTTAAAAAGGTACATTGTGCGTCCACACACTATGAGCTTTTCAAAAGCGCGTACGCCGTTTCAAATGAGAATTGATTTTTTCTCACTCATGACTCAGAAAATTAAAAGATCACGCGCGCTTTTGGCTGGCCGTACGACCAAAAGCGCGTGGATTCTAAGTCCGCGTAGTGAGGACGGGCCTTAACAGGGCGAACAAATGTAGTCGCAGATGCCTTATCACGCCCGCCATGTGAGGACAACGCAAACACATGCGGAATATGCAGTATCACCATCGATGTTATTATATATGTACCTATATTTAGTTATTTTAAATTACTGAGATATGCCCTTTTCGAAATTTACGGTATTGGGTAAACAAAATTTAAAATAAAAAACCATATTAATTTGGCGAAACTTTTATTTTAGGTATCTAAAGACTAAAATTAAAGATAATTAATAGACTTTCTTTAAAAATCTTCTTCTGCATGCTACTGGTTTCTATACGGGTTTAAGGTTGAAGAGTGTGCAATTGGCCTGTGTGCAATCGCTCTGTTTCCAACCTAAATTCCTTACGGAAACCTAGTTTTTGCTATGCAGGCGTGGTATAAAATAGTTTTATTTAATGAATCAATATCGGATAAAAAAATAATCGATGTAACCTTTACCTGCAAGTCATTGTCAGAATCAGAAGAACTCATTGTGGAAACACAACGGTACGTGTTTACTAGCAAATTTCAACGTAATGACTGATAGATAATGCAATATGTTTGTTGTATTAAATCACGTGAACAAAAGACACAAAATTATTATGGTGGCTAACGAAGTTCGAAAAGGGCACATCTCTTATAGAGTTGTGACCTTTTCGAAATTATTTGGCGCCATGCCATGAGGTCGACAGTAGAACTCGTACTAGATATGTGCGCCTTTTTTGATCATAGTAGGTACAGGGAAGCATTTAGAACATACTGATTAGTACAGTACAGATGTAATATTGATGCGCCAAAAATTCTTGGAAAGATGATTTTTCATAAATCGTTAATGGAGCATAAAAGAAGCTTAATTCTAAATTTGAGGGAAATTTCGAGTGGACGTTTTTTGGAAAACTCAAAAAAATTTTGAAAAGCGTTTTTCTCTGAATCTACGCATTTTAGAGAAAAGTTGTTTGAACAAAAAAAGTAGAGGACATTGTTTCCTACAATTTGTTTCATAGAGGTCAGGCTGTACAACTTCAAATACAGAAGCTAGGTGGCGCCAAAGTTTCCAAAAAAGTGTTTTCGGTTTTTGTCCCAGAAAAAATGGTTTTTTTAGGAAAGTGTAAATCAGTAAATTGTTCCTCTTAAAAATGTCTACAACATTTATTTAAACTTTTTTTCCCTCCGACTTACCGTTCCAAAGTTATAGGCAGTAAATGCTACGCTGCGTAGTTAACGGTGCTATTGTTACTAAGAAGCGTCCATTTTTCAGTTGCTATGCGAGTTTTCGAGAGTGTAAGCGTCAAAACTTTGCTCTTGTAAAATGAGTGTGTGTTTTTTTTGTAAAAATATTGTACTCAAATTAACCTGTGTGCCGTCTTCAGAGCACAATTCTCACACTTCAGCACGCTATAACTTTGGAACGGTAAGTCGGAGGGAAAAAAAGTTTAAATAAATGTTGTAGACATTTTTAAGAGGAAAATTTACTGATTTACACTTTCCTAAAAAAAAACATTTTTTCTGGGACAAAAACCGAAAACACTTTTTTGGAAACTTTGGCGCCATCTAGCTTCTGTATTTGAAGTTGTACAGCCTGACCTCTATGAAACAAATTGTAGGTAACAATGTCCTCTACATTTTTTGTTTAAACAACTTTTCTCTAAAATGCGTAGATTCAGAGAAAAACGCTTTTCAAATTTTTTTTGAGTTTTCCAAAAAACGTCCACTCGAAATTTCCCTCAAATTTAGAATTAAGCTTCTTTTATGCTCCATTAACGATTTATGAAAAATCATCCTTCCAAGAATTTTTGGGCGCATACCCCGATTTTCCAGTCCAGCTGTACTGTACTAGATATCAAAAAACGTATTTGTCAAAAAATGCGAGATGTGACCTTTTCGAAATTGCATATTCAATTAAGGGCGGGACTACAATCATCTAGGTGTGGTTAGATTGTAGTATTGCCAAAATTATATTGTTACTATGATAGCGATTGCTACATCGAAATAAACCCCCTCCTGCTTCCAATGCAATCTTGTAAAAGCCGTTCGTATTCCTTCTTCATACAGGCTCTCTTTTAGGGCACGCATGATCCCTGGTAATTCTCATCAAGAGGATGAGGTATATCCGTTGGCCTCAAATTCTTCTTTACCATTTTTCTTCAGGACGCGAGATGTGTATAAATGAGCTTAACGTCAACAAACAAATGCCCTGGCCCTAAAAATATGCCCCCCACCCTGGTACATAAGAAATTTGCCCCACCTTTAGCTAATCATCTGCGCAAACTTTTTGTCCTGTCATACTTTTCCGGAGTTTATCCCAATTCTTGGAAACTAGCTCATGTTCAGCCCATTCCGAAACAAATGTGAACACAACGACGCTTCTAACTATCACTCAATAGGAATTACTTCTGCTTTCTCCAAAATCATGGATAGGGGGGCAATATGTAGTGTATATAAATAAGCGCGTGCCGTAACTATCTCGGACAGGTGGAAGTGCGATCATCACCTCTCCACATGGTGGCCACTAGAAGCTGTTCTCAAAGGGATTTGATAATATGATTTGCCCTACCAAGCCAAGTTGTAAAGTTATCGTTTCTGCATGGCAGTGGGTGGATTTTGCATATTCGTTTACGTTGTCATCTGGGCACCGGGCGCCAGTTGTATAATGCCTTACGCTGATATGGAGGCTCAGTCAGGGTGAACCTTCCCCTTCCGGCCATATTCATGGGACTTTTATGGAATAATTAAGTGGTAGAGGACCAAGGCAATGAGGGAGTTGGGGAGTACCACGGAGCGGACCCGTACCTCGCTTTCGCAAACTCCTTCCCAACAGACCGAAGAACGGAGCGCTTTCAGGACTCGGGAAGCCAAGAAGAAGACCCAGATAGCCCCCACTCTGCCCAAAGTTTCTGATCCCCAGAATATTAACAGCATCAGGTCCGATGTTATCGAACCGAAGGCAGGACTGCAGTCAGGAATACGGGAAGCTACACTGATAAAAAAATTGTCTTGATTCCAGCAATTCGATAGTCTTCGTTTCGTTGTCTTGAGTAGAAAAATTTTTCAGTCTTAACATGAGAATGCTGTCTCAGAGGAAGACACTAGAAATTCTTGAGCCAAGCAAAAGTATTTCTTCGTTCAATACTTATATTTTTCGACCAAGATATTTCTTTCTCGAACTAAGATTGTTTAATTTTTTACTCAAGAAACTAAATTCTTAATTCATCGGACTTTTTTCGTTTACCGCACTTTCACGCTCTAAAAATGTATCACAAACTATTAAGACCGATTTTAGAACTTGAATTTTTTTCAATTATAATATCATCGGTTTCGTAATTTTTTTAACTTCAAGTCAACTTTTGTCTTCATCCAAGACAATAAAACCAAGACTATGAGTATTGCTTATCCCGAGACAATTTTGTTTTCGTTATATCCAAAACATGAGTTGCTTGGTTCAAGAAAAAATGCTTTAAGCCAAGAATTTTTTTTTATCAGTGTACACTTAGCCGGGATCGCCGTAGCAATAGTACGGTTTCCAACGAGACCCTGCTCGAACAGTCAAGTAGAACCGACAAGTCACTAGGCAGATTGTTAACCCTGTTCTAGTCTACAATTATAAAATAGGGGGTGTAGTACTATAGGCCAAGGTAGTGGCCACGGTACTTTTGAACCCAACACAAAAAAAGGCTGATGGACTATTTTTAATCTTACCAAATCCATGATCGTTAACTCATGTCCAACTCTATCAACAGGGATATCGCACTCACCCTTGATTGGGGCCGTAAGATTCGAGTCGAATTCCACGCATCCAAAATAAAATACTGGACTATCTATATAAATATAATTGGAGTGTCTGCATGTCTGTCTGTTTGATCGCGCTAATCTCGGAAACGGCTAATCCGATTGCGATGGGACTTTCACGGGAAGATTTAGTATTGGGATGTTTTAGGCTCCACTCAGGCTTTTGATGCAGAAGGAAAACTTGATCCCATAGTCGGAGAAAAGCGAGTGGAAACTTTTTCTATCATTCCAATTGTAAACCTCAAAGCTCGGAACGGTTAATCCGATTTCAGGACTTTCACGGGATGATTCAGAATGTTCTTAGGGGTTTAGCCTACTTTTCACTATGATCCGACTATCGGGTCAGACCGAAAACATGACTCGATAATCGAAGGAACGCGAATTAAATGCTGCCACGGCGAGATATTGTTCTTTCAATTTGCGGAAACACTGTAAAGATTACGGTTTGACATCTCCGCAAATGATGGATGGGTCTAATGATAATTTAAACAGAGAATATATCGAACACAATGAACAAGCGGGAACAAAACGTTGAGGACGCGACGCCATGGGGCAAGTTCTGCACAGGGTGAGAGACGTATTCTGAATATGATTGTTGTCCATGTAGCACAAAATTTTTCCGATAGGTGCCGCTCAACATCGCATTTAAAAAAGCTGAAACACATTTTTTATAAGTAACTATAAATAATTTTATTTTTTTTATGTGGCAGTGCCAAGCTCAGCAATCACCCTTTGTACTACCAGTCCGTTATGTCGTTTGTCACGTCATGGTGCAATGTCTAGCAGGGAGCTTAGTAAGAGGGAATAGGTTAAGGGTTATGGGGGTTCGGGAGGGCGTTGACCCCGTGTAGAAAATTGCTAAAAATAGAAACTTTGTGAAATATATTAGCAGGAAGTTCAACTTAAAACACTGCCCGTTCCACTTCACTATAATTTTATTATATTTGATTAATTTGATGTAACAAACTGATGATATAGCACGAATTGTACAATTCAATTAATTCTTGATATTATTTTAGATTATAAAAGAAATTTTAACAACAAAAAAGTATTGGTACTCACGTCTGCTTGGAGGCAAGTGCAAAATAAAAGTAAAGTCAGCGTGGAGAAGGGGGTTCAACACGAGAAAAAAAATACCGTTTGAAATTTAGTACCGGAAATGATCTGAAGCTGTACTTAGCCATGAGAAATATACTTGCTGAGTAAATATGTGAATTGGAATGTGTACTAATGATTAGGTTCCGATTCCTTCTCGTGTTGAACCCTTACAAATGTTACACAATAATTCAAGATTTGTACATAGAGGTAAGATTTTGATACGTAAAGTTCCTTTTATCTGCGATCACGTCTCAACATCCTCCGGGGCGGCTCAGTGCAGCTTATGCAGTTAGCGTTGACAAGTTCACATGATGATTGGGCCATTTACACTCTGATGACCTCTGTTAGATTGTACAGCTATGCATCTGTGAATAAACAAGCAAGGGGGTATGGAAGAGGATACTAAGGATGGTGTATTGCGGTTGAAGCGGGAATAATGTTTGATTAATTGAGTGCATTAATTGGTAAATAGCGTTTAGTGTGCATGCAAATTAGACACTGGACACTTCCTCATCGGGGGTGGCAGCTGGCATAGAAGTTTCCATTGGTAGACGAGAAAGCTTGGTGATTGGTCTTCGAACTGTAGTGTGTTCCATGCGTATATCGGCAACTCGGACAAAACCATCATTTCCTGGATAAACATCTACGACTCGTCCTAAGGGCCATAGCATCGGGCTTAGTCGATCATCCTTTATGAGTACAAGATCGCCTTTCTGAAGATTGATTTGTTGGCTTGTCCACTTTGGGCGTTGCTGCAACCTCGCGAGATATTCGCTAGACCACCTTTTCCAGAATTGTTGAAACATCTGCTGTGTGAGCTGCCACCTATCCAATCGGTGTTGGTTAACACCTGAGATGTCTTCTTGTGGTGGGGCTAATAAGGAGTCGCCAATTAAAAAATGTCCCGGTGTGAGGGCGGTTAAATCTGTGGGGTCTGCAGTTATCGGGCATAGCGGCCGTGAGTTCAGGCAAGCCTCAATTTGAGTTAGTACAGTACACATCTCTTCGAAGGTTAATACGGCATTGCCTAAGATTCGCCGGAGATGAGATTTCGTGGATTTAATGCCAGCCTCCCAAAGGCCCCCAAAATGTGGTGAGTGTGGCGGTATGAAATGCCAAGTGACTCCTTTACTCGATATATTTTCAGCAACTTCTTTTTGGTTTGCAATGATAGTTTTTAGATAGGAGTTCGCTCCAACAAAATTTGTGCCACAATCACTGTAAAGATGCTTACATAAACCTCGCCTAGCTACGAATCTATGAAAAGCTGCTATGAATGACTGGGTGGTCACTGACCATTTCTAGATGTATTGCTTTAACAGTTAAGCAAACAAAAAGTGCAATATAGCCTTTGACTATTGGTGCTCCTCGTCTCTTGCTGGTTTTCACGTTTATTGGCCCACAATAATCCACGCCGGTATGTGTGAATGGTCGGCACATATTAATCCTTGGGGCTGGCAAGTGACCCATTAACTGAGTCTGAGTTTGAGCTCGAAACCGATGACAGCGTATACAGCAGTGAACAACATTCCGAACTGAATTTCTCCCGTCTATTATCCAGTATTTTTGTCTGAGGGTAGATAGGGTTAATTGCGTTCCTCCATGTAACACCAAGTGGTGATGGTGACGGATGAGAAGAGTCGTTAAGTGACCTGATTTCGGGATAATGATCGGGTGTCGCTTGTCGAAGGATAAATTTGTATTTTTTAGTCGCCCGCCAACACGTAAGACACCATCGGCATCGATGAACGGATTGAGATTGAGAAGCTTGCTCTTGGTTGGAAGTGGTTTTTTAAGCTGTAGATAGTGTAATTCGTGTGGGAAATGCATACGTTGATAAGCTTGAACCCAAAATCGTGTTGCTCGGTCTAGCTCTTCTGAGGTCAGCCAGGTGGGATTAGAATTACTACGCTTTGGATAGACTCGTAGGCAATATGCTGTGACACGGATGAGTCTGGTTAATGACGAAAATCTGTTAAGGAGTTCGACTAGGAAGACATTTTGTTCATTAGTCAGACTAAGTGTGCTAGTAATCCTCTTCGCTTCAAGACTGGTCATTTGTATGTCACTTGAACGTGGCCAGTGACTTCTATCCTTTGATAACCAATGTGGTCCATTCCACCATAAAGCATGATTTATTAATTCACTCGGTAATACCCCTCTTGATGCGATGTCAGCAGGATTGGATGTTGTAGGAACGTGGTGCCATGGAACGTTTCCTAGTAGAGAGAATATTTCACTGGATCGGTTTGCAACGAAAGTCGCCCATTTACTAGGATGCCCTTTGAGCCACGATAAGACGATGGATGAGTCAGTCCACATATGAATTTCAATTTCTGGTATTTGCAAAACTGGTATAACATGTTTCACCACTCGTGCAGCTAACACTGCACCACATAATTCTAATCGCGGAATAGTGACCTGTTTAATTGGTGCGATTTTTGTTTTAGCCATGATGATACTCATTGTAACACTTCCTTCAGGTGTAGTGGTTCGTAAATAGACGACAGTAGCATAAGCATTTTGAGAGGCGTCGCTGAATGCGTGGAGTTCAAACTGTTTTGACGAACGTGTGACACTATACCATCGCGGAATCCGAATTTGTTCAAGATTATGTGCTTGCGATTTAAACTGCTCCCATCTTGCAAGAACTTGCTCTGGTACTTGTTCGTCCCATTCACATCCATGTATCCACAGTGTTTGCATAAGAATTTTTGCACAAATAATTACAGGAGATATCCAGCCCAGTGGGTCATATAATTTTGAAATTTCCGATAGGAGTTCACGTTTACTATTTACTTTTTTCTCTGAGGATAAATTGATTTTATAGCCAAAGGTATCAGATGTCGGAAACCAGATGATGCCTAGAGACTTCACACCCTTATCAAAATTGAGGTCGACGAAACTGTGAACTGCTCGATCATCGGCGGGAATTGACGACAGTAATGTGCTTTCATTAGAGAGCCATTTCTTTAGTTTAAATCCCCCACGTAGAAGTAGTTGATCCAATTGACGTTGTAAGTCAATGGCTTCTGCAATGGACTCAGCTCCTGTGAGTACGTCGTCGACATAAAAATCATTAAGGAGAATTTGTGTAGCTACCGGGAATTGTGATTGCTCATCTCTGGCTAATTGTTTGAGAGTCCGTATGGCGAGATAAGGTGCACAGGTCACACCGAATGTAACCGTGCTCAGACAATACTCCTTGATGGGTTCATCAGGTTTTCTTCTCCAAACAATCCTCTGATAGTTGATGTCATCCTCGTCGATCATAATTTGACGGTACATTTTTACTATGTCCGCCATCAAAGCAACTTTATGTCTACGCCATCTCATCAACACACTAATCATTTCATTTTGAAGACTTGGTCCGGTGTATAACGTGTCATTCAGCGAGACCCCAGATGTGGTTTTCCGAGAAGCGTCAAAGACCACTCGAAGTCTGGTTGACACACTTTCTTTAAAGACGGCGTGATGAGGCAAGTAATAGCTTTTATAACAGTGTGTACCTTGGTAAATAGTTGCGCTCTCTTCTTCTGTCGTTTTCGCCGGACACATGTGACCCAACTGCATATATTCTTCTATGCATTTCGAATATTCCTCCTTCAAGTTTGGATTAAAAATGAATCGCTTTTCTAGACCTCCCAAACTGGCCACCGCGGCAGTTCTTGACCTGCCTAGCGAATGTTGATGATTATCACTGATGAAGGGTAACCTTAAGCAGTATCTTCCATTGTGCAAGCGTCGATAGGTTTTCCCATAAAATTGTTCACATTCATCATCTTCTCTTTTCGGAAATCGCATACTCGGAGTTTCTTCAATTGCCCAGAAGTCTTGGAGTTGCTGGCTAATGGGATCGAGTGACACAACGGAGGTGAATATGTTTACAGTTTGTAGTTGATGACTGTCATCTTCTACCGGGCCCGATAAGACCCATCCCAATAATGTCTCGTATGCCACTGGTTGGTACTTCGACCCTTTTCTTATATCTGGCAGAATTAACTCTCCATAAATATCAGCTCCGAGGACGATATCAACCCTTCCAGGTTGATCAAAGCCTGGATCGGCTAAATTTAAGCCCTTGATGTGATTCCAACCTGTTTTAGTGATGGTCTTGGAAGGTAAATAGTGTGCGAGTTTCCTGAACACTAACGCTTCTAGTTTCAGAGGATATTTTAATGAGTTAATAACAATATCAGCATAGACTTTAGCATTGGAGACCCCAAGAGGAACCTGGCCCAACCCATCGATGCTGGCCCTGATAGAATATTTGCGCAACCCCAGAGTTTGCACAACATGTTCACTTACAAATGAAGCCTGCGATCCTGGGTCCAGGAGACCGCGAAATGTTCGCGTAATTTTGTCTGGGCCTTGTAGAGTTATTAAGGCGGTGGCAAGTAAAACTTCCCTCTGAGTCATAGCATGAAGGGAACTGATGGAGACATTGGGCTCAGCAGAGTCCCTACCTTGTTGTGAAGTGGATGGTGTCTCACAACCTTTATCGTTTGTAGGATTGTGGATGTGCAAAAGAGTGTGATGACGCTTACGACAATGGTAGCAGGAATTCTTACTAGGGCATTGAGGAGCGCGATGACCTTTACCCAAGCAATTTATACAAAGACCGATTTTACGAACGAGCTCGTATTTAGTGTTGAATTCTAAAGTTTTAAACTTTGGACATTGTCGAAGCGAGTGATCACTGTTACATAACGAACAAATTGTTTTATGTTCTGTGAAGAAGGATTGCGACCGTATTTGTGTAAATTTGCCTGATTGGGGATTTGATGCCCTTTTCAAACTTGCCTTAGTTTCCGCAGGTATTGCTTCCAAAGCTCTAAATCGTGACTCCAAGAATGATTTAATTTCAGCGTAGGTGGGGAACTCCTTTTGATTTGCCACTTGTTGCTCCCATAGCTGGCGACTCAATTTGGGCAGCTTCTGCACTATCAGATAAACAACAAGCGAGTCCCATAAATTTTCGACGTTGAGATTACACAAAGATCGTATACTTTCAATGGTCGTGTCCAAGAAGCCTCTAATAGCATCAGGCGACTCACTCGGAGCAGGTTGATTGATGAACATTTCGAAGAGAGAACTCACCAAAAACTTGTTATTGTTGTACCTATTCTCCAAAACCTCCCATGCAGTGTCATAATTTTCATCCGTAATGGCAAATCCAGCTACCAACCGCTCCGCTTCATCCTTTAGACTTGCTCGCAAGTAGTGTAATTTTTGAGCCTTAGGCAGGTTTGGTTGGTTATGAATCAGAGATAAGTAAAGGTTTCGGAAGGAGATCCATTTTGTATAGTCTCCGGAAAACGTGGGTAAAGATATCTTAGGAAGCTTAGCACAATCATCGTGTTTAATGGTTGAGGTAGTCTTCATGGGTTGATGAATTTGACTTTGGTCCCGTAAATCATCTAAAGACTCTTGTAGCTCGGAGATGTAGTCACAGTAGCTTTCCTCAAAACTATTGTACAAATCCTTTTCAAAATATTCCTTCTGAGCAGCTGTGGGATTCTCTGCCACGACATTTTGTAATATAGTATTATGTTTTTCTTCAAACTTGGCCCACATTTTATTGGCAGCCTCAATTTTTGTTTTGTAATACGTAATTTTTTTTCTGACCTTCCCGTCCTTTCTATAATTTCTTATTGCGTTTGTTAAGAGTTCACATGTTAATTTTTGAGCTTCTATGAGCGTTTCCATTGTAATGTAATAATCCACCACCAAATAATCAAAACGACTTACCCAACTGATTCCAACAATAGTAATTCCCAGCCCTGTCCAATAACTACAGATTCTTTGATTCTTCCTTGTCCAACAACTACAGCTTCTGTGAATACGACGGGTACAGCTTACACCACCATTGAGATGAATTTTCTTCCAGAGTCACTCGATGATAAATGTTGATTAGAGCGCTTGATTGAGAAGCTTATGATCATAACTTCGTTTCAGCTCGGCAATTATTAACACACAGAATTTATACAGATTATTATGAAACTGAATTTCAATTTAAATTTTCACGGATAAATGTTAGGATTCAATAGAATATACTGTTACCGCGAACCACACTTTGTTTTAAGCTCGAAAATGATTTAGACGCAAAAATCATAAGAATCGTTATGAGATTAAATTTGGATTAGAATTTTCACGGATAAATGTTAGGATTCAATAGAATATACTGTTACCGCGAACCACACTTTGTTTTAAGCTTGAAAATGATTTAGACGCAAAAAGCATAAGAACCGCTATGAGATTAAATTTCGATTAGAATTTTCACGGATAAATGTTAGGATTCAATAGAATATACTGTTACCGCGAACCACACTTTGTTTTAAGCTCGAAAATGATTTAGACGCAAAAATCATAAGAACCGTTATGAGATTAAATTTCGATTAGAATTTTCACGGATAAATGTTAGGATTCAATAGAATATACTGTTACCGCGAACCACACTTTGTTTTAAGCTCGAAAATGATTTAGACGCAAAAATCATAAGAACCGTTATGAGATTAAATTTGGATTAGAATTTTCACGGATAAATGTTAGGATTCAATAGAATATACTGTTACCGCGAACCACACTTTGTTTTAAGCTCGAAAATGATTTAGACGCAAAAATCATAAGAACCGCTATGAGGTTAAATTTCGATTAGAATTTTCACGGATAAATGTTAGGATTCAATAGAATATACTGTTACCGCGAACCACACTTTGTTTTAAGCTCGAAAATGATTTAGACGCAAAAATCATAAGAACCGTTATGAGATTAAATTTCGATTAGAATTTTCACGGATAAATGTTAGGATTCAATAGAATATACTGTTACCGCGAACCACACTTTGTTTTAAGCTTGAAAATGATTTAGACGCAAAAAGCATAAGAACCGCTATGAGATTAAATTTCGATTAGAATTTTCACGGATAAATGTTAGGATTCAATAGAATATACTGTTACCGCGAACCACACTTTGTTTTAAGCTCGAAAATGATTTAGACGCAAAAATCATAAGAACCGTTATGAGATTAAATTTCGATTAGAATTTTCACGGATAAATGTTAGGATTCAATAGAATATACTGTTACCGCGAACCACACTTTGTTTTAAGCTCGAAAATGATTTAGACGCAAAAATCATAAGAACCGTTATGAGATTAAATTTCGATTAGAATTTTCACGGATAAATGTTAGGATTCAATAGAATATACTGTTACCGCGAACCACACTTTGTTTTAAGCTCGAAAATGATTTAGACGCAAAAATCATAAGAACCGTTATGAGATTAGATTTCAATTACACTTTTCACTGTTAAAATTTAGAATTCACTAAAATGCACTGTTAGTCTGAAAAATGATTTGCCTAAAAAATCAGAATAAGTGTTGTGAAAAATAATTTTGATTTACAAAAAAAAATTAACTGATAAGTTGGAATAGTTAGATTAATATGTTGTTTACCGCCCAGAAGATTCGCCAGATTAAATTTATGGCCGGCGCTATACCTTTTTTTGACACCAAGAGCCTCATAAAAGTCTGCTTGTAGAATACAATGCGGAATTGATGATCAATTTTTTCACAATGCACGTGTGCATGTACCATAGAGAATAAAAGGAAATACTTTTTTGTTTGCCCTTTACTGTTGCCGCTGAACGTTTGCACTTAGCCTCATGCGATTATAGAAATCCCGTTTTTTTCACACAGCGTGCCCAAAGCAACGCATTGAATTTTATTAATTTCATTTATTGAAACGATTAGCACTTATTAAAGGGAAGGATCTATCTTGGAATATTTTGATAACTCCTGAGATCCGGCTCGAAGGACCAGGTAGAAAATTGCTAAAAATAGAAACTTTGTGAAATATATTAGCAGGAAGTTCAACTTAAAACACTGCCCGTTCCACTTCACTATAATTTTATTATATTTGATTAATTTGATGTAACAAACTGATGATATAGCACGAATTGTACAATTCAATTAATTCTTGATATTATTTTAGATTCTAAAAGAAATTTTAACAACAAAAAAGTATTGGTACTCACGTCTGCTTGGAGGCAAGTGCAAAATAAAAGTAAAGTCAGCGTGGAGAAGGGGGTTCAACACGAGAAAAAAAATACCGTTTGAAATTTAGTACCGGAAATGATCTGAAGCTGTACTTAGCCATGAGAAATATACTTGCTGAGTAAATATGTGAATTGGAATGTGTACTAATGATTAGGTTCCGATTCCTTCTCGTGTTGAACCCTTACAAATGTTACACAATAATTCAAGATTTGTACATAGAGGTAAGATTTTGATACGTAAAGTTCCTTGCGATCACGTCTCAACACCCCGAGAGATTATTCTATAGTCGAGTTATGTTCCCAAAATTAGGTTTGCAGATTTGTTATTTTTTCATTATACGTTTTTCTTATCCTGGACTGTGCACACCTAAGTTTTTTTATTAAAAGGCGTTGCAATGCACGCGGGCTTTTGCTAGTCTATATATGAATACTCCAATTCCAAAACTTCTTTTTCCATTTTGAAAAACCAGTGAGGTAGTGGCGGTTTTAGTCTCTTAACAGGCTCCTTTAACGAATTTGTTACCCATTTCATGGCTAAACTTGCTAAATGTATGTCCACCAAGCTGCAAAACTGTAAAAAATTTACCAGTTTGGTTAAAGAAGTTTGTTTAGTGGTTGAAACCGCCATTGCTTTACTGATTTTTAAAAATGGAAGGAAGCAGTTTTGGAATTGGAGTATTCATATATTAAAATGAATCAGTGTTTTGTGTGTAATCGATGTTTGCAAATTTGGCTGTATGAAATGACTTATTGAGAATTGTTTATGTTAGAAAACCTCAGTACCAAGGTTTATATGTATAGTTTTCATGATCATGTGTGTTGGTATTTTTGTAATGGCGCTTGAAACAAAATTATCGATATCCCATTTGCAAATTTTTTTTTTCGCATTTCATTGAAATCGGTTTGTTTTGTTTAATAAAATAAAAATATAGTGAAATCGTTCTGAAAAAAGGAATGCAGCAGGGAAACGAAACGTAGCAGCAATAATGGTGGGGTGCGTTTACGATTTTTTCTCATTGGGCTGGCGTACACGGATCAACACTCAACACTAGGTAAACCGGTTTGTTATGATACTCTCGGGGTACATGGGTATTGATTCACCAAGAGTGACTTATTATCCTTACACGGGATATCAATGTGTATGCTTGAGTAATGTTCCTTTATCTATGAAGCATTCGTCCATGTGTAACTTTTCACGCAAAATTTTTTGTTTAACAATTTACAACACTTCCCTCTATTCCTTTTGACCCTGAAAAACCGGTTTATCAAGTGTTCAGGGTTGATTCGTGTACGTCAGTCCATTCACCGTTGCTACTGTCATTACCATTTCTGTTCTACACAGCAACACCATTGTGCTTTGTAATGCAGTCAGCCTGGGTGTTTGATGTTGTACACGAACCACATGATAAAAATGCTTCGTTGCTATTGGTTGCGTACATTTTTAACCTGAACTATTATTATTATTATTATTTATTTAATTTCAGAACATGTACAAAGATTTTAATCTTAAAAATTAGTACATTAATTAATAAAATTGGACATAACGTAAGGTAAACTTTATAAAGAAAACTAAGAAAAGCAAAAAAAACTTAAAAATAAAGTTAACTAAGAGAGAAAAACAAAAAATAAAAAGCAAAAGAAAAAAAAATAAAAAGAAGAAAACAAAATTAAATAAAAAAAAAATATCTACAATAAACAAAAATAAACAAAAATAAAAAGTTCTATATTCATGCTCTAATCTGCCCTAGTAGTAATAAATTCAAAAAGACGCTTCTTCAAAATGCCCATTGAATCGATATGTTGTAAGTCAATAGGAAGAGAATTCCAAAGCTGAGCTACGAAGACAAAGAAAGAACGCTGACCAATTAACGTGCGAAAGCGCGGAATTATTAAATTATTATTTCTGAGGGATTGCGAAAGCTGCATAAACTGGTTGAGGTATGGAGGTTTGCACTCGTGTAGGATATCGTGAAACAGTCGCAGGAGCCTATACTCACGATAGTCACTTAGAGAGCAGCCCAAAACGGAGTTCAAGTAAGGTGAAATATGGTCGAATCGGCGTAACTTATAAACAAAACGTACACAATCATTAAATGCTACTTCAAGCTTACGGGCGCAAGAAGAATCGAGAGAGGGAAAGATGGAAAGGCCATGCATTAGAAGAGGTAGTAGTAAGGCTTTTAGCAAATTCATACGCACAGCCCTTTTCAGCAAGCCACAGTGGTAACGAAGCTTCGACAGGATTCCGTAGGTTTTACCAACAATGAAACTAATGTGATCGCAGCAGGTCATGCTGCTATTCAGTACCACCCCAAGATTTCTAGCTTTATCAACGCACACAAGAGTAAATTTAATGTCGACCAGTAGGATACATTACGTAAGTCAGCAGCAAGCTTTTCCACACACATATGCATTTGATCTCTTGGCGCAGGGAGATAAAGCTGCACATCATCTGCATACATATGAATGTTAGAATATTTTACTATTAAGGGAAGATCGTTAATAAAAATACTGAATAAAAGTGGTCCAAGAATGGAGCCTTGGGGGACGCCAGCGTGGAGTAGGGCACTTGAGGAACTAGAGCCACCTAGTTGAACCTTTTGAGAGCGGTTAGATAAGAAACTTTGCAAAAGTTTAAGAGCAAAAAGAGAAAAATGAGCTTGTGAGGCCAGTTTTTGTAGAAGCAGGGCGTGATTGACGCTGTCGAAAGCTTTTGAAAAGTCAAGCAGCAATAGACAGCAAATGTCATGTTTATCGAGGGAGTTGCGAATATCAGTCGTGACTTTAAGAAGCGCAGTTTCGTAGCTGTGATGTTTGCGAAAGCCAGATTGCCATATATTTATAAGTTTGATACGCTCACAATACGCAATTATTTGAGTAGCTATCAGCTTTTCAAGGACCTTTGCCAGAAATGGAAGAATACTGATAGGCCTAAAATCGGAGGGACTGGTAGGAGAAGAGCACTTGGGAATGGGTATGATTAAGGCATGCTTCCAGGCCGAGGGAAACTTAGATACCATGAGGCAGGAGTTGAGAATGTGAGTTAAAACAGGTAAAAGGCGAGGTATGAGCATTTTTAGGAACCTAGGCGAAATGTTATCACTACCAGTCGCATTGGATTTGATTGAGTTCAAAGCAGTGATTACTTCAAGAGAGTCAACGCAACGAAAGCAGAAGCCATCGGAAGAAGCTGTAAGAGGTAGTTGTTTAGTGCAAAATGAAATTTTACACTAAGGGAAAGAGAAAATATGAAGGAAACACATGTGTCAGTTAGAATTCAATTTTGTCTTTATTTCAGAAAACTGTTTGCTTAGGTGCTAACAGATAGGACTTATGTTCAACTTAACTTATCTCACATATATTATTATTACCAACCACTAACACCTTAATCGAAGTGTTTTAGTTAGTAGCTTTTATTCAAGAATATAATATATATATATATATATATATATAACAAATAGATATATTCAGACAGCGACTAAACTACTTAACCAAAAGTTTGTATACAAAATTACACTGAGTATATCAGAAGATATAGCCAGACAGTAATTTAATACTTGACTAAGGGAAGATACAGAGTCGTACTGAATATTATCTTTGAAATAATGCTGAAAGAGACACTTGATTAAAACCAAACATGTAACATTTCCCAGAACCCATGCGGCCTGTAGAAAATCTAATGATTGGTGAAAATACCTTATTGAGTAGTTGAAAAAATCCTTGTTTACAATAAAAACACTTGGAAAAAATCTTTGAAATTACTTCGATTGCACGTTTGCTCGATGTACTTTCTTTGACTACTAATAGACAAGAGAGAGTGATGGCTTCTGGGTTCGGGTTTTTATACACTGGAATCAACGGTCCTGGCCTAAACTGCATTGCCATTTTTAGGTGGGGATGGTTATTCCTTGATGATGAACAAAAAATAGTTTCAAACTATTTCCCCTTATTAAATTCTTTTATTTAACTTACACTGTTTGTCGTCAAATCTTGCAACGCAAATTTTTTATACTTAGACTTTACCAATCCTAATGAAAATTGGCATGCGTGTATAACTTCGGTGACAATATAAGTTAGTGGTGTTTTTATAAGATCAAGATGGCGGTTCCAAGATGGCGGCCGAATTTTGCAATTGTGTTCCAAACTCAATGAAATTTGGCGAACATGTATAACTTCGGTGACAATACAAGTTAGTGGTGTTTTTATAAGATCAAGATGACGGTTCCAAGATGGCGGCCGAATTTTGCAATTGTGTTCCAAACTCAATGAAATTTGGGGAACATGTATAACTTCGGTGAAAATACAAGTTAGTGGTGTTTTTTATAAGATCAAGATGGCGGTTCCAATATGGCGGCCGAATTTTGCAATCGTGTTCCAAACTCAATGAAATTTGGCGAACATGTATAACTTCGGTGACAATACAAGTTAGTGGTGTTTTTATAAGATCACGATGGCGGTTCCAAGATGGCGGCCGAATTTTGCAATTGTGTTCCAAACTCAATGAAATTTGGCGAACATGTATAACTTCGGTGACAATACAAATCAGTGGTGTTTTTATAAGATCAAGATGGCGGTTCCAAGATGGCGGCCGAATTTTGCAATTGTGTTCCAAACTCAATGAAATTTGGCGAACATGTATAACTTCGGTGACAATAAGCCTATTCACACGATGCCATAAGTGTGGTGAGTAAAACCGGTTTTATTCAACTCCTAGCAACTCACACGGGGCGTAAATTATGGATAGTAAATTTGAATGCTATACAGGAACATTTAAATGTATTGCAGATGAAATTTAGTTGTTAGAGAAAAACAGAGCTAAAGAAAGCAAGAGATAGGAGTAACTTTTTATATGTGTGTTAATTTTCACGCGTTTGCTTTTGGGTGAAAAATGTTTCGTTAAGTTCTTCCGTTCCCTTCCCTCTCTCATATATAAAACCGGTTTTACTCGCCATGAATGTGCACTGTGTGAATAGGCTCAATACAAGTTAGTGGTGTTTTTATAAGATCAAGATGGCGGTTCCAAGATGGCGGCCGAATTTTGCAATTGTGTTCCAAACTCAATGAAATTTGGCGAACATGTATAACTTCGGTGACAATACAAGTTAGTGGTGTTTTTATAAGATCAAGATGGCGGTTCCAAGATGGCGGCCGAATTTTGCAATTTATTCTTAGACTTTACCAAACTCAATGAAATTTGGCGAACATGTATAACTTCGGTGACAATACAAGTTAGTGGTGTTTTTATAAGATCAAGATGGCGGTTCCAAGATGGCGGCCGAATTTTGCAATTGTGTTCCCCGACCCCTCGACATGGGTATCCGTATCAAATGAAAGGGCATGACAGGTACAATACAATTAGCTGTGTGGCGTCATTTCAAATTCAATATGGCGGATGCCCCAAGATGGCAGACAAAATTTTCTTATCTAAGATCTTCATATGGGTACCAAATGAAAGGGTTGCTGAGAAGAAAAACTAAAATAAAATGACGTCACTCTAAATTCAATATGGCGGACCCATATATCACTAAACCATGACATGGGTACTGCCCTCAGGGTTCAACGATCAACAGCACAGGCACGAAAATGTCTATTCTAATGTCATACTACTAAAGCCTTAGCATTCTCAATGATTTTATACTTAGGTAATTTTGTTCATACTACATATAAAAGCATTTTGAATCTAATGACTCGAAATTTTATAGGAATAATTGGAGAGTTTACTTAACGTTCGTGTTGTTCGATTTGTAGTAATTTTAAATGTTTTAACATTTTGCAAAAAAAATCAAGAAGGCGGCCGAATTTTGCAATTGTGTTCCACTGAAGCCCACGATATGGGTATCAAATGAGACAGTATGACAGGTAGATTATAGTAAGCTGTGTGACGTCATTTTAAATCTAATAAGGCGACCACCACAAAATGGCGGAAGACATACAGACTAAAAAGTAGAAAATAAAAAAAAATAAATAGTTTAAAAAAACTAAAAAATAATCTTTTATTTTAAAATGAACCAAAAAGTAAATAAATAGTTTAAATTAAAATGAACCAAAAAGTAAAAAATAAAAAATAAATAGTTTAAAACAAATAATTTTAAAATGAACCATAAAGTAAAAAAGAATTTTGAATGTAAAGTTTTTATTGCTGCAGCCACTTACTTCGGCCCACGCTTTTTACGTAAGCGGCTGCAGCAATAAAAATTTTACATTCAAAATTCTTGTTTACTTTATGGTTCATTTTAAAATTATTTGTTTTAAACTATTTATTTTTTATTTTTTACTTTTTGGTTCATTTTAATTTAAGCTATTTATTTACTTTTTGGTTCATTTTAAAATAAAAGATTTTTTTTTAGTTTTTTTAAACTATTTATTTTTTTTATTCAATTCTAAATATTTTATTCTTTTTAATTTCATAAAATTTCAATTAATTTTACTATAATTTTCTTATTTTTTCTTCGATTTTCATTATGTACTAAAAATATCCTTTTTCGGCCATTTCCTTATTTTTAACTGCAATATCATAATTTTATTAATTCATATATTCATCCTTTTTCACTATATTTTCTCTTTTTTTCTTATTATCTATATGAGAATTTATGTTTTATGGAAATATCTTTTTATCCATAAAATATTTCGTTTTTCTGGCATCACCGCTGCATTCTTCGTTAAATTCTACACCAATTTCATGTATCATATGTTGCTACAACGTGAAGTTTGACGTTTCGCCTCAACGTCACGGTTTCGCGAGTGCGTGCGCGTTGTTTTTTCGCGAAATAGGTGCAACCTTCGTGGTTTGCAGGTGCGTGTACGTCTTTGTCGTGGTGTTTCAGTGTTATGTTGTGTTTTATGTGCATGCGCGGGTGCAATTGGGAGTGGTTGTTGGCATACAACAACTTTTTATAAAATGTAGGGTTATGTGTAAGTGTATGCATTTTAATATTGTTTCACCTGTGTTTTCTAGTTTTATTAACCGACTTCAAAAAAGGAGGAGGTTATCAATTCGACGCGTAGGTATTTTTTGGTCCTGTTCACGCATAACTTTGTAACGCAATGACTTTTTTGCTTTTTTTCTTTTTTGTTTGAAAGGGTAGTTTCCCACGGTGGTCCCGTACAATTTTTTTTAAATTCTGATAAAGGAGTTCGAAGGTAGGCGTAAAAAACTGGTAAAATTAGTACACCTTGAACGGATAGAAGTATTTTCAAAGGCAGCGAACAATTACTTTATTGTCGCGAGCTCGAGAAGAGGCCGGTGGATGAATCGGCAAAGGCGTTGACCTGCAAATAAAAATTGCGGGTTCAAACCCCGGAGGGTAATTCGACTTTTTTTCTTTTTTTCTCTTTCTAAAATCCATTCTGATTGGATTAATGTTGTAAAGAATTACAAACTCTTCGGTGAGAAATTTCATGCATACTCTACTCATGCAGACTGTAAGAGAGTATTCCTTTGGAATGAAATTCTATTTATTTAAAGCAGTTTCTGAAAAGCTTTATTTACGTATTTAGCCATCTTGTTGTAACAATCTCCCGTAGCACAATGACTGAGAGGCTTGCCTCTCGTCCTGGAGGTTGCGAGTTCGATTCTTTGACCTGGAGCAATTTTTTTTTCAATCGACACAATAAATATTTCTTTTTAATTTCCTTTGGGGAATTTTGTTTCATATTAAATAAGTTTTTTTTTAAATTGCTCCGAAAATACGCAAATTCATTACTGCAAAAACTATTTAGCTACTGCCTCAATTCTTTTCGACGGCGCACATAGGTCCAGAACAATATTAAAACCGCGCATTAGGTAAAATTTTGAATGTCGTTCAAAAATGTTGTCGTTGCTTTTTTTATATGTTTATACCTCCAACTCGAAGAATCTGAAGGATTTTAGTGTTTTGTTTACGATTCACTTTAGTAAAATTATTATAAATAAAGGGGTTAAATCAATTCACCCATTTAAACATAATGTAAAATTTAAAATGAGTATAACTTTCGATTGGGATGCTTTGGGATACTATTGATACGTGGATTGCAAAGATCTAACATAACACTTTCGAATAAAATTAAATCCAGCCGCTCCTACTCGCACATTTTTTTATTGTGACAATTTGAATATACGGAAAAATGCCGAAAAAATAATTTGGATATTTATAACGATTCTTTGGTTCACTTCATCCAAGTTATAATAATTGCCTGGAACATAGCGTATATAAGGTTTTGGAGGTCGCTGATCACAAATTTGCTGTCAAATTCGAGTTTTGATATATGACAGCTGTCAAAAACGCATTTACATTTATATTTTTTATAATTATTCATTTTATTTTTTTTGTGAAACGAATAAACAGCAAAATTTATTGGCTGTTTCAAAAACTTATAATGCACACCCCTACGCGAACATTATTGCGGAAGAATTCTGTTTGTTTCTATGATCATCATAATTTTTATTACTATTATCATTATGACTATTGTGATTATTATCACTATCATGAACCTTATAATTCTTCTCAGTATTATTTTTGTGAAAGTAACGATAAAATTATTTGTATTACTTTCTTGTATGAGTTGACAATCAATTGTTTTATTTTCTAAAGAAAATATAGTATTTAAAACTTGTGTGAGATCTATTTTATTGCACCTTAAATGAAAACAAATTACGATGTTCAATAAAAAACCAATCTCAAAAACTCTTTAATAGAAAAAGTAACTAATTTTAAAATAATATATTCTTGATACATTGATAATAGATTGTGTCACTTTATTTATAATGGATCAACTAGAAATACAAACTTATTTTTGACGTCAAAATCCGATTTCACAACCCTTCGAGACAACATTTTCATTTCAAATTACTTTCTTGTTGTTTTCGCGATCGCAGCGCCATCTATGAGTTGATAAAACTCATTTTCAACATCAAATTCGGATTCAGCGACCCAAAAAACCCCTCGAGACGACATTTTCATTGCAAATCACTTTATTATGTTGTTTTCGCGATCGCAGCGCCATCTATGAGTTGACAAAACTCATTTTCAACCTCAAATTCGAATTCAGCGACCCAAAAAACCCATAGAGACAACATTTTCATTGCAAATTACTTTATTATGTTGTTTTTGCGATCGCAGCGCCATCTATGACTTGACAAAACTTTTTTTTAACGTCAAATTCGGATTCAGCGACCCAAAAAACCTATAGGGACAGCAAATTTATCAGTTTCTGTGAAAATAAAGACTCGTAAGACCCCATGCGCGCTTCTCGAGCTAAGCTGGACCTATGTGCGGCGCACGGCTGAGTGTCATACTTCTGGTAATAAATAATTTTTTTTTATATTGCCCCCAAAAAAAATTAACGGACTAAAAAGTACGAAATAAAATAAATTATTAAAAACCGACTTCAGAAAAACCAAAAATAATGCACAAAAAACCAAAAATAATGCCCAAAAAAGGATAAAATAATTGTTTGAAATTCTTTACAACATTAATCCAATCAGAATGGATGTAATAAGAAGAATCACTTTTGAAGACGGTGCCAACACCTGTTTTCGGGGTGATGTGTTAAGGGCATAAGGCTAACAAAGAAATGAATACAATTTTCGCAGCAATAGTTAATGCAATGAAAGTCAACTACTACCTGGCACCGTCTTCAAAAGTGATTCTTCTTATTACATCCATTCTGATTGGATTAATGTTGTAAAGAATTTCAAACAATTATTTTATCCTTTTTTGGGCATTATTTTTGGTTTTTTGTGCATTATTTTTGGTTTTTCTGAAGTCGGTTTTTAATAATTTATTTTTTTTAATGTTTTCAACCAGGTACATGATCCTTAACATGTGTTCTATTGTTGTGGCATGCGATTTGTACCTATTTTGTGTTAATTGTGGCACATTTGTTTGTTTAAGGTGTAGTGCCGTTGTTGTTGTTGTTTTGCATGTCGTTTTTAATTTATTGAAGGTGTTTGTTTTTTTTTTGTTTGTTTTGTTTGTTTTTAAGTGTATTTTTAATTTATATTTGGTTTCAAGTAGCGACGTTTATATATGGAATATATTACAATTTATTAATCAAATCGATTGTTATCTTTTAGGTTTATTATGACACAAGGAAGTCAACCCCTAAGTATGGAGTCTGGGGTTTATTATAAAAATACAATTTACCATTATTTCGGCGAGTTTTTATTATTATTATTTTTTATTTATTTTGTTTATAGTTTTATTTGTTGTGTGTTTGGGGCTGAACATTCTCCCCCCTGTGGAACAACTTTGTTCAACATCATGTTTATTTTGCTAAGTCCCCGTTTGTGGTGGTGGTGGAATACGATGCGTCCATCTGCTTTGACTTGAAGTCGTACCTGATACCGGTTGGGTAGGCTTATTGTTTGCTCCTTTTTCCGTGTGGTTCGCACTTGGTCGAATTTAATTCGATGTATAATATGTTTAGGGAGGTATAAGTCTTCACCCTCCCTTGTGATGAAACGCTGGAAACTGTTTTTATACCTATCCTTAAGCTCGGTGAGTGTGGTTGTGGGTCTCAGCATTGTTAGGTCCTGTATTTGGCGCCCATTGATGTCTGCAGGTTCCTGCAGACGGATTGCTGCGTTACGTGTTTTTGCAGTATAATAATATTGTCGAGAGGTTTGGTGTTCTGCGTTTGCTGGTCCAGCCAGGTTGTGGCCTCTTTGACGGTTCCCGTTCTGGCCCAGTAAGGTCGATTATTGTATTGTCCGTTGTCTCCTTACTATGTGGGTTTGGCGCATGCTGGATCCTTCGTGGTGGAGCTGGTCTGATAGCGTGTATTGTTGTTGGTGTTGTTGGCGCTGCTTGAGCCGGCTCTACATGACCCTGTAGTGCGCTGGACTTGGTGGTCGGGATCCGCCTAGGTTGTGTTCGGACCCGAATTTCTGGTCCGCACGGTGTCACCTCGAAGGACCTCTTCGGCACAGGGTGTTTTGGAGACGTTAGGGTCACAGTAGTTGGCTTCATCCTCTTCGGATTTGACTCCTGAGGAGTTGGTCTGGGTGGGTTGTTGGCCCGCCTAATCACTCTCCCTTGGAGTTGGTCCGAATTCAGGTTGATAGCCCTAGATGATACATGGCTGCCTTGGTGGTTTGCCTGCTTGTGGACCCCTTTTGGTTGCTTTGCTGCTGCTGGACCATCGAGCAAAGCTGCTAATTCGGCCAATTCTGCGTCGAAATCGCACTCGATCTCCAGAACTGGACTCCCTAGGGGTCCTGTGGTGCCGTAAAGCATATAATTTTCAGCGGCGGCCAAATCTTCCTCTTTATAATTCATTTTGGACATCTGTAAAAAAGCTGTATTAGTTTTATGCTTTTGGATAGGATTACCTTTGGACAAATGGACAACATTACCATGGACTAGACATTTAACATGACGACACTTGAATTGTTACTTCCTGTTATGGATTTGGTTCCGTTGTTGGAGTCCTTGGTTGATCCATGGGTAAACGACAAATTTTTGTTATTGGTCGTCGAAACGTGTTTTGACTCGTTCTGACCTGCACCACTCGTATTAACCCATCTGGTCCGGGGAACGTCTCTTCAATTACTCCGAGCGGCCACCTTGTAGGTGGCATGTTCTCATGTTTAATGAGGACTGTAATGCGGTTTGTGGAGTATTCCATTTTGGTCTCTGTTGCAACTGATTAAGATAGTCTTTAGACCATATCTTCCAGAATTGCTTGACCATGACTTGAATATGTTTCCAGCGTTGACCTGGTGATATTGTTTCTGCTTCATTAGTTACGTCCGGAAGGGCGTTGAGAGCTTGCCCAATTAAAAAGTGCCCTGGGGTAAGAATTATTGTGTCCTGTGGATCATTTCGAATCCAACATAGTGGTCGGGAATTTAAGCATGCCTCAATTTGTGTGAGTAATGTGGCATACTCTTCAAATGTACACACTGCGTTTTTAACGGTCATATATATGTGATATTTGATGGATTTTACGCTTGCCTCCCACAATCCACCAAAGTGAGGTGCCGCTGGAGGATTGAAGTACCATGATACCTGTTTTGGCGTAAAATATCGTTCCGCTTCTTGGTTGGATTCCTTAAGTGCTTGTCGGAATTCCCTGTCTAATATAGATTTAGCTCCGACAAAATTTGAACCACAGTCTGAATATATGTTTGCACACAGTCCTCGTCTAGCTATGAATCTTTTAAGGGCTGCGATAAATGCTGTTGATGATAGGTCTGAAACCAGCTCGATGTGTATAGCCTTGGTTGTCAGACAGACTATAACACAAATGTAGGCCTTTTGTAGTTTTGCATTTCGAATTGATGACGTCTTAATGGTGATTGGTCCAGCGTAGTCAATGCCAACATTAGTGAATGGTTTACTAATATTGACTCTTGGAATAGGTAGCTGCCCCATTAATTGCGTCATAGTTTCTCCTCGTTGTTTAGCACATACCATACATTTATGAATCCTGCTTGTGATACATCTTCGTGCATTTGAAATCCAAAACCTCTGACGACTCGTACTTAACACCAATGAAGGTCCGCCATGTAATGTCTCTAGGTGGATCTTGTCTATGAGTAAGTGTGTGAGCGTATGGTCTTGGGGTAAAATGATGGGATGTTTCACCTCGTATGGTATTGTGGCATTAGTTAATCTGCCTCCCACTCGTATTAATTGGTCCTTGTCCAGGAAGGGCGTTAGTTTTAATAAACGGCTGCTTTGTGAAAGTGGTTTCCCTTGCAGTAAATTGGAAAGCCATTTCTCGTGGAAAAGCCATTTCTCGTGTGAGCCGAAAAATGGTGTTTTCAGCTCCTTTCCATTCTATGGCGGAGAGATGATTGACTTGTTTATTCTTGGGGTTTGAACAATTGTGCTTAAAACGTTTAAGCATGGCTACAATATATGTAAGCCGTGTTATTGATGAATAACGAAATAAAATATTGTCCTCAATTTGTGTGAGGAAACTTGTGACGACTGGTTTTTTTGCTTCCAGATCCGTGTTTTCCTTTATTTCTTGCTGCTGAGGCCATTGATCTTGTGGTTTGGTCAGCCAACTGGGTCCATGCCACCATAGTTGATTGTTGATTAAATTTGTAGCTGAGATACCTCTGGATGCTACGTCAGCCGGATTGTCTTCTGTTGAGATGTGTCTCCATTGGTCGTATCGTATGACATCTTGTATTTCGACGACGCGATTGGCCACGTATGTCTTCCATCTGGACGGATGTTCCTTCACCCATTGGAGTGCTATCATAGAATCTGTCCATGCGAATGTGGGGATGTGCGGTAGCTGCATGTCTTCAATTGTGCCCTTTAGTAATTTGGCCAAAATCACAGCTCCATTTAGTTCTAGCCTGGGAATTGTTGTTGGCTTGGTAGGAGCCACCTTTGTTTTGGACGTTAAGAGCATTGACGAGATTTGTCCATTATCCTCCCCCACTCGTAGGTAAAGAACTGCAGCATATGCTCTTGCTGAAGCGTCGCAAAAACCATGAAGTTGTGCCTTTGCATTGGCGCTGTATTTGATCCATCTTGGAATTTGTAATTTGTTTAGATTGACTAACTCACGTTTGAAAGTCAACCACTCATTTTCTACTTGGGTGGACACTTGTTGATCCCATGAGCAGCCGGTTATCCATAATACTTGCATTAATATCTTGGCCGTAATGATAACAGGAGACAGCCAGCCTAAGGGGTCATACAAGGATGCGATGTCCGAGAGAATGTTGCGTTTAGTTGCAATGTTATGTTCTCGCATTGGGATGATAGCAAAGGTGAAGTGATCCGGTCCAGGGTGCCATCGTATCCCGAGGGTTTTCACTGTTTCGTCTGTGTTGAATGTTAGTATATTCTTCAGTTCACGATGTTCTGGAGGGAGATGGTCTAATAATTTCTGATCATTGCTAGCCCATTTTCGTAGGTTAAAACCACCTGATCGTGTGATGTTTATCAATTCCATTTGTAATTGTTTTGCGTCGTTGATGTTGTCAGCTCCGGTTAACAAATCGTCGACGTAAAAGTTGTTGTGTAGTGCTTTAGAAGCTAACGGCCAAGTTTCCCTTTCGTCCACTGCTAGTTGTTGCAGCGTGCGAATTGCTAAGTATGGAGCACTTGCCGTGCCGAAAGTCACCGTTTTCAACTTATAATCTTGAATTTGTAATGTTTTCGGATTTTGCCATATAATCCTTTGAAATGTTTGATCCTTGGGGTGGATATCAATCATGCGATACATTTTCTCAATGTCTGCATTCATAGCGATTTTATATTTTCGCCAATTGAGAAATGTTGCAAACAGCTTGGGTTGAAGAGTAGGTCCAGTCAACAAGTGCTCGTTGAGTGATGTGCCATTTCTAGTTTTGGCGGATGCATCGAACCCGACTCTTAATTTAGTCGTGGTACTCTCCTTGAAGACTGCGTGATGAGGGATATAGAAATGTTCTTCTTGATCTGTTGGGGGTTCTACTTCTTCCATGTGCCCAAGTTCAATATATTCGTCTAAGCACTTTCTGTATTCTTTTTCGAATTCTGGTTTCTTAGAGAACTGCCGTTGCAGCGATGTGAAACGCTTGAGTGCTTGTGGTCTTGATAATCCTAGAGCAGGCGCCTTGTTGTTTTTAAATGGAAGTTTGACTTGGTATTTTCCATTTTGTTTACGCGTGTGTGTTGTCTCGAAGATCTGCTGGCACAGTTTGTCATCATCAGTTAGGATCTGTTTTGCTGGAGGTTCTTCGAGTTCCCAAAAACGTTTTAATTGGTCATGTAAATCTAGTGTTGTGACCGTAAATGCTGAGACTTCATCTGTGACGGTGTCTGTCGTTGGTCCCACTATTATCCATCCAAAGATTGTGTTTACGGCTATTGGGGCGGAACTAGGTCCTTTCGTATGCCGTTCTTTAGAATACGTGCGTAGATTCGTGCTCCTAGGAGTGCGTCGATCCTTCCTCGCTTCCAGAATGTTGGATCTGCTAGTGGCAAGTTGTTGAGGTGCTTCCATTCCTCCTTGCAAACTACCTTTGTTGGTAGAGAATCAGTGATACTGTTGAGTATCAAGAAATTATCTGTCACTGACACCTTGTTAGCGTTGTTTGGTTTTACCGTGAGCCTAACTTGTTGGTGTGCAGTAGCTAATGGATTGGTCTTTATACCTGTTATTGCTACAGTTGTATTAGTTCCTGTAGCTCCTAGCTGCTTGCATGCAGCCCTTGTGATAAATGAAGATTCGGAGCCATTGTCTATTAGACACCGCAATACCCTTTCCGTGCCATGATTAGTGCGAAACGTTACCAGTGCTGTTGACAACAACGCATGGTGATTTTTCATGGTTAGAAAGTTTTGAATTGTGGTTACTCCGTCAGAGCTGTCGGCTGATTGTGATTTCGAAATTGTTGGAGATTGGCTTGGTATTGGTTCTCCCTCTCGAAAATGTTTTTCCTTGGATCCTGTTGATCCCTGCTTCTCTTGTCTGGATTCGTCGTGTAAGGTAGTATGATGACGCTGCTTGCATTTGCGACATGTATATTTACTTGTGCATTCCTTTGCCATGTGGCTGTTGGACAAACAATTCAAACAACGTCCAGCTGATAGTATGACCTTACGTCTGGCATCACTATTCATTTGTTGATACTTGGTGCATGCTCGAATGTAGTGCTTTTGATGGCAAGCCGGACAACAGTTTTGCTTCACTGCATGATACGTGTGTGTGACCGTTTTTGTGATTGTTGGCTTGACTGGTGTTGATGTCCGTGGAACGATTGCATCAGCAATTGATTCTAGTACCCGTAATCTCATTGTCAAGAACTTGCTGAATTGTGAAAAAGTTGGCAATGTTTGATCTGCTCCTTGCTCTTCTTCCCATAATCGTAGTGTTGTGAAAAAAAGCTTCTGTACTAATAAATAAATTAGAATGGCATCCCAAACGCAGTATCAACACCTAAGCTCTTCAGCTGTTGCAAACATTCGGATGATGTATCTATTAATTCCTTCATGCCCTTAGAGGATTCAGTAGTCAGCTTCGGTATGTTTGTAAAAGTTTTTAGCTGGTGATTTACCAACATTCTTTTATTTTCATACCGCTTCTTCAGTTTTTCCCATGCTGGTGCGTAATCTTCGTTAGTGATTGGAACGTGTGGCAATAAGCTTTCAGCTTCTCCGACCAAACATTCCTTTAAATAATGTAATTTTTGTACTGGACCAAGGTTTGCATTATTATGGACCAACGCAACGAATACATCATGAAATGATCGCCACAAATCGTAATCGCCATTGTATTTTGGCAAACTGATTCTCGGCAGTTGTATTTCATGTGGTGTTGTAGTTGGAGGCTCTGGAGGTGGAGTTGTTTTTAATTGGCATTTTTCCAATCCTTCCAGTAAATCTCCGAGATAGTCATAATATTTGGCTTCTGTGGTTCCGTATATATCACTATTGAGGTACGCAATTGCTGCTTCTGCATTCTCTTGTACTGATGATTCGTCTAATGCTATGTCGTTTTTTTGAAATTTCTCCCATATTGCATTTAATCCAGTGATTCTGGATTTGTAGAATCCTAAATTGCGTTTTGCGTGTGCCGTCTTTTTGGCAGTGTCGGTATACTGGAATAGACGGAGTTTCAAACGTTCTTGTGCTTGACACATTTGTTGTAGTGTAGTCATTTTGAATATGTTACTCTAAAGACTACGCGAACACCGATAACAAACGAACGAAATTGACCAAATTGAATTCGCTGACACGTGTTCCTGGATGGAACCACCAAAATGTTTAGTGCAAAATGATGGAACCACCAAAATATGTTTAGTGCAAAATGAAATTTTACACTAAGGGAAAGAGAAAATATGAAGGAAACACACGTGTCAGTTAGAATTCAATTTTGTCTTTATTTCAGAAAACTGTTTGCTTAATTGCTAACAGATAGGACTTATGTTCAACTTAACTTATCTTACATATATTATTATTACCAACCACTAACACCTTAATCGAAGTGTTTTATTTAGTAGCTTTTATTCAAGAATATAATATATATATATATAACAAATAGATATATTCAGACAGCGACTAAAGTACTTAACCAAAAGTTTGTATACAAAATTACACTGAGTATATCAGAAGATATAGCCAGACAGTAATTTAATACTTGACTAAGGGAAGATACAGGGTCGTACTGAATATTATCTTTGAAATAATGCTGAAAGAGACACTTGATTAAAACCAAACATGTAACATTTCCCAGAACCCATGCGGCCTGTAGAAAATCTAATGATTGGTGAAAATACCTTATTGAGTAGTTGAAAAAATCCTTGTTTACAATAAAAACACTTGGAAAAAATCTTTGAAATTACTTCGATTGCACGTTTGCTCGATGTACTTTCTTTGACTACTGATAGACAAGAGAGAGTGATGGCTTCTGGGTTCGGGTTTTTATACACTGGAATCAACGGTCCTGGCCTAAACTGCATTGCCATTTTTAGGTGGGGATGGTTATTCCTTGATGATGAACAAAAAATAGTTTCAAACTATTTCCCCTTATTTTTATTCAATTCTAAATATTTTATTCTTTTTAATTTCATAAAATTTCAATTAATTTTACTATAATTTTCTTATTTTTTCTTCGATTTTCATTATGTACTAAAAATATCCTTTTTCGGCCATTTCCTTATTTTTAACTGCAATATCATAATTTTATTAATTCATGTATTCATCCTTTTTCACTATATTTTCTCTTTTTCTCTTATTATCTTTATGAGAATTTATGTTTTATGGAAATATCTTTTTATCCATAAAATATTTCGTTTTTCTGGCATCACCGCTGCATTCTTCGTTAAATTCTACACCAATTTCATGTATCATATGTTGATACAACGTGAAGTTTGAGGTTTCGCCTCAACGTCACGGTTTCGCGAGTGCGTGCGCGGTGTTTTTTCGCGAAATAGGTGCAACCTTCGTGGTTTGCAGGTGCGTGTACGTCTTTGTCGTGGTGTTTCAGTGTTATGTTGTGCTTTATGTGCATGCGCGGGTGCAATTGGGAGTGGTTGTTGGCATACAACAACCTTTTATAAAATGTAGGGTTATGTGTTAGTGTATGCATTTTAATATTGTTTCACCTGTGTTTTCTAGTTTTATTTTAATGTTTTTAACCAGGTACATGATCCTTAACATGTGTTCTATTGTTGTGGCATGCGATTTGTACCTATTTTGTGTTAATTGTGGCACATTTGTTTGTTTAAGGTGTAGTGCCGTTGTTGTTGTTGTTTTGCATGTCGTTTTTAATTTATTGAAGGTGTTTGTTTTTTTTTGTTTGTTTTGTTTGTTTTTAAGTGTATTTTTAATTTATATTTGGTTTCAAGTAGCGACGTTTATATATGGAATATATTACAATTTATTAATCAAATCGATTGTTATCTTTTAGGTTTATTATGACACAAGGAAGTCAACCCCTAAGTATGGAGTCTGGGGTTTATTATAAAAATACAATTTACCATTATTTCGGTGAGTTTTTATTATTATTATTTTTTATTTATTTTGTTTATAGTTTTATTTGTTGTGTGTTTGGGGCTGAACAGTAGTAGCCTGGTCCGCAGCTTGGTTAGATATAAAATATCGGTTAAGTGTGTCAGGACAGATATTGTGCGTCACAGATTCATTCTTAGAGTGACCACCCAATTGACGCAAGTTGTTCCAGACTGTTTTCAAAGGAAGCGCGGGATCAAGTTTACGTGCGTTAAAATTTCATTTGTCTTCTTTAATTTTTGCGAAAACTAAATTCCTAATGCGTTTAAATGATCTTTTAGCGGTATCACTTTTCACTTTAAGGAACCAATGGTAAAGAAACTCCCTTTCGACTATAAGCGGTTTTATTTCCGCAGTAATCCACCGTTTAGATTTGGCTGCAACAGTTTTGCTTCTCAGAGGCACAACTCCTCATAAAGATCATGAAATAACCTATCAAATTCATCAATTTTGTCATCGATGTCAGTCATGGTGAAGATGTTAGACCATGGTAGACAATCGCACCTATGAATAAGACGTGTCTGGTCAATATTTGAGAAATCGCGATAAGTGCGGGTTGTCGTAGCTGGAGGATCAACGTTAAAACTATGACATATGAACAAAATGTCATGATCCAGATAACTGGGGGGAGATATTTGGTTCTGAAATAAGATAGAGTTAGTATCGTTGGTAAAGAACACATCGAGTAAGAAGGGTGACCTACATTTAAAATATGTGGGAAGAGCATTAACAAGATCCAAACCGAGTGAATTCATCGTACATAAAAATTAATTTTGAAGGGTAGACTTATTTAATAAATTAACGTTAAAGTCACCACCGACCAATATATTTTTATAAACACTGGATAGGCGCTCAAGAGTCTCACTAAGTTCTTTAGCGTTAGCAGGGTTAAACATGCCTGGTGGTGAGTACACACAGACAAGAAGGAGTTTATCGATAGAGGTAGAAATTTCCACGCAGATAAATTCAATACCCGGCAGTTTAGAAAAAACAACAATTTTAGAATTTAAATGTTAAATGTGCAGCTAAAACTATTTGTCATCTAAGAGGACGATAACCTCGAGTCAATGAGCATTGCCAAGAAGTGAGAGCAGGTTGTAGAAATTGAAGGAAAACAAAGAGCATCGCTAAAGCATGAATACAAACCGAAAAAAAGGAAACATTATAGTTAACAGAAAAATAAAAAAATAAATATAAATATGCATTAAAATAAAAACAAAAATAGAAAACAAGAAAATAGAAAACAATATAAAATAAATAGAGATAATTAAACAAATTAAAACAGAAATAAATGGAAATCAAATCAATGAACAAAAATAGAAATGAAAACAAAAATAATTATCAGACGCTTGAAGCGCGTGAATCCAGTGCTTCCACAGATGGGCATTGTAATTGGGAGACATCTCGCACGACAACAAAGCGATCGCTTTCTTCCTTTTAATACGCACCAGGCCATCCCTGGTGTAGACGGAGTATACCAATCCGAGCTTACGTAGATTTAGGGCCTCTCGCAACAAATTGCTGTTGGTAGGCGTAAGGCTTTCGTTGACATATACTGGGGAGTCGGCAGTGAAACCACCCAGCTCACAGAGTTTGAATTTTTGTTTTTTATTTACCTTTAAGGCCTGCAAGAATGCCTTCGCTTCACGCTGTCCCGAAAATTTAACAATTATGGGTCCACTCCTTTTAACATCAGTGTAGGCGGAGAGTTGATGGTTGACCATAGATGCCAGTTTAGCGACTATTTTTGGTGGTGAATCATCGGGTTTAACAGGGATACCCCGATTAATCACGTCACTCAGTCTTTGGACTCGCCGCATATCATCCAGATGACGTGCATTATCAGCTAGCTGGGAGCTGATTATTTGAAGGTCTTCTGAATTTTCGGTAGTTTTGGAGTTCTGTTCCAGGTCAAAGACCCTCGTCTGCAGAGTCATGATAGTTGTTCAATGTAAATCGATACATTGATATTTTTAGTCAAGGCAAAACAAAATTCCATCAACTAAATTTGATGGAACTTTGTTTTGTCTCGTAAATAATTAAATTACATGTGCAAATTGCGACAAGTCATCACGATCACACAAAACATCCAGACGCAACGCGACACCGCGAACAGATAAGAAAATTCTTGTCTATTTTCATGGTCAATTTTACCGTGAGAAAATCTCCAAAGGTAAACTAAGTTTTGCTGATGGAGATTTTTTCTGACCGAAAATGTTTTCCTTGTGATGGATGGGTTTGTGTGATCGTGATGACAACCGTTCTGTATATTATGTGAAAATTGTGAAAAATAAATTAGTTCATTTTTGAATTTTAACAAGTACAGAAGTTGTTTTCACTTTCAAGAACTCACTAAGAAGATGCTTGCTTCTTCTTTAACTCAATAGAATTTCAGCATTTTATTCTGGTTGCGATACAAGCAACGCAATCAGAACATCAAACAGTCCAAGGTACCTTGACTGCATTTAAAGAAAAATAAAAAGGCGAAGAAAAAACCTCAAGGTTTTAATAAGACTTAACAATTCTGGTCACGATACAAGCATCGTGAACAGGTCATCATAGGTCAAGGTCCAAGTACCTTGATTGAGTAATACGGAGGAAAGGCAAAAGAGCCTCTCCCTAAACAATAGTATTGTTGATCTCTGTCAGCTGATTTTTATTTTCTTCGGCAATGGACTTTAACCCCTCCGTTAATCGTAGTTCGATAGAGTTGAGATGATCGCTGAAAGTTTTCATAGAATTGCAGAATTCACCGATTTGTGATTCTGCATGGCGGAAAGTCGTTGAAAGATCATCAATCTTCTTTGAAAAACGCGATTCGAGGGCCAGAAGTAGTTCTTCAATGGATTTTTCTTCCTGGCAGCTTTCCGAGGACGATCGTGCAGCACCTCTAGTCAATACAGGCGACGGGTTATATGAGGGTGTTGGTTTCTTTGATGGCACTTTCCCGGTTACATTTTTGGTTTTCTCGGACATTTTGAGTTTATTTATGTAAAACTAAACCACGCGTATTGTAATTGAGCTATTTGAGAACGTGCAAATCGCATGTGCCTTATTATAGTACAAGTGTCATTTGCATCAACTGCAAGTTTTTAGATGTTTTTACAATTTCTGTTCATTTTTGTGTTTTAATACAATTTCGTTGAATTGTGTAGGTTTCCTTTTACATGATTTGTTTTTCATTCTTTTGAACAATGATTTTTTAAGTACGAATAATCTTTAATTTTGTTTTCTTTTAATCAAGCAAAGGACCCCGCACCGTTTGTATGGGAAAATGTCTTTCGGTGAATTTTTTTGAAATTTTGCAGGTTGATAGTTCTCAACATGTAGATCAAAAGTCTCCATTAGCACCCACTCAAAAAACCCCTCCTTCCCGCCCAAAAACCACCCCAAGTTTTTTTTAGAGTTTCACATATCACCCTCTATTTTTGTAACCCTATGACCTATTTTCATGAATAAGGTATCTATGTACGCCTCCCCTCCCACCTATCTAAAATTGTAAAAGACAAGGTTCTACCCCCTCAACTTCCAGAGCAATGACTCTTCAAAGCCAAAACTTCTGTTTTTTAACTGGAATGTCAACTAAAACCACCATTTTCTCCATAAAATAGCTAATTAACTATTTTTTTTCCAAAATTGGAAAGCTAAGACAATTTCCTATCAGTAATGTTTGTACAATTTTGATGATACGGCCTTTACTTTTAGAGTTATTAGCAAGTTTGATGTTGTTATTTGTTGCTTATTTGGTACTTTTTGGCAAAGCCTAGTAGTCCAGACATTTTAGGTTTTATCTGCCGAAAAGTTCCTAGTGAGCGGAATTTTTGTATACCCCTTTATTATGACATTTTAATGAATATGTGAAAAATCGACATTGATATCGTGCCGACTAAAAAAGTTATAAAGGTCAAAAGGTCATGAAAATCAGTTTTTCGCGAATATCGCGCGACCTATTGGTCGGAGGTCAATAGAGGTCAATACAAAAATTGTTCATCGTTCAATTATCTACAAAAAAATACCCTTTGCATTTTTCTGTAAGATCGACCGTTTTTGGAATAGAGCGCTGAGAAAGCGACTAGAATGCAATCACATACGGTATAGTATACCGTACACCAAGAAGTTGGAAAAAGTCGAACAAGTGTACAGTATATTATTAAAAGGTTTGAAGAAAGTGGTAGCAAACAAGCCAAAAAATAGTACCAGAAAAGTATTTCCCAACAATCTCTGCCAGTTCTTTTGCCCGTATTATAATGTGAGACTACTAGAGAACGAATTGCAATACTCGGTTGTTGGTACTATTGTATGGAGGTGTATGGCGGCAAATGGCACTGGCACTTTGAGTTCATCTGAGGAACAATGGATACAATTAGGGTTTATACAAAAACCGACTTTTGAAAAAACCGGTTTACGAATTTTAGCTCTTCCGTAAAACCGGTTTAAACCGGTTTCGAGTTTTTACAAAAAACAAGACAAAATAATACAAAAACGGAAAACATAAGGTGCATATACGTAAATATACATTCATAAAATTATTAAAATAAAAATTAACAAAATAATATCCTTAGAAAATTACAGAATTTAACAAATGTTTTACATTTAGGTAAATTATTATTTTACTTCTTTCTTTTTTTTAATAAAATATGTAACGGTCGGTTTTATCGTTAATTTCTCCTTATAAATTATTCCCCCATCTCGCGGAAATTTCCGAAATTATTAATCAAGTCACTTCCCGAAAATTTTAATTCAAAAATTTTGGAATGAAGTAGGCGAGAAAAAACAAAAATTTTTTGGGAAAAGAAAAAAATATAAACTTTTGACAGTTTGGATTAATTCTCCATGAAAGAGGGTCGGTGTTTGAGCATGGACCTAAATGGTCCAGTTTGTTGAAAAAAGTCTGAATTTTGAGGTGACCAAATACGGTCGAGCTTTGGTTTGGATAAATAAATCGAGTCTGGATTTGAATTTAGCCCAGAAAGTTGTGATTTAGTAGACTAAGGGAGCATAGTACCCTCATCAACTAGAAAGATTTTTCGAGTTTCACGCTGTAAGAGAAAAAGTGAACGATTTAAGTCTATCCGTGGATCAAAGTCGGTGATACATACCGCTGGTACGAGCACGTTGAGACAAACCTAAACCAAACAACCACTACGCTGAACAGTGCATGCGAAATTGGAACCCCCGGGAAGAGCTAGGTAGGAGCTGAATAACCCCCGTCTGGAATAACCAACATTCACCAGGAATAACCAATATTAATCTGCAAGCACCGATACCCAGGAACAGTACCCCCAGGCTACCAGGTACAGTTTAATTAATATTAGTAGTGCGCTGGTAGAAATTGTGATGCTGGAGGCGGGAAAATAAAGAAAAAAAACAAAAACGAAACCCCTGCCAGCTATCACACATAATACGGTCAGGGCCGAGAAGTTTTTGAAGGACTCGTTCTTGAGAGGAAGCACTAATATTATCACCCCGTGTCCCCATTACGGCCGGCGGGCGACTCAGGACGTACTACTAACTCGTCGAGAGGCAGCTGCTATTAGTAACCAGTAGTTTAGTACCCCAAGCAAAGGTAGTGATTGAGTCAAAATTAAACATTTGACAGCTGAAAAAAGGCATCATCTGAACGATTTATTCTACTTTTTGTCCATGAATGGGTTTTAACAAATAAAGATAAAAATACTGATTTTTTAGCTGTAAGTGGTTATGATATATGTATAGAAATTTGAATTTTGTTCATTTTATTAATGAAACCATAGTTTTAAACTTTTGAATTACGTCATTTTAGAACTTAATCCGTATTTCTAGTTGATATTGAATGTTTTTTTAGAACGTGATCATATTTGGATTTGATAACCTTTGAGTGATAATATTTGGTTGGATTATATTTGAGTTTGCGTATATTGGATTTGATGACTGTTGTTTTGACTTTATATTTACCATATATTTGTCATTATATCACTCAACCAAATATACTCATTTTATTATCGCATTGCTTAAATACATTCCATTCAATTGTATTAATTAACACTATTATATATATATACACATTTTAATTATTATATTGATTACTTTCAATAGCTATTATATATATACACATTTTAATTATTTTAATTACTATATTGATTACTTTAAATATCTATTATATATACACTGTTCTTGTTCTGGGTGTGAACAGGCATTCGAATTTTCTTCTTTGCCGGTAAAATTAATTTTGTTTGGACGTCGATTGCCTGAATTGGCTGAGAATCGTACGGTTGTTAGTATTGAATTAGGACGTTCGTTAGCAGATAGTAGTGATTTGGCCAAAGCGATGTTGTCCTTTGCTTATTGTTTTCAAGTGCAAACTGTTGCGAGTCCTTTCCGTTCCCATTATAATTCATCACAAACAACACATAGTAACATTCTTTCTGTAAGGTGTTGGTTGTTAAATTCGTTAAAGATTTATTGAATTTATATTATCAAATGTAAACTAATATATGCCTTTGGAAGTCGTAGTTACTCTGTTTACATCCTTATTCAGCATGCAGTGCAAAGTTCCTTTTTAGTTTCCAGGATGGTTGTGGAGGGAGATTTTTCCCTAGAGTTTTCATTTCATTGAGTTAACTTTGTAACAGGTCCCACGATGCCTTAGGGGTAGAACAGGACCCTCTGTGAGGAGGACCGAAGACCGGAAATGATATGAAGTCTTTTTCACACAGACAAGGAGGTAAGTGGTGAACCATAACCATATAGGTATCGGTCCGGTCACACACCCCACGACCCCTTCCGGCGAGCTAGCGTGTACCGTGTGACCGGCTTAACACCCCCTATGAATATTTCGGAAGACTAGGGAGAATGGTTCTTTTGCAAAATTTTTATGTATATCCAAGTATGATGGCAGTAGTCTTGCTGTCACCAGCAACGAGCTCCATTGTGCCGGTACAAATAGAACTTTAAAAAACCAAAGAACATCAATATTGCTTAGTCGTGTCCTTTTTTTTTGGTATATCGGTTCCTTTCGGTTTCACTTACGCTAAGAACCTATTTTGCAGATTATAAAAATTCCGTTTCCAGATCCAAAACCGAATAAAAATTAGTACTAAGACCGAATTTTTATTTGAAACCAAAATATAAAAATTCATATAAAGTGGTACAAAAGTATTTATACATATAAGTATTTGTACATATTTAATTTTTATTCCTTGATAGTTAATATTCAATGTCATAATCGAATGATTTATTGATATGTACGAGTAATACATTTTCAAGATATAAATTTTAGACCAAGGGAAGCACCTCTCCACGCTGACTTGAGTAGCTGGAACAACGTGTACTATTTCAGCGTGCCTACAAAGCCAAGGTAATTCATTCTTTTTCAAATTGCAGTAAAGTAATAAAGAACTCATATTATCCATATAATGATAATGGTTACTTCTCTCTGTCAAAAGCATTTCTCCGTACTTCTGTAACCAAGAGTGCCTTTTAGGCTGCATTTAAATAAATAAAAACTGTGAAGTCGGGAATCGGAACCAGACAAATTTTATTTTTTGGTTTCGTTACCAAACCAGAACAGACATTTGAAATTGAGAATTTATCATTTACGAATTCCATATTATATTTTGATGCTTAAAAAAGGCTCTGCGGAAGAACCAAAATAAGAATTTTTAAAAAAACGTTCCAGAATTGAGTTTAAGTTACTAGAGCCGATATAAAGGTTCTTTTCGGTTCCCATCACTGCCTTCAAGCAATAGGTCGCGAGATATTCGCGAAAAACTGATTTTCGTGACATTTTGACCTTTATAACTTTTTTAGCCGGCACGATTTCAATGTCGATTTTTCACATATTCATTAAAATGTCGTAATAAAGGTGTATACAAAAATTCAGCTCACTAGGAATTTTTCCGCAGATAAAACCTAAAATGACTGGACTACTAGGCTTTGCCAAAAAGTACCAAATAAGCAACAAATAACAACATCAAACGTGCTAATAACTCTAAAAGTAAAGCCCGTATCATAAAAATTGTACGAACATTTCTGATAGGAAATAGTTCAAGCTTTCCAATTTTGGAAAAAAAATTAGTTAACTAGGTGTTTTATGGAGAAAATGGTGGTTTTACGATAGTTGATATTTTAATTAAAAAACCGAAGTTGTGACTTTGAAGAGTCATTGCTCTGGAAGTTTAGAGGGTAGAACCTTGTCTTTTACAGTTACAGTTTGATAGGTGGGAGTATTCTGCGTACACAGATACCTTATTCATGAAAATAGGTCATAGGGTTACAAAAATACAGGGTGATATGTGAAACTCTAAAAAAAACTTGGGGTGGTTTTTAGGGGGAAGGAGGGATTTTGGGAGTGGGTGCTAATGAAGACTTTTGATCTACATGTTGAGAACTAGTGTTTCACCGAGACCGAGACGAGGCGAGATTTGAAATTTTCTCGTTCTCGTTCCGAGCTTTTGATCTTCATATCATCTCGTCTCGGTCTCGGACAAGATTCAATAAAGGATTGCTCGTCTCGTCTCGTCTCGGTCTCGCCTCGTACGAGAATTTCTCGTAAACCCGAGTTTTTTAAAAATAATAAATTATATAAATAAATAAATTAAAGGATAATAAATAAATTAAAGGATAACAAATATGAATAAAAATAAATATGAATTAAAAAGTAAAATAAATATGAATAAAAAAGTAAAAAAATTATATTTATTAATTTAATATATTCCATACATTATATATATTTATTAAATTAATATATTCAATACATTATGTACAAAAACAATTACAATATTACGTTACATAAGTATTCAATTACGTTACATAAGTAGGGTAACTTCAAAAACTCATCATTCCCGCATCACTGCACTTGCAGAATTCAGCTGCAGACTTCCAATTGCTAAATTCTGCAGTGATGAGTTTTTGAAGATACCCAGTTAAACATAAGTATTAAACTCAAGAATTTCTTTGACTAATTCAATTATCATTGCCACTGTTCTATTCGATAAAATGCCGTATAATGATGATTTTACAAGAAAAGAGAAAAAACGAGAACTGATTTCTCTGAATTCACTAACTCAGAGATGGAAGCCGGACGCTTTATCACATGATTCCAAGACAACTTTATCTACCCCCCGATAACCATAATAATTAATAAAAATATAAAATATAAATTATTAGAGAATAAATTATTAATAAAAAAGAGCTTCGAATTTGTCATATTCTCTCATATTGTCTCGAAAAAACGAGAATGAGAAATTAAATAATCTCGTCGAGACGAGAATCTCGTAAGGGGTGATGTCGTTCTCGTCTCGACTGATCGAGAATATAATTCATCTCGGTGAAACACTATTGAGAACTATCAACCTGCAAAATTTTAAGAAAATTCACCGAAAGACATTTTCCCATACAAACGGTGCGGGGTCCTTTGTGTTGTGCAAAATGGTACGTAGGCGCCAAAACATTGGTCGTCGTTCACGTTTATGTAGGAATGTTGCAGCTTTTAGAGGCGCAGAGAGTGATGAACAGCATGTACAAAGAATTTTCGTTAATCGGTAACGTACTGCGGTCATCAGCGGAATCAAGGTATAGTTCGGAGGCATCGCAGGCAAACGCATGCAAATATAAAGCATGCTGCGTTGAATGAATCAGTTTTGATTGGACCAATGAATATAAATCGTTTGTAACTACTGCAAAGCATTGAAGTGCAAAAATGGGGCAGCAGGCTTATGTAGTGCTAATGGAAAAGTGAGATTACCGGCATTAGATCCACCTCTAGAGACATTCCGCTCTTTGGTCATGGTGGTACACCTGAATCGAAGCATTTTTTTGGGAAACATTCAGGAATACAATTCATGTTTCAAAATGACTTCTAATATCATTCGTGATAATTTTATGTCAACCTTGAACGTAATTTCCATGCATGGCTTGGCTATATAATATACTAGCTGGGACCCGGCGCGCCTATGCTGCTCCCATAAGCCAATAGTAGTAATCAGGTGATATGAATTTTAATATACAAAGGCAATTTTTGGATATTTTTGATTTCAAATAACAAAATGTGAAACTATTAGTGATCTGACATTTTGATCGAGACAATAAAAACCATTCATTGACATGGAATTTTTCGAGATATAAATTTTCATACACAGATGAAGTGTCTCAATGAACGGCTTATTTTCTGTATTTTGAATAGCTGGGACCCGGTGCGCCTCGCTGCACCCAACGTTTAAACATTTAAAATCAATCCAAACCTTCAAAATTCAACTCTTCTTAACCATTAACGAAAAACCAACTATTCCTATAAAAGTTGGAGTCATTAGATTAAAAATACAATTATTTGAACTATGATTCAAAATGCATTTGTTTGAAGTGTTACCAAAATTACCTATATGTGTTTCGTTAAAACCACGAAAGTTAAAACATTTAAAATAAATCTGCAATTGCTTGGCCCCTGAGTTCTCATCTGCAATGTCACTGACCCAGGTTTTATTTGTTTACCCAGATGCCAGCCTCTTCCCGTATTGCAGAATCCTAGACTTATACCTAAAAATTCAGAGGTGATGGGTTTCTTTCCTTCTTATCCATTATACATAAATCATCCCACATTTTTTTTTCTCCTTACCATCTTTCCAAAAAAAAACGTTGTCGATCAATTCTGAACCGATTGCTTAGAGAGCTTCAGGATACACTATATTCAATTTTTTTCTATTTGTAGCTAGAATATCAAATTTTCCAACTCTTGAACACCCTACATTCAACTAACCGGGAAATGACACTTATTTGGTAAAGTTCTTCCGCCATATTGGCCCCACAATTTTGAATAAGTTTTGATTACAAATTCGTTATTTACTACCTTAAAAACTCTCATATACCGATTTTAATTGAAATCGGAATTCAATTCGCAAACTCGTCGGCCATATTGGTGCGGACATTTTGAATTTAAATTTTGATCATAAATTCGTTATTTGATACCTTAAAAACCTCAGATACAGATTTTCATTGGAATCGGAACACAATTTGAAAATTCGTCGGCCATTTTGAATTTATAAGTTTTGACCACAAATTCGTTATTTGCGACCTTAAAAACCCGTAGATACCCTGTTGGCGACGAAAAGTAGGCGGGTGCCACTGTAGGCATCCTTAATGAACACGATTATGATTAGATTTGAAGAAATCGAAGAATGCGACGCGAGATAGAATTTTTAAAGCCTGCAATATTTTATTTTATTTAAAAAACATATGAATTGTATTTTTTGGCAAAAACCAGAATAAATGTTAAATAAATGTTAAAAGTTTGATTATCATTCGCTCGCTGAGGAAACTAAGAAGTGTCGCCAAAGTTGTCAACAAAAAGGACCGAATATTCCCTTAAAACGGAGTATTCAACATTTTCTTTAAAAATTTCTATTAAATTTGTTTAAAACTAAACAATCTATTTGAAGGAGAGAATCAAAAATGCCACGAGCAAAAGGCCGAAAGTCATCAAGCTGTCCCAAGTGCAACAGGCAAGACAACCAAAAAATGGTACAGTGCGACAAGTGCAACAAATGGTACCATTTTCAATGTGTAGACGTGCCTGCTGACATTGGAGAGAAGGATTGGATGTGTGATCAATGCGAAACAGAGAATGTGCAGGATCAGACCCTCAGGACAACATGCTCGAACCAGCGAATTGCCCCGTCAAGTAAAGCAGCTTCTCAAAAATCTACCCTAAAGGAGACACACCAGATCGATAGGGGAACACAGCTAAGGCTGCAGCTACTGGAAGAAGAAAAAAGCCTAAAGGAGCAGCAGCTGAAGAAGAAGGAAGAACTCGACCAGGAATATTTGCAGAAAAAGTATGCTATACTGGAAAGTTCAAGTAAGTCTAATTATTCTATGTCCGTTCCGTCCGTCAACAATGTTAAAGATTGGTTGAAAATGCAAGGTAACATTGCGCCAGTACAATGTCACGTCGCCACAGTTAATAAAATGCCAAAGCCTAGTCATCAGCCGCCAAAAATAGGGCCTACTGTTGATCAAATTGCTGCACGCAATGCAATTGGGAGAGACCTACCACTCTTTACGGGGAAACCAGAAGAATGGCCCCTATTCATTAGTAGTTTTAAACATAGTACCAACATATGCGCATATACCGATGACGAAAATTTAATACGATTACAAAAATGTTTAAAGGGAAAAGCTTTGGATGCGGTGCGTGCGTATTTACTTTTACCAAATACGGTTCATGAAGCCATAGACGTTTTACGCTTATTATTTGGTCGCCCACAGTTAATCATCGCGAAATTAGTGCAACAAATTAAAAACGAACTGCCACCAAAAGCAGAAAAAATTGAAACTTTGATTACTTATTCGATAAGTGTTAGGAATTTATGTGTGACAATGGAGGCTTCAGGTTTGCAGTCGCACATAAACAACCCCATTTTACTTGATGAGTTAGTCCAGAAATTGCCAGCCGCCATAAAATTAAATTGGGCAACTTATGCGGCTAACTACGATGAGACAAATATTGCCATATTTTCTGAATGGTTAAATAATGTAGCCAAAGCCGCAAGCACCGTCGCGCAATTGATGCCAGATGTAAGAAGTGACAAACGACACAAAGCAGAGGTCACAATGTATACGCATGCCAACGCTCACCTAACTAGGCAAACATGTACGTTATGTCACCAACAACATGAACTGGTTGATTGTGTTGCGTTTAAAGGTAAAACTTATAAAGATAAGTGGGATTTCATTAGCTACAACAAAATATGTAAAAGGTGCCTCACGAAACATAAGTTTGGGCTTTGTAAAATCAATAAAATGTGCGCAGTAGACGGTTGCACCATCAAACACCATCCGTTGTTGCATAAGCAAAATATCGCCAGTGCAGCAGTATCATGTCATAAACCCAGTACCGAATCGACTGTCTTAATGCGAATAGTACCTATAAGAGTATTTAATAAAGAGAAACAAATCCATACATTTGCGTTTTTAGATGAAGGTTCATCGGTCACTTTAATAGAAGAAGGTCTCGCGACTGAATTGGAGCTTCCGGGGGAATATGAAAATTTATGTTTGAGGTGGACAGGTGACTTTGTACGTTTCGAAAATAAATCCAGAAAAGTGGCACTTAAAGTAGCCGCCCATTAAAATACAGCGCCCAAGTATAGCATACGCGACGCAAGAACTGTTTCAACGTTAGATTTATCTGACCAATCGCTAGACAATGCATCTAGAGAAGACGTATCCATATTTAAAGCGATTGTCGCTACAATCATATAATAAGGCCAAACCCAGAATACTTATTGGAATAGATAATTGGCGTCTAGGTCTACCACTGAAAGTCAAAGAAGGAAACGAAAACCAACCAATTGCGACCAAAACGCGGCTAGGTTGGACGGTTCAGGGTCCCACAATAAACTTCGTAAATAATAATACACGAGAATTATGTGCCGTTCACATTCAAAAATGCGGTTGTGAAAATTTAGAAAATCTGGTCAAAGAATCATTCACTTTAGAGAACGCAGGAGTGATAGTCAGTAACATCCGCATAACAGATGAAGAACAACGGGCACAAGATCTACTCAGTAACAATATAATTAAAAAAGACGGAAGATATCAAGCAAAGTTACTGTGGAAATACGACGATGTAGTCCTCCCAAACAGTTATCACATGGCGGAAAAAAGATTAGAATGTTTGGAAAGAAAGTGCAAGAAAGAGCCCATGTTATTATCTGCCATTAATGATCAGATTAAGAATCTGATAGATAAGGGATACGCACGAAAAATGTTGCCAGAAGCATTGCAAAAACGTAGTAGTAAAGAATGGTACTTACCCATATTTACAGTGCAGAACCGGAATAAGCCAAATAAAGTCCGATTGGTATGGGATGCTGCGGCAGAAGTAAATGGCATATCACTAAACTCAATGTTGCTAAAGGGTCCAGATCTGCTTACCAAGTTAGTTCACGTATTGTACAAATTTAGGACGGCCAAAATAGCCATAGGTGGCGACATAAGAGAAATGTTTCACCAAATTGCTATTCACCCAGAAGATCAACATTCACAAAAATTTCTCTGGCGCAATGGTGATGTAGCTAGGCCACCTGATATATATGTAATGACCGTGATGATATTCGGCGCGAATTGTTTGCCCAGCATCGCACAGTTAACAAAGAACTTAAATGCATCGTTCTATCAAAACCAATATCCAAAGGCCGTAACAGCCATAATCGAAAATCATTATGTAGACGACCTACTGTGTAGTGTAGATACAGAAGAAGAAGCAGTAGAGCTAGTCGAACAGATAGATTTTATACATCGTCAAGCCGGAATGGAGATGCGCAATTGGGTGTCTAATTCAATAATAATAGAGAAGAAAAATTCCAAGTTAAATTCCCTGGTAGAAGACGGCAAGGACCTAAACAGAATGGCTACGTCTTCCACTACTTACACCGAAACCGCCAAGATGTTAGGATTATGGTGGTCTCCTATAAATGACAACTTCACATTTTCTCTAAGGTACAATAGAAGTGCCCCAGCCTTGTTAATGGGTGACAAGATCCCTACTAAAAGAGAAGTCCTAAGAATTGTTATATCAATTTTTGACCCGTTAGGTTTCTTATCATTCTTTACAATCCAAGGAAAAATTATTCTACAAGGGATATGGCGGTCAGGCGTCGAGTGGGATGAAGAAGTACCGAAGCAGATTTTCGAAAAATGGAGAAAATGGGTCAAGTGTCTGAAAAGCATTGAAGACTTACAAATACCACGTCATTATTTTTGTGGCAGAACAGCGAAACAATTAACGGACCATGCAATACAACTGCATGTCTTCACGGATGCAAGCGAAGACGCATACGCGGCGGTGGCGTATCTCCGCTACGAAGATAATTATGGCGCATATTGCTCAATAGTCAGTGCCAAGGCAAGAGTGGCTCCACTTCAACCAATCTCAGTGCCTAGAATGGAATTGCAAGGAGCTCTGTTAGGAGCTAGGCTTGCCAAGGACATAGAAGAAGGGCATAAACTAAATATTCAAAATAAAATTTTCTGGTCTGATTCACAAACGGTTTTGTTGTGGTTAAGATCCGATCCTAAAAATTTCAAGCAATTTGTAAAATATAGAATTGGCGAAATATTGGAACTCACTGAAGTGCACGAATGGAGATGGGTACCTTCAAAGGAAAACGTAGCAGACGAAGCTACCAAAAATCACAAATTAGAAGTGTCATCGGGCGCAAGATGGTTTCAAGCGCCAGGATTTTTAAAACAAAGCCAAGACAAATGGCCATTGCCAAGAGAACCTACCTTGCACCAAACTCAAGGCACAGAAATAGAAGCCATAGTAATGCACCACCATAAAATCGAGGAACCAATTTATTATCGACGTCAACAGATTTTCAAAGTGGCAAAGACTGCTAAGAACAATGGCATACGTGTTAAGGTTCATCCATAATGTCAAGTCACGCAAGCACAACAACATGAATAACGGCGGAACACTCAGTTATGAAGAGCTTCAGGACGCAGAGGCTGCGCTTTTCAACATAGCACAACAAGTGGCGTATTCGCAAGAGATTAATGCGCTTAAACGAGGCCTAACCCTTCCGAAACAAAGTTCTCTTCTTTCCTGTTCACCTTATCTCGATGATAAAGGCCTTTTAATAATCCAAGGAAGAAAGACAAAGCCACAGTTGTTCCATTCGATTCCAGGCGTCCTATAATAATTCCCAATAAAAATCCTATTACATCCCTGTTAGTTTTCTTCTATCATAGCAGATACCACCACACGAGTCACGAAACTGTAGTGAATGAGGTTCGTCAGCGTTTTTATATTCCAAGATTACGAACCGTCTTAAGGAACATAAATAATAAGCAACTGCCAGCAATGTAAAAACGACCGAGCAAAACCAAAGCCGCCGAAAATGGCAGATCTACCGGAAGTCAGGCTAGCAGCTCTTACACGGCCGTTCACCTATACAGGCATTGACTATTTTGGTCCAATTCTCGTCACCGTAGGTAGACGCAGTGAAAAAAGATGGGGTGTTATTTTTACCTGTTGAACCATTCGTGCTATCCACATAAAGGTCGCCCATAGCCTGTCAGCAGATGCGTGCATCATGGCAATTCGAGATTTTATTGCTCGCAGAGGTGTACCAGCAGAAGTATTTTCCGATAATGGTACTAATTTTATTGGCACCGAAAGAGAATTAAACGAAGCGGTAGCGCAACTCCCTCAAAATAGTTTGGCACACGAATTCGCCCCTGTTTTGAAATGGCGATACAATACGCCATACGCACCACATACTGGAGGTTGCTGGGAAAGGATGATTCGCGTGGTCAAGAAGTTTTTATATAAAATAATGCATAACCGACGATTCACCGATGAAACCATGCGAGCCGCGTTAGCCGAAATCAAACTCATCGTAAACTCACGTCCGCTTACATATGTGCCGCTCAGCTGTAACGATGACGAAGCATTAACACCAAACCATTTTCTACTAGGTTCCTCCAATGGCGCTAAAGCCCCAGGTATGTTTGATGACACAGACTTGCTACTACGAAAGAATTGGCGGTTGGTGCAAAGAATCGCCGACCACTTCTGGAAAAGATGGATCATCGAGTACTTACCGACACTCACCAGACGAACGAAGTGGTTTAATCCTGTGCAACCAATCAAAGGAGGAGACATAGTGGTCATCGTGGATGAAAATGCACCACGCAATTGCTGGTGAAAGGGTCGTGTAATCAAAACTTACGCCAGAAAAAATGGACAAGTGGGTAAGGTTCTCGTGAAAACTAACGAGGGTGTATACGAACGACCAGCCACAAAACTCGCCAGACTAGATGTATGTGCCGAAAGTGAAGGTAAAGCTACACAAGGAATTATGCAGTTTACCGAAGGGGAGCATGTTGGCGGCGAAAAGTAGGCGGGTGCCACTGTAGGCATCCTTAATGAACACGATTATGATTAGATTTGAAGAAATCGAAGAAGGCGACGCGAGATAGAATTTTTAAAGCCTGCAATATTTTATTTTATTTAAAAAACATATGAATTGTATTTTTTGGCAAAAACCAGAATAAATGTTACATAAATGTTAAAAAGTTTGATTATCATTCGCTCGCTGAGGAAACTAAGAAGTGTCGCCAAAGTTGTCAACAAAAAGGACCGAATATTCCCTTAAAACGGAGTATTCAACATACCCACTTTCATTGGAATCGGAATAAAATTGGCAAATTCAACCATATTTCTGCGGCAATTTTGAATTTCGGTCATATTTAGGCGGCCATTTTGAATTTGGAAAATCGGGCTTCGAGGTGCGTCATAGGAGACCTCCACGGACCTGCATGCAAAAATTCAAAGCTCGGCGATGATTTTCAACCAAGCTCTCCATGTCAGCGCCATCTAGGGGTGGCTTTAGAAAGTAATACAATAGCCTATATTCTAAGTTTTTTTTATATATATATATAGATTCCGTTAATAGGAGAAATCACTTCGGATGTGTTCCGTAATATACTGGGAACACTGCGCCAGTGCTACCAGTGGTAGTTGTGTCGTTCCGTTTTCACTAAACAGTGCCCTGTCGCAAGGCTCTAGGAACATTCATGACGTCATAAACCGACGTCATTTTACTACTGTGATTACTGCTCTGAAAGAGGTACTGTTCTCACAGTAGTTTGAACACATGACAGATGTTTAATTTTTGAAAATCTGTAGACGTTTGACGCTGTACAAATAATGGCAAATAATAATGCAAGAATTCAGTTAGCTTTAATTGACAGTGACTCTCTGTCATTATAAGAAATTAAAAGAATAAGAAAATTCAAAAAATTGCAACATACTTCTACTTTCAAAATGTAAACAATAATGGCGGAGCCAGTATACTATGCGCTCGTTCCGATATACAAAAATGTACTGCTTAGTCCAGTATAACTTTTTTAAACGGAACGTGTTTCCCAGTGCACTGGCATGACGTCAAAAATCGCAGTGCTCCCAGTACATTACGGAACACACCCTTCGTCAATAGAAAAAATCAGTTTTTAATTAGAAAAAATCGTTTTGACATTAATTACTTAATGACATACTTAGAGGTAAAATTTCAAGCCTGTAGAAGTTATAGTTGAAAAACTGTTATTTTATATCTTTTACGGCCCCGAAACCCCGCTCAGAGTAGTTATTCTGTAACTATGAGAAAGTGAGAACGTGAAAAGTCTTTCCATTCTCATTCTCACTGGGTTTTCTCATTTTGAGTTCTCATTTTTGTCAGCAAAGCGATTCTATAACCTAAAGTGAGATATTCCAGTGAGAAATGAGCTGAATGTAGTTCACATTGGAAATTCTCACTTGTATAAACGTCAATCGTGTCATATTTTGTACTCATTCGAGTGGCATACTTTGTTTTACATTTCAAATTCCCATTTTTTTCAATAACCGTTGAACTTAAAAAGTTACACATTAGTTATTTTCAGGGAAAATAAATGCAAGGGCTATTTTCCACTCTTAAACGGCACCACCATTTAAATGAGTGGCACACTCCCCCCCATTATTCTCGCCTGAGGCGGGAACAATCTATAGACTCAAATCTGCAGCGATTAATAAATATAATATATTAAACTGCAGGAAAAACTTAAAGATGTACTTATCATTTGCCAAGTCCACATGAAGCTTAAGGAAAATTACAAGAGCGTTTTTTTGCTCCTAGCTCGGCCAACAACTCTTTTAAATCGCGATATATTATTAAATCTGCAAAACGCTACTTACAAATTTTATTTTCAAACTGTTAGTTTTTGAAAATTAAAACTTTTCGCACTTCTCACTGAGAAAACGCAATACAATTTTTAAAAATTGTACAACCTGTTGATATTTGAAAATGACAAGTTCTCACATTTCTCACTAGCAAAATTTTGGTGAGAAGTCATTTTTCACCATGAAATAATTTGACACATAAACTCACGTTCTCATCGTTCCAGAATCGCATTTATTGGAATTCTCACTGAAAAGACTTTTCACTAGACTTTTCACAGTTACAGAATAACCGCTAGGAATAGATTTTTGTAAAACCTTTTCTTAGTGGATTTCTACTGAACTAAAGAAACATGCATGCAAAATTTCAAGTCTAATGTCTGTAAGATGTCTATATTTTAAAACCTCTATTTAGTTCTACTATTTTTATTATACAGGTTTTACATAACACTTAAACTTTTTATTATTAACATTAATAATGAATACATATAGGATGTCTTTAATTATATTAACTTATTCCAAAAATAGTTCGCATGGGGTTTTATCGCCTATTTTAAGTCAATCACTTTCTTTACGTTTTTATATAAACGAAAAACCAAAATTTGACTTTTCAACTAGCGAAAATTTATTATTATTTTTTCCCTACTTAGCCTCAGCTGACTGGGTTTTATCTGCCCGTCCCCTTGGCTAAGTAACCGGAAGTAGTAGGACGATGTCCCTACATGTCAAGGTCTAATAGTTCCGGAGAATGGTGATGACCAAGTGAGGGAGTGTTTTTCTTCTATACTGGGTGTCCCTTCCTGACTTGCCAAGCGGTTAATGTTAGATAGTAGACAAAAAATGATCGACAAAAAACACAAAAAGGGGGGGGCTAACTTTGCCCGTTTTCGAGATAGGGCGTTTTGAAGTTTTTTTTAGAGTTTTACATATCACCCTGTATTTTTGTAATCCTATGACTTATTTTCATGAATAAGGTATCAGTGTTCGCAGAATACTCCCACCTGTCTAAAACTGTCAAAATTAAGATTTTACCCTTTCAATTTCCAGCGCAATGAGTCGTCAAAGTCAAAACTTTGGTTTTTTTCACTAAATTTCAAATAAAACCACCTTTTTCTCCAAAAAAGACGTAGTTAACTGAAATTTTTTTTTAGAAAATTGGAAGGCTTGCACAATTTCCTATGAATAATGTCTGGTTGCTAAAATTGCCTCTATTTCGTACTTTTTCATCTAAGCTTTGCTAAAAAATACCAAATAAGCACAAAATAAGGAAAATTTCAACTCGTTTCATAGGATTACAAAATTACAGGATGATATGTAAAACTCTAAAAAAAAAAATCAAAACGCCCTATCTCGAAAACGGGCAAAGATAGCCCCCCCCCCTTTTTGTGTTTTTTGTCGATCATTTTTTGTCTACTATCTAACATTAACCGCTTGGCAAGCCAGGACGGGACACCCTGTATATATAGATTATTTGTACTAAAATAATATTTCTGCATTTGATTGTTCTATTATTCAGATTCAAGGCCAGATTTATCACAGAGTAGGGTCATTGCTGCCATTTGCCGATTCCGATTACCAGTTTTTACAAATTTATTTTCTTGGCTATCCTGCTCACGAAGTTGACCGTCGTTGTTCTAATGGCTCGAATTTGAGAAGACAAATTTTTATACGTCTTCAAAATTTGCTCTACCATGATTGGTTCGGCTGTTCCAGACAGCTCTAGATCGAATGCCTTCGGATAATCACAAAATTGTTATAAAGGCCGATAAAGTACCAGCTGGAGATCATGCCAGGGGATTTAATGATCCTACTATGGATGAAGTTGCCATAGTAATTGTCGGAGATGAATTTAACTCCCGAGATGTTGTATTGCATCCAGGGGCGGCGCGTGGTTTTTTTGCGCCCGGTGCATTATGCTATATTGCGCCCCATCAGCTGATCATATGAAAAAAGCTTTTTTCGTCTGGATCGCAAGGACGAAGAAGCGGAAAATACACAAGGCACTTCCAACTTGGTAGCAACTTGCTTGGCTTTTTCAATAACTTCCTGATATTTTGCTCTGATCGTAAATCTATCAAAAAACCTTTTGTGGAATTTAAAATATCAACTTCAGCTGGCATTTGGGCTTTGTACGTGTATTTATTTTTCTAAAATATCACACTAGATTACTATGGAACAAATTAAATTTAACTCAGTAATTTTATTTCGTAATTCTGCTGTATGTTTCGATACGGGTTCCCTACCTGAACGAGTTTTACCAACGCCTCGTAGACACCATGTAATTGACGTACTAATGGTTTTAACGCGTCTATGCTACTTTCGCTACTAGTCTTACTAAGCTTTTTAGTGTCTTCTTTTTCAAAATAATAATCGTTTAACCGAACTGGAGAAATAAGCATATAAATTTTGAATAGTATCAAAACAAGAAGTTGCCTTTAGAAACATACGTTTTTTTCGAAATTCACACCTATTATCAAACGATGCATCAATGAAGTCTGAGTTGAAGAGGTTGTTAATGGAAAATTGTATGTACCTACTATTTATATTTGCCCGGTACCATTTTCATAATTCGCGGCACAGTAAAATATTTGAATTTTCGTAACATAAAAACAATAAACAAATTAATTCCAATAAAATATAAATATAAATAATATAATTTAAAAGTGTATTACCTAAAATTAGTAATTTAATAATTATTATTAAATCTGAAATATTACTTTTATAACTCAACATTTTAAATCTAATAAAAATATTCCACTCAATTTTCTCTTTATAAATTCTTCCCGAGAAACAGACACAAAACTTAAATTTGCACCATCAATAACTCGTATAACATAAAAAAAAATCTACATATTAATTTGTTCGACAGTCGCAAGATATTTAGAAAATCGCAAGATATTTTGTTCTCATTTCGCTTATTTACCTCTCTTAACAAATCTTGGAACAAAATTTAAAAGTGCACCAACAGCGCCCTGAAGTTTATATCAATCACAGTAAACAGCAATACACAATACAGAGCCATCGGAACAATTTTTTTCCTTTGTGTGAGTTGATATGGTGCATTTTACAAACATTTCAAAAAGTGCTCCAGCGTAGTGAAAATGAAATTATTTTGTGTTTCGTCTCCTTCATTCCACTGGTTAATTCTGTATTTACATCTCACGTTCAAATTTGAGAACATCAGTTGAATGAGAAATTTTTCTCTCACTTGGTGGCTATTTCTCCTGAATTTTTACTTCTGCTGATTCTCTGGACAGAAATTATAGAAGCAAAAGTCTCGAGAGGAAGTAGGAAAAGTCTCGAGAGTACGAGAGGAAGTAAAATTTCCAGGTTTTTTTTGCATGGAATTTGTCTTGTGTTGTTACATGAGTTGAAATATAGAATATTTTATTGGGAAAATAAACTGGAAAATTAAATCGTGTTAATAAAAATGAAATCCTTTAATATATGAAAAGGATGTAAGAAAAAACATTTTTCAAATTTTTTTTTCAAAATTTAAATTTTTTTTAAAAATCTGAATATCTGAATTGGCGCCCCTGTCCAATGGCGCCCGGTGCAAGTGCACCATTCGCACCTATGGAAGCGCCGCCCCTGATTGCATCGTAGAAACATGGAATTGCAACGGGTGTTTGAAATCGTCATCCAGATCAGTTAAAATATTGAAACTTTCTACAAATGTTCGTGTTCAACTGCAAAATGTCTCGGGAAGTGAATTTTGCAAACAATTGTGGAATATTGGAAAATGTGTAATGCCAGTAGACGAAACTGGATTGATAACATTGCCAGAAAATTTTTGTCGCCAGAATCCAAGGAAAAACTGATCAAAAATGTATTTCCAAACATAGCCCAGCAATACGAAAATCATCTTTGGTTGAGCGAAAGAACGATTTTGGCAGTGAAGAACAAAGGTGTTAATGAGTTGAATTCGGCTATACAGTTCAAAATACCCGGTAATTTGGTTTCGTATAAGTCTGTAGATGCCGTTACCAATGAAGAAGATGTGGATTTACCTGGATTGCCAACTCAAAACAGCTGAAACTCGGAGTCACTATTATTATGCTGCGTAATATTAATGAACCACGACTGGTACAAGGCTGGCTGTGAAAAAGTTAATGGACAATGTTATAGAAGCAACTATTTTAACTAGGAAATTTAAAGGTGAAGACGTTTTTATTCCACGATTTCCAATGCTTCCATCTGATTTGAGTTCAAATTTCTTCAATTTCCAGTTCGTGTAGCATTTGCGATAACTATTAGGCGCAAGGTCAGTCTTTGGCAATTTGTGGAATAAATTTGAAATATCCAGTTTTTTCGCATGGACAACTTTATGTTGCCTGTTCGCGTATAGGCAAACCATCAGCTTTATTCATTTACTGTCAACAAAATGGAAAAAAAAAATGTTGTTTACCATAGACCATAATTGCTGTAATCTCTATTGTAATACAATTATACTTTTAAATATTTTGGTTGGGTGCAGTGAACCGTGTGAATCTAACGGTTGATCCATCTCCTAACATCATAGGCGTAATTTTTACCGAAGATCTGCCATTAGTCCGGGGAAATTAGAAAAAAAAAAACGCACGAAAGGAGACAAATTTCGGAAATGGCTGAAAATTGGTCCACAGCTTCCTTGGGACTTTTTAAGAAAACAATTTCGGAATCACAAAAAAAACAAAATGGCCGCCGTATCTCGGTTTCTATAAGTCGTACAACCCCATACAAAGGCAAACCAGTTTTTGAGTGATGTTTTCACCAAAAAGTGATTTTTGGAAACTTTGACCGTGAATAACTTTGAAAGGCTTAATCGGGTCAACATCTTTATAGGAACTAAAGTTATAGAGAATTTCATTGTCAACATTTAGGGACTTTGTACGGGATTGTACGACCTATAGAAACCGAGATACAAGGAAAACACCGGAAAACCGCTATATTTCCGGCGGCCATTTTGTTTTTTTTGTGATTTCAAAATTGTTTTCTTAAAAAGTCCCAAGGAAGCTGTGGACCAGTTTTCAGCCGTTTCCGAATTTTGTCTCCTTTAAATGCTAATTTCCCCGGATTACATGGAATAATAACATATTCTAAATCGCCAAACAAACAAATCAATGTCTGGGATTCCTTCAGAGGTTCAAGTTGCTCTGGCTACAATCTACAAGTCCTACATTCGGACCGCTTTGAATACAACTCGTATATATGGCCAGGAGACTAAAAAATTAAATTGGTATGGCTGCAAGGTGAAAAATCGCGCAATCAAAGTCATTGAGGCTTTTGAGTCTCCATAGACTCCTTAAGCCAATGTAGGAATGCAGCAACGACTGCTCCACTGAAATTAATAACCTCCTCCTACAAGACTCTTGTGAATCTATATAAGTACTAGTTGGGACCCGGCGCGCCTATGCTGCTCCCATAAGACAATAGTAGTAATCAGGTGATATGAATTTTAATATACAGTAGGAGAGTTTGAAAAAGGCAATCTTTCGAGAACAATAAAACAAAATCGAAAAATGAAACAAATATTTTATAGTTGGAAAAAGCAATGCCAAAAAACCAACTTTTATTTTCTTTTATATTGTTAATTTTAAATTATACTAATGAATTTTATTTAATGTAATGCTAATTGGTGAACAATATTTTTTGCTAATCCGTCTTTTGCCAATATGAATAATTTTGATGGTTTACCTACTCGTGAGCATGCAACATATAATTGACCATGGGAGAAACATTGATTTTGTAAGTCCAGGCCACAAATGGACATTGTCTGGCCTTGAGATTTATTAATGGTCATTGCAAATGCCAAACGGATCGGAAATTGAAGCCTTTTGAATGGGATTGTACTCTCCGACGGTATTATTGGGATACGTGGCAACAGAACGATTTCTCCCTTAAACTTTCCGTTTAAAATGGTTGCTTCAATAACGTGTCCGGTCATCCGTTTGATGACCAAACGTATCCCGTTACATAATCTGGGTGGGTTCAAATTACGCAGCAGAATTATCGGCGAACCAATCTTCAATCTAAGATGGTGTGGTGGCATTCCCGGTATATTTAATGAATTCAAAAATTCAGTTGTATAATTTACTGCTTCGTTTTCATCAACCACAGTATCGATTGATTTTAAAGACATCAGTTCGCCTGGCAACGACTCTTGTATGTAGAAGTTAATTTCGTCAACATCAACATTTTTCGCTGCCAAAACAGCACGTTCACTGAGCCAATTATGATTCACGTAATTATTCAATATGGCCGGGAAGACATTTTCAATTAATTCTTGTTTTGAATTAACAATAGTGCAGAAATTGTCCGGCAATTTTATGCATTGTCCGTTTGGATGCAGTTCTATTTTACCGTTGCCAATATCCAGCAATTGTTTAGAAAATATATGTGCTGACGGATCATTTTGGAGTTGTACTCTCATGTTGATGGTCAATCGAACTGTCTCGACGCTTTGCCATAAAAAAGATTGTTTTAAACATGCGTTAATCTCATCGGCATAAGTTGAGCGTGGGATGACTGGCAATGTCTGTCTGAAATCACCAGATAGTAATAAAAGAGCACCACCGAATAGTTTGTTGTTGCTGTTTAAATCTTGCATAGTTCTATGAAGGGCTTCGAGTGAATGTTTTTGAGCCATAGTACATTCATCCCAGATAATGATTGTACTTTTTTTCAATACTGCAGCCATTCCGCTTTGTTTATTAATGTTGCACATTGCGTTTGGTTTGCTATGAACGTCTAATGGCAGCTTGAGTGCTGAATGCGCCGTTCGCCCACCATCTAACAAAGTGGCAGCAATGCCCGACGATGCAAATGCCAAAGCTATTTGTTTCTGCGAACGTATCTTTGCAAGGATAAGTGAAATTAAAAATGTCTTTCCGGTCCCGCCAGGTGCATCCATGAAGAAAAAGCCACCTTGTTTAGTAGAAACAGTCAACATGATTCGATCGTAAATTATTTTTTGTTCGGCATTCATTAATGGCTCGTTGTTCGCAACAAATGTAGCTAAATCAACGTTGTTATACTGTTGTTCTCGCTGCACATCACTGTCAAGTAAGTCTGCCGCTGGGCGATCAGGTGATGGCATACCGTAATGATTAAGTGGCAAATTTGAAATTTTAATACACAAATCCTCGATCAACACTAATGCTTCATTATACATTTCTGGTGCGTAATTAATGTTTGGACATTGGTTTCTTTGTCTAATTCTGTGAAGTATGTCTTCGGTCATGCAGTTCTTGTATTTTTCCCACAAAGCCGATGGTTCTGTTGGATAACATGTCGTCAATATAATTGCGAATAGTTGACGAATGTTATACGGCGTGGATGCAAATGCTGCATCAGCAAGTGTCAGATCCCAATGATTGTCGTCTTCCAGCAACTGCAACTCGCGACATGCATCTTGAAATGTATTGAATATTTGACCATTGACTGTTCGTAAGAATTCGAAAGATGTTGGTCCTGGAACATTCACCAACAACAAACGTAAAAAGAAACATTCACGCTGTTTTGGATGTACTGTATAAAGTCGTCCCAATGTCTTTGCTTTGAATACGCGTGCAATAGTTGGATGTGGTTCGCCTTGTCTACGTGGTTTCCATTTTTTATCTGATTTGTTCCATGTATAATAGCGAGGGACGTTGGTATATAACAATGTTTTTGCGAATTGTCCGAAAACATCAGGTTTTTGGCACAGTGTGAAAAATTCAGTAAGTGTAGTTTTTGGTGGCTGGAATGCTCGTTGGAGAGCATTTTCTTCAGTGAAATATACACGTTGACCGTTTTCAAGATGTACCGCAAGATGCTGGACAGCTGGATTTCGATCATGTATGAGAAAACTAAGAATACGCCAGACAGCTTCGTTGGTGCTGATGTATCTGCCCATTTGGTATCGTGATATTTCGTCGTTTTCACTTACATTTTGTACTTCAAATACTGCAATGTCGCTGCCTTTATTAACATATTTGCAAATGTACTTGATGGACTGTACAGAACTGCAAAACTCTACATTAATATGAGCCTTGTACGTTTTTGAAAGCAGTGGCGAGTATGGTACCACCCACTGATTATCAATTTCGATATGATTGTTATTATTTGACGTTCGCATTGTGAATGTGTGGCCGCCATTCTCAGCATTTCTGCGGCGATACAATGGATAACCGTCGATATCAGTAATAGTGTCGTTAATACATTGCTTCGGGAAATGCTTTGTACATTTTCCATTGTCCATACATGGCGATGCCATGTTAACAGGACCACACGGACCATGGATCATGTTTGTGGTAATAATGTCGAACAATTCTTGGTCAATTGTTGGATTTGGAATTTCTGCTGAAATGATTTGGTCAACTTCTTCTGGACGGATTTTAACATGAAGCCAAATCAAAATATGAGCATGTGGCAAGCCTCGCTTTTGCCACTCAACCGAATACATCCAGCAACGTGTTTTTCCAAAAATGGAATATTTTACTATCAAATCTATTAATGATTTTAGTTTTTGATTGAAAACACGTGCAGTGATATCATGACGATGCATTTGTTGTTGGCCTGGCAATAGCAAATTTTGTATTTCCTCCCATTTCGGATTACATGTAAATGTAATAAACAAATCTGGACGGCCGTAGAGACGTACGTAAGTCATCGCATCTTGTATGTATTCCTGCATGTGTCGTGGACTACCGATGTAGCTTGAAGGTAGAATAAATGTATTACCGATGTTGTTTATATTTAAATTTCCGTCGAGGTTTCCCTTAATAGCATCTCGTAAGTGGATGTATTCCTCTGATCGCAATTTTGCCTGGTTAAATCGAATATATCGCAAACGTTCGCTTTCGATCTTAGCGTACATGTCTACAACATATTGATGGTAGAGTTGGCGATATCGAAGGATGTGGTTGTCCTGATTACTTCTAATCATCAATCTGTATGCGTAGTAATTCATAGAGCTGACTTTTTTGTTTGTTGCGATACCTGTAACTGGATCTCGCTGTTTAATATTGATGTGATATCCATCCTGTCCTTCCCAAAATATCAGCGGATATTGGAGTGCGTCGTATGAACGGTGTATATCTGAAATCATACTCACATTACTGTCTCTGCGTGTGATTTTGATCGCTCGGCTTTCAACTGGATCACCGACCATAATAACAGCAATTTCGTCTATGGTTGGTGCGTTGTACCTGCCAGCGTGTTCTCCTGATGGTACTTTGTCGGCCTTGATGACGATTTGATAGTTGTCGTTTCTCAGCTGTGGCGACACTCTTTTAAATAATTGAATTAGTTGGTTTTGATTTTCCAAAAAAATTTCCAACAATTCCACAATTGCTCGCTCTTCGGCCCGTTCGATGAAATTGTACTGGCACCGGATTGTCACGCGTTCTTCATCACTGCCCATAAAATAAATTTGGAGAAACTTCGGATCTTCATTAGGCATTGGCATCAACGAACCAATTTTGTGGTACACCTGGCCTTGTATTTTGAATGTAGATTCAAAGTTGCGTCCGTTGGATGTATGACAGTTAATTTTTGTTGCTCCGAAGGACGTCATTTGGAAGCAAGAATTGAATTTTCGTATCTTGCGCAAAAACAATTTCGAATCGTGTGATTCCCCAGCAATAAGTGTTTTTATAGGTTCCGGCGGGGTGTAAAAAGGAGGCAATACAACTTTTCCTGATGCGCAACACATGCCGGGTGTTTCATTGCGGAATTTTAACGCGTGACAATGTTGGCATTCTTTGTCCATTGCACCAATGGCAATTTTATAATGTGCTGAATAATTTATGTCCGGTGCGTATTCGAACGCAAGACGAACAAACGATGCACGTGCTAATGCGCGGCTCATTTGCTGCCTTTGTCGTTCTTGTGCTCTTAACGTGTCTATATTGTGTTGACGGGCCGCTCTCCCTCTTAAAAAATTTTGCGATGTGCATTCGATTCTTGCGTATGTCTCTCTACTGTCATGCCCATTTGTTCTTCATTTATTTGCCCAGTTTGTGAGTGCGTTATATTGCCTCTTTCATTCCTTTGACGTCGTGCTGCTACACTGCGTGCACTATTTAGATTTGACCTTCTTCGAGGCATTTTGTTACAACTAAAAATAATACACGAAATGATAGACAGCACAATTAAAATAAAATCAAATTTAAAAAAAGATAAACAAATGATAAACAAAATAAACTTAAACTCACAGTTTGTTTATTTCCTTATATCACCGTTTATATATTTTCTTTGTTATATCTAAAATTGAAATATCCTTTAACACTTTATTTAATCTAATATTTAAAAAAATTAAAAACCGTATATCTTCTTGGTCCTGCAAAATCTTGAAATCAATCTAAAATTGAAAAAAATTAATTTTAAACACCACAATACATATCTAAATCTAATGCATAATGCAAAAACTCACCATTTATATATTTTCTTTGTTCAATCCCCGTGCTGTTCATATATCTTCTTGGTCCTGCAAAATCTTCAAATTAATCTAAAATTGAAAAAAATTAATTTTAAACACCACAATACATATCTAAATCTAATGAATAATGCAACAACTCACCATTTATATATTTTCTTTGTTCAATCCGTCCGTGCTTTTTATATATCTTCTTGGTCCTGCAAAATCTTCAAATTAATCTAAAATCGAAAAATATTAATTTTAAACACCACAATACATATCTAAATCTAATGCATAATGCAAAAACTCACCATTTATATATTTTCTTTGTTCAATCCCCGTGCTGTTCATATATCTTCTTGGTCCTGCTGTTTGCACGGCAAACAAAATTATAAATATGACGCACGCGGCAAAGCCATTCGTGCTGACGAATTATAAATAATTAGTGGGTCACCGCAACCACGCAACAAGTCAATAACTTATTGACTTGTTGTGATGATTAATAAATAAAAATTTAATTGTCAAAAAATGATTATTTAGCATATTGTTAAACGATATAAATTAAGTTGTTGAGAATTAAAAATCAGTTATCCAAGTAACTCCGAGTAGTATTATATTACAAACAAAAAACTGCTACTAAATTGATTAGGTTGTGCAGTCCTAATCTCCTACATAAGAAAATACAGTCCAGCTCATACCAGTGAGCTATACATTGGTCCTTCGAACCTTTTAAGAACCAAGAAACCTACGCACAACTCGCATCGCGAGCTTAAAAATTAATTAAGTACCAAATCACCAAGTCTGCAATACCAAAATGGAGGTATTTTCGGAATTAGCAGAGGAACAAAGGCAGCTAGGGGAGGACATCAGCCGTGCCCTTTCAAATATGAGGAAAGACAGCATTGTGAGGAAAGATAAAACCTATATAGAGAGAAGACTAGCGGAATTCGACAGTTCCTGGAAAAAATTCCAAGAAAACCACAACCACCTGGAAAAATTGGACAGACCATCGGAGCAGTATTTCACTCAGAATTTTTATATTCAAGTGAAAAGTAAATACGATGAGGCTAAGGAACTACTGAGAGAGTATCAACAAAAACTGAACGAGCAGCCGGTCGAGACCGCAGCAAACACCACAGGAACAAAGTTCAACATAAAATTGAACGATGACTTAGAGGAGAAGACATTGCGTCTCAAGAAACAGAGTGTCAAAATGAGCAACATTAGAAGAATACTTGATGAAGTAGCAGAGAGAGGCCAAGCGAAAACAAAGACGTACTGTGAATTTAAAATCAAGCAGTTAACAACGCAATGGGACGCTATACAGGAATTGCACGAAGAAATCTTGACGTTTGCAGAAGAGGGAGAGCTGTCGCATCAGTACTTCAAGGAGGAGCAATATGAAACGCTTGAAGAAATATACCAAGAAACCATGATAGAACTACAAGATGTGATAGAAGAAAACAGTCAGAGGGAGGATGCGGTAAAGACGAAACTACCCCAAATAAAAATTCCGAACTTTGACGGCGACTATAAGGCCTGGAAATACTTTGAAAATATATTCTGCAGACTAATCCACAACAACAAGCGTTTAGGTAATGCTGAGAAAATGCATTACTTGCAAACATCGCTGACTGCAGAGGCGCACAAACTTATCCAACACTTGGCAAGCAGCGAATCTAGTTATGAAGCAGCATGGAGCCTAGTAACAAGCAGGTTCAATAATAAACGGAAAATATTTTCCACCTTTTCAGATGCAATTCTGGATCAACCAGCATTAATTACCGATTCTGCCAAAGCAATAAAACAATTGCATGACCTGATAAAAGAATGCCTACATGGAATTAATAGCCTACAGCTAGAAACCCTACCCTGGGAACCCTTCATAGCACATATTATACGAAGAAAGATGGATCCAGAGTCGTATAAAGCGTACGAGCAATCATTGAACGAGCCTCGAGAGATACCGCAATTAGAGGACATACTGAAGTTCCTGGAAACTAGATTTCAAGCACTAGAAGTAATTGCAGAGCCTAGGAAGAAAACTGAAAGCAGCCGCATCGTAAATCTTGTACAGTCACGAGGTAACCACCAAATAAAGAGTTATCACACTAGTACTAGAAAGTGCCGATACTGTAATGGGCAGCACAGTATATACGTATGTCAAAAATTCAAAGCATTGAAATTAGCAGACAAGCTCAACTTCGTCCGGCAGAGTAAAACATGTTCCAACTGCTTGAACCATGGCACGAACGACCCCTGTCACAGTCAAAGTCGATGTAACATCTGTAAGCAGCAACACCACACATTAATTCACCAAGAGGCAAGAAATCCTACAGCAAAACAAGAATATGTACCGAGAGTAATTTCATCACACCTCACTACATCTCAATGGACAGTTGATTCACACGTTGTAAGGAAATCTTGTAATGTAATACTGGCAACAGCACTAGTACGAGCCAAAACCATCAGGAACAGCTATGAGTATCTAAGAGTATTGGTAGATCCCGGGTCACAGGCCACCCTCATAACGGAGAATGCGGCACAAACACTAGGAGTTCCAAGAGTGAAAATATATTCAGAGATTACAGGCACGAACGAGTGCCCGGCTGGGACATCCCACAGCAAAATTCTAGTGGAACTCATTCCGAGATTTCCTTCCAACTTCAAACTGCAGTGTGAAGCTCTAATACTTCCATCAGTGACGAGCGACCAACCACAAAAGCATATCGTTAGCGAAGAGCGTACCAATTGGAGTAATCTCATCCTTGCAGACCCAACATACGATACCCCTGGACCAGTTGACATGATATTGGGCGCAGACGTCTTTGGAGACATCCTAATGAACAGCATTAGAAAAACTAAAGGTGGAACGTTAACTCAAAAAACTGAATTTGGCTGGATACTGTCTGGACCAATTCCTGAGAGCGAAGCAACCAGAAAAATTACATCCATGATTTCAAGGGTAGATGTCGATTCACAGCTTCGAAAGTTTTGGGAAATTGAAGAAACAGCATTGAAACCACCTGTGTCTGAAGAAAACAGAACGTGTGAAGAACAATTTGATCGAACAGTTAAACGAAATCCCAATGGCACGTATACAGTACAAATTCCATTCAAGCAGACAGAGGGATTAGGAGAATCAAAACCAGTTGCAATAGCACGACTATATCAAATGGAAAAGCGGTTCTCAAAAAACAAAACGTTGCGGGATGAATACAACAAATTTATGGAAGAATACTTACAGCTGGGACATATGGTACTCATTGATACCAAAGAACTTCAGAACAAAACTCCTAATGTATACTACATGGCTCATCAAGCAGTCATCAAAGAGGAAAGCACAACCACCAAACTAAGGGTTGTATTCGACGCCTCTACCAAAACAAGCACCAAGCTAAGCTTAAACGATTTAATGCACAGCGGCCCCAGACTACAACAAGATCTACAAGATATCTTACTAAGATGGAGAAAACATCAATATGTATTCAGCGCCGATATAGAGAAGATGTACAGGCAAATAAAGGTTGCACCGGAACATCAACACTACCAACGAATTGTATGGCGATTTTCAACGGAAGATAGCATTCAAGAATTTAAACTAACAACCGTGACATACGGAACAAAATCAGCACCGTACCTAGCCATAAAAACATTGCAAAAATTAGCACGCGATGAAGAAAAAAATCATCCAGAAGCAGCAAAGATAATTCTCAATGATTTTTACGTGGACGACATGATGTCTGGAACATCTTCAATTCAGGAAGCAAGGAGGTTACAAGGAGAGTTGATCCAAACGTTAAAAGAAGGAGAGTAGGTAGGGCGTCGGTTTAGCGTGGGAACCAAAACCTGTTTTGTGAATGTAGGTCAGGGCCCCGCCCGTTGGAATGTGGGTCAAACCGGTCCATTAATTTTTACGACCAATTACAATGACATTTATTGTTTTTACGACTAATTAGGTGTGATTTATGACTATTGGGGCCAATGCCCTTGCAGTCGTGGGGGTTTAGCCGGTGGGCCCGTCCTTGGTATCTAGGTCAAACCCATAAATCACGTATGTAGTTCAGTCTCGAGGTCAATCACCTGTCATCAATCAATCACCTGTAATTGGCCTTGGGATGTAGGTCAAGGTGGTTGACCTTGAGACTCTTAGACGAGTCGGTCAGGGCCGGTGGCTTGGGGCTCAGCGGGGTCGTCGACCTCGGCGGGGCTGGGGCGGCGGACTTGGCGGCGGACTCGGCGGGGGACTCGGCAGGGCTCTGGCCTTTGCGGCTAGCACTCCTTGCCCCTGCCCCCGCCCTTGTGAGAGTTGAACCGGTTATGACACTCAGGCTAATGACCTTGTAGGCGGCCACTTCCGTCCGTTCTTGGCGAGTATTGCATGGTTGTTGTTGTTGTTATAACCTGAACTTATGAAACCGAGTGAATGAATGAATGATAATTTGTTACTTGCTGACTACTACGGCGGTAGCTATTGATATTAATCTTACACTCTGTACTAGTCATTGCCTATAAAAAATCACAAACAATGTCGGGAATCGAACTCGCGCCAGCGAATCGCGAAATGGAAAACCAACGCCTTAGCCAACTTGACCAAGACGGCAGTTGAATGAAGTTGGGTTATTTGTGCACATATATGCAGTTGTGGAATTCTATTTTTAGATCTTGCGAGGTTTACCGGTGCAACCCGACGAAAATAATGTGCACATGATCGTGATGAGCCTGCGAAATGAGAAAGAAAGAAAAAACAAAACAAAAACAAAAAAAACTGCAGCAGCAGCAATTTGAGAAGCAAAATCTGTCGGTTTAAAAAGAAAAAAAAGGAAACGACGGTTCAAGACGTGGAAATAAAAAAACAACTGCGTGAATGAAATTTTACGGAAATATTTATGCTTTATTTTTAAAAAATTAAAGATAATGTGTGTGAGAAAGGGAAAGGCTGTGTGTATGTGATGTTCATATTACATCATGTTGTTGTTTCATTATAGAAAGAGACGATGTTAATTACTAACAGCAGTTAATAATATTATTTGTAATAAAGAAAATGTTATGCGAGAACAAATAAAAGCATTTATTAAATTCAAAAAGCTGTTTTGACCGGGTGGATCTAAAATTTGTGCACATATATGCAGTTGTGGAATTCTATTTTTAGATCTTGCGAGGTTTACCTGTGCGACCCGACGAAAATAATGTGCACATGATCGTGATGAGCCCGCGAAATGAGAAAGAAAGAAAAAACAAAACAAAAACAAAAAATGCAGCAGCAGCAATTTGAGAAGCAAAATCTGTCGGTTTAAAAAGAAAAAAAAGGAAACGATGGTTCAAGACGTGGAAATAAAAAAAAACAACTTCTGCGTGAATGAAATTTTACGGAAATATTTATGCTTTATTTTTAAAAAATTAAAGATAATGTGTGTGAGAAAGGGAAAGGCTGTGTGTATGTGATGTTCATATTACATCATGTTGTTGTTTCATTATAGAAAGAGACGATGTTAATTACTACCAAACAGCAGTTAATAATATTATTTGTAATAAAGAAAATGTTATGCGAGAACAAACAAAAGCATTTATTAAATTCAAAAAGCTGTTTTGACTGTGTGGATCTAAAAGAAAAGTATTCTATTCTATTCTTGTTGAGGGGCGCCTTGGCGGGCACTGCGACCTATTTATTTGGTCTATTGTGCCATCCCCGTCTTTAAAAACCATCTAGGTTAAGGCTTCCAATATAGCCTAAAACTGATTTAGGGTTCATATCCCAAATCTCCCTGGGAGTGGGGAAGTCGCGATGGAGGAGGCTCAATCTCTTCCTCGCTGTAGCCTCGCAGTCGCACAGCAGGTGCTCCGCAGTTTCGGGAGCTGCCCCGCAGAACCGACAGCTACAGTCGGCTGCCAGTCCTATTTTGTTTAGATGGTAGTTAAGCGAACAGTGGCCCGTCATGAGTTCTGTTATTATTTTAAGCTCCCATCTTCTGAAATTTAAAAGTTTGCCCGCTTTAGCTTTATCGATTTGGATGAATCTTTTAGCTTGACGAGCACCCTGGGTCCTTGTCCAACTATGAAGAAACAGCTGGTCGACCCAATTTTTGATGGCCGTTCTTACGTGGCAGCTTGCTAAGCTGCAGAAAGGTTCCGGACCAATAGGTGATGAGTTTGCCCCTACTCTAGCCAGGCTATCGGCAATTTCATTACCAATGTGACCTTCGTGGCCCGGAATCCACATCAGCGTGACACTGTTGTTCCTGCTGAGGGATTTCAGAGATAGGAGACAATCCAGGACAGTCTTTGATGACACCCTGTAATATCTAATGGCCAACAGGGCAGCTTGGCTGTCCGAGAAAATAACAATGTTAGAGCTATTTGGAGCTCTATTAATACAAGTCTGAGCACACACCTGGATGGCGAGTACCTCAGCCTGGAAAACAGTGGGGGTAGTGCCCAGAGCCATGGATATTTTACTTTTTGGGCCATATACGCCCAGCCCTACCCCTTTATCGGTTTTGGAACCGTCCGTATACCAAAAGGCCGTGCTTCCTCTAAAGAGGGGCCTGCCATATTGCCACTCTGACCTACTTCGAATAATCGTCGTAAACGGTTTGTCAAAGTCAAGAGTGGCAGGGATGGTATCGGACAATGATATCATTGGCTCCAGGTTTAGCTCCTTGAGGATCGATAAATGATCCAGAAGGTCTCCTGGCTTAAAGGAGAATAGCTCTCGTAGACGCAACGCCCCCGCCAGAGCCTCCTTTTTCACCACTAGGTGGAGCGGAGGAAGGTTCAGTAGGACCTCCATAGCCGCAGTCGGACAGGTGCTTTTAGCCCCTGTGATACCAAGACAGGCCAGTCTTTGCACCCTGGCCAGCTTATTCACAGCACCCTTTTGCTTGGTCCTGACCCACCATACGATGGATGCATACGTGACCATGGGCCTTACGACCGTCGTATATAGCCAACACAATAACCTCGGTTTGAGGCCCCAGGTTTTACCTACAAATTGACGACAAATATGGAGAGATGTAATTGCCTTAGCAGTTACTCTCTCAATCTGAGGTTTCCAGGAGAGCTTTTGATCCAGGATTATGCCTAGATATTTAGCCTCTTTTGAGAAAACCATTTCTTTGCCATCCAAAGAGGGAGCTTTTAAATTTAGCTTCCTTCTATTAGTAAATGGTACGATGACAGTTTTTTGTGGGTTAATACCCAGGTTCTTACTACGGCACCAGCTATGTACATATGACAGAGCGGCTTGCATGAGGTCTGAAACGGTGCCATCATGACCGCCGCTAATCGTTATGACGATGTCGTCTGCATAGGCCTGTGCTTTAAAGCCCCGGCTATTCAGGTCGGCAAGAAGTTCGTCGATCACGATTGACCATAAGAGGGGTGATAGAACGCCCCCTTGAGGACAGCCTTTGGCGGCCATTACCGTAATCGATTCACCATTCATCTCAGCAGTTATCAATCTGCTGCTGAGAAGCGACGTAATCCATCTCGCAGTGGAGGGATGAATGCCTTTTTTTACTGCTGCTTCATTGATCACGCCGAAGGTAACGTTGTCAAACGCACCCTCAATGTCTGCAAAGGCGCAGAGAGAGATTTCCTTGGCCCGAAGGGACTTCTCAATATCTCTCACTAAAACATGAATGGCAGTCTCTGTAGATCTGCCCGCCCGGTAGGCAAATTGCAGGCAGTGAAGTGGGTTCGCTGTAAGACCCTCTCTAATATGCCTGTCTAGAACTTTCTCCATCGTTTTCAGGAGAAAGGAGGAGAGGCTGATGGGTCGATAGGATTTTGCTTCCCTATATGATCTTCTCCCCGACTTAGGGATAAAGACTACCCTAGCCTCTCTCCAACACCTCGGAATATGGGCCAGCGCAAAGCTACCCCGAAATAGTGGCAGCAGGATTGGTAAGATCTCTTCCAAGCCTCTCTGAAGGAGAGCCGGGAAGATGTGGTCCTTTCCAGCAGCCTTGAAGGGCTTGAAGGTGCCAATGGCCCACTCAATCTTACCCGTAGTGAAAATCCTGTTTGCCAGGCCTTTGTTCCTGTTATAGGACCGGTGGGCAAGTACTACCTCCGATTCAATATAAGGTTCTAAGGCCAATCCAGGATCAGTTACCTGAGAGCCCGGGAAATGAGTGCTCATTAATAGCTTCATGGTATCCCTGGTGTTCTCCGTAAAGGACCCTTCAGCAGTCTTGAGAGAGACAATGCCATTGGAGTGATCCTTAGACAGAACTTTGTGTAACCTCGTAGAGGCTGGAAGCTTGTCTATTTCTTCGCAGAAGGCTTTCCAAGACCTTCGTTTGGATCTTCTCAAATCTTTGTTATAATTGGTGAGGGCTTTCTTGTAGAGGTCCCAGTTGCCCGAGACCTTAGCCCTATTAAACAGTTTTCTGACTTCTCTCCTTTGCCTGCAGAGATCATTGTTCCACCATGAAACCTTTCGGTTGGTACTTCGAGGTTTCGCAGGGCAGCTACTTTCGAAGGCTGCGATGATGGTCTCCTGCAGGTTGGTAGAGACAAGGTCGAGATCGGCCTCAGTGATGGGGTTATTATCAACATGGCTGACTCCTAACCTGAGGGCTGTGCGATAGGCCTCCCAGTCAGTCTGCCGTGGAACCCTAAATGCTTCCGAAGATATTGTAGAAGCTCTCAAGTTAAACCTTATATGTCTATGATCAGACATTGATGGCTCACTTGAGACGTGCCAGTTAAGTATTCTGGAACTGACAAATGTGCTAGCGAGAGTCAAGTCAATCACCTCTTGCCTAGTCACATTAGAAAAGGTAGGTTCGTGCCCCTTGTTCATAACCTGTAAATTGTAGGTAGTAATGAAATCAAGGAGGTATTCGCCCCTAGAATTAGTGTTGGTGCTTCCCCACGCAAGGTGGTGCGCGTTGGCGTCGCAACCGATCACTAACTGAATATTCCTCCTAGCGCAGTCCTCCACAAGTCTCTTAACATCTGACGGCGGTGGGGCAGGCTCTTCTCCAGGGAGATAGGCCGAGGCTATGACAAGCCTGGGCATTCCTACGTCTCCTGGCAGCACTACCTCCGCCGCTACAAGATCTCTGGATACGAACTGCGAAAGAGGAAGGCAGGTTAATCTCTTTCCTATGAGCAGTGCTGCTCTAGGGCAGTCATGCTCGGTGGAGTAGATCAGTCTGCCAACATTAGTACCGAGGCCACATATTCTTCCTCGGTACACCCATGGCTCTTGGATTAGGGCCACATCTAAATTGCCCGAGATAAACCTTTTTTCAAGTATTGCAGAGGCAGCCTTGGCGTGATGAAGGTTTATCTGGACAAGCTTCATATTGGAAGCAATACTCATTTCCTGAAGGGATTTTTTCCCCTCCCCTTTTTGAAAGCCTTTCTGGGCTGGGGAGGTTTCTCCCTAGAGGATTGGAGTGGTGGTTTTAGGGGTCCAGCCCCGCCTGTAGCGGCAATAGAGGAAGCATTTTTTCCCAGAGTTGCTTCCTCGGCGATTCCGCCAGCAGTACCAGCCTCTCTGGAGGCTATATGGTTGTTTGTGTCGGATGGAGGGGCATTAGTCATTGCCCCAGCCTCCTGCAGTCTTGAGATGGTGGAGGGATTCATCACCTCGTTAGAGGCCCCCCCAACCACCAGCCCGGAGAGTGCAGTGGTCACCATCCTCACATTGGAGCTTACCTCTCCCATTTCCGGAGCAGGCTCCTGCGAGGCTTCAGATGGTAGCCTCGGGGTGTCTGCTTCCTTGGTGATAGGAGCGGAAATGGTCGCGGTTGCTCGCGAAGTGCTGGCGGTCGCTGAGGGGACATTGCAAGTTTGGCTGGGGGCAGCCTTGGGCATAGGCTTTTCTGCCGCCTTGATCCTAAGATGTGCCCAACCAAACTTGTAGCCGATTTGGCCGCCCGTCCGCCTCAGCTCGTCAATTGACCTTTGGTCCACAGAGAACGTCATCTCTGTGAATGGTGGACGGTGCACTTTGTGGAGTACTCTCCACTCCTGCACCCTTAGAGCCCTGTTTTGGACCCCTATCCATTTTAACATTAGGTCAGTAGGGTCTTCAGTTGCAGCCGGGAAATACCCGACCACAACATGGCTGCGCGGCAGCTTGTCTTCGTCCACAGCGACGAGACTAGCTCCTTCCCAGGGCTTAAGACTGACCATCACTCCTCTCAGCCACGTGGCCGTGGCCGAGTCGGCGCAGGTGATGGCTAGCCACCCGGGGCGCGCAGCGACACCTAGGAACCTCGGCTGCTCTGAGCTTTGTCCCAACTGGGCTATCGCCTCCAGAAGACTCCCTTGCACGGCAATTAATTGTTCCGTGGTCAGGAGAGTCTCCGGGTAGTTAGTCGCGAGCACACCCATTCTGACACTCTCTGCCATTTGGCAGAAGGTCGGCTTTGAAGCTACTTTTGGCTTCATTAAGGGTGCGTCGGACTTCTTGGGTGAAGGCTTTTCAGCTGGTTTTCCAGACCGTGTAGCTGGAGCCTTCGCCCTTTTCGCAGGGGCATTGTGGCCCGGAGAGGATCCAGAGGATCTACCCCTCTTCTTATTAGGAAGAATGGTACGCCTCTCTTCCTCGGGGGCCACGCAAATCCTGGCAGCATCTTCACGGGAGTAGCCAGCTTCCAAAAGTCGCTTAAAACGTTTGCTGGCTGCGCCACTCCGGTTTTTAGTAGGGACTTTATCGGGTCGCCGCTCCAATGGAGCAGAAGGTGCCCGCGATTCCGCAGGTGGGCCTCTAAGGAGATCTTCTTCCATTGAAGGAGTGATCTCAGCGTGCTCCACGGCGGTTAGCGGGCTCAAACTGCCCTCATTGAAGAGGGATCCCGAAAATTCCCCTTCACTGGGGCCATGATCGGCACCCTGCTGCATGGGTTCGCAGGAAATGTCCAACCGGCCTTGTAGGTCAGCCTGTTGGGGGGCTATGGAAGCCCCAGAAGTGGTTGGAGCGTTGAGAGGTGCTCCATCCTCATAAGTTTTATTTTTTTTTATTTTCAATGTTGATCCCACGAATCGCGCGAGAAAGGACGGTCACCCATGGCAGAGCTCCGCATTACCATGGGAAGGCTAATTTAAACCGGAGGTCGCCTGGTATCCGGAGTCCATCGTTAGTGGTACACTCACGCAGTACCATTCATCCCTTCAGCACGATTGTTTACACCTTGGGATTGCGTAGGATTAGGGATTAGGGATGGGAAACACGGATTGAAAACAGGAAGGAACACAAGGTTGGGAGGACGACTGTCTGCTACGTTCAAGAACGTTCAAGAACGCATTGCCCAGGATGAACCAGCGCGATTGACTCGTCACGCATACGTGGAGGTCGTCGTCTTCTCACCCCAAGAAAAGTAACAGGAACAGAAGCAAAATCAGAATCACAACATACGTATGATCGTAGTTGCAAAGACCCCGCAAAAGAAGAGGTAATAAAAAACAAAATAATCAGCCATCAGGTATTTCGACGGGATAAGAAAAGCAAAAGTAAAACTTGCAAGTTACTGCAGGCCGCCTTTAAGCGATTATTCGTAATATGCATAAGCTTACGCCATAAGAACCAGTTTATACTTGCGCATAGATTATCGCTTGGTAGAACATCCAGAGGATCACATGTTTGTTACTGTTTTTATTCAACGTTCCCCATACCCCTGATAAAAAAAAACAACATCACATCTTACCGTTGGAAACATGTGATAAAAGCGTTTATCGCCCGCAGGGCTCACGCGATACTTCCGATCTAAAATCGAAACAGCAGAATCGAAAAAAAAGTCTGAAAACACAGGTTTGTTGTTGCTTGATTCTTACCCTGGTAAAGGTTTAAAGGGAAATAAAAAAGCCGCGGCTCAATGAGAAAGAATAAAAAAGATCTTCTGCCTTTACTCAGTTAATGAAAAAGTGATCAATATAACTGGATATAATTGACTCATGATGGCTTTTCAAAAAATTTCTGTAGAAAAAAAAAGTCCAAGAAATAGTTGTTGAGAAAACTAACTACAAAAATGTAGAAGCATTAAAAAATTGTTCACTAATATAAAAAAAAACGACATAGCATAATTTTAATATACATAATTTAGCATAATTTTTGTGCTAGTTCTTTAGAATACATTTGTATTTAAAAGTAAAATTGTTTTGTATATTAAAATTCTGAAGAATAAGGTGTTATTGTTGGAGGAAAAATTTGTTTTTGGGTTTGAATACCTGTTATCAGGAAGGAAAAAGCATTTCTTGCTCTATGGAGTATTTGCAAGGTGAGCAAACCCATTATAACAGGCGACCATAACGTGAAATAAGAAAGAAAGGCAAAATGCCCGTGTGGATCTTGCACACTAAAACTAGGTAAATTCCCAGCGGCCAATTTTTCGCTGCTTAAGAGGAGTCACAACATATGAATAACAACGTTACGCGAGGTGCCCGTTGCCCCACAGGCAGACAGTGGGGATGATGAAAGCAAAAATGGATCTTGAGCACTACCTATGAAAGGAATTAAGAGACACAGAGCAAGGCAGGGCCAATGATTTATGATGGCCAGGATTTTACAAACAATATTATCCAAGCCTTAAGGCTGCTTGCTTTACACTTTGTTGTACTGGAAACGGTTCTGATCGAGCAGAATCTTTGCAAAAAAAAAACTCAAGCGAAGACTTGAAGTGCAGAATGTATGCTATGGTGAGGATGCTGCTGATCTTTCTGCGAACCTGTTATGACTGCAAGGTGCCATACAATTTCGATTATTACGTGCGTAGGGTATTTTGTTGTTGTTACGGTTGTTCTTTACGTTGTGAATGAATGAATTTTCGAGGAAGCGAAGTCGCACGTAAAACCCGCTGTATGATGATCTATTAAAAATTGTATTAATATTTATTTGTACATAAATAAAAGTTTTAATTAAAACGATTTATATATATTTTTTATTTATTTATTTCTTTCAAAATTAATCGATCAAAAATATGATTATTAATACAATGCATAGGTATTTCGTAAAAAAGACGCGAATAATTCAAATGTACTAAGGAAGTTCTACTTGGAATAAAAAATCTTCGTATGTTAGGGTTAAAACATTTTTTTTCCTTGCATTTGTCGCATACTTGTTGTAATATTCCTTTAGACAATGGGTAGCGTTGTTGTTATGGAACATGATAATGTTCAAAAATTTCAATATCTCAAATAATTTGTATAGTTCCGTCGGCTTGAGTATGATATCCCTTGTCTCTTTCGTGATATCTCCATGTTGCTCAAATTAAACTTGTACTCTGAATACTAACACTTTATGTTCAGAATTTTATAGCGCTGATCTCAGGTCTGCATGATTGGTTACATAAATTCCCGCCACCCTGTGCAAAATCCTTCAAATAAAAATTAATTATTTTCCGGTCATTTAAATCTACGTCACTCGAGGAAAACTGATTTAAAAAAGTTTTCAGACCTCGCCCCCTGCATCGGGAATATAGAAACACACAGCAATAATGCCCACAAGTTGATGAATGTTGTCCTTGCAATCGTTTTTTATTATTTAAAAAGGTGGTCGAATTATCTAATAAAAATTTTTTAAAGTGAAGATTGGTTGGGTATCTTCCAAACGAGTCAAAGTACTCCGCCGGTCCTTCTTTTGGAAAATAAAATGCTACCCAATGATTCCCGGCTTTATGTGCAGGATCCGTATTAGCTATTACGCATGCAGGTTTTTTTATTTTTAGCGGTAAATGGTTGCATGGAAAGACTCCTCTAAAAAACTTTTTTGTTATGCGATTATTCGTTAATACATTTGCTAGCTCAATCGTCTTCATGGGGTCGCATAAGTTTGAATTTCCCTCATCATCATATTTATCTTGAATATTTAATTGATGGTGTTTGTAGCGATATTGAGGAAAGTTTTCAGTATCATTATTCGCATCTTCAACCAACTTGTCTCGTTTTGTTGAGACTTTGTTAATTGATTCTAAATCTGAACTTTGCAAGCTTTCATCATCTTCTCCTTCTTCAGAAGTATACAATTTTGACTCATCATCTTGGTTTTTACAGGGGTATTGGCGAATTTCACCATAGTTTTGACTATATTTATTTACATCTTCAACCAACTTTGCTCGTTTTGTAATTGGCTCTGAGTCTGAGCTCTGATCTGTTCCAAGAATTGGATTTTTGTTATTATATGGTTCCACTTGACTCTCTTCATATTTATCCATCTGCACTTGCTTAGAGAAAATATTACTAGATCTGTTCTCGCTGTTAGCATGTTCGGAAACTGTTTTCGGTGTTTGAATTTGTAAATATTCCCGACCTCTTCTTAATTTAAACATTTTATTTCTAATGATTTCTGTGGGGCTATGTCTATTATCATCCTCATACTCCATAGCATTATAGATATCTTCATATTCTCTGTTTCTGAGTGTGTGCGTTGATCGTTTTTTATGTCTAACAAGACTCTCTCGACGAGTGAATGTCCTGTTACATTCCAAGCACTCAAACATAGTGATTGTAGGTTACTGCATTTTATCGAGCGAGGTAAGTATTTATATTCTGGTGTCGGTGCGCCGTGCCGGTGTTGGTGTGACGCCAGAGTTGGTGCATCGGCGTTGGTTAACATCGTCTCTTTCTATAATGACACAACAACATGATGTAATATGGACATCACATACATTATTTTCGTCGGGTCGCACAGGTAAACCCCGCAAGATCTAAAAATAGAATTCCACAAATGCATATATGTGCACAAATAACCCAACTTCATTCAACTGCCGTCTTGGTCAAGTTGGCTAAGGCGTTGGTTTTCCATTTCGCGATTCGCTGGCGCGAGTTCGATTCCCGACATTGTTTGTGATTTTTTATAGGCAATGACTAGTACAGAGTGTAAGATTAATATCAATAGCTACCGCCGTGGTAGTCAGCAAGTAACAAATTATCATTCATTCATTCACTCGGTTTCATAAGTTCAGGTTATAACAACAACAACAACCATGCAATACTCGCCAAGAACGGACGGAAGTGGCCGCCTACAAGGTCATTAGCCTGAGTGTCATAACCGGTTCAACTCTCACAAGGGCGGGGGCAGGGGCAAGGAGTGCTAGCCGCAAAGGCCAGAGCCCTGCCGAGTCCCCCGCCGAGTCCGCCGCCAAGTCCGCCGCCCCAGCCCCGCCGAGGTCGACGACCCCGCTGAGCCCCAAGCCACCGGCCCTGACCGACTCGTCTAAGAGTCTCAAGGTCAACCACCTTGACCTACATCCCAAGGCCAATTACAGGTGATTGATTGATTGATGACAGGTGATTGACCTCGAGACTGAACTACATACGTGATTTATGGGTTTGACCTAGATTCCAAGGACGGGCCCACCGGCTAAGCCCCCACGACTGCAAGGTCATTGGCCCCAATAGTCATAAATCACACCTAATTAGTCGTAAAAACAATAAATGTCAATGTAATTGGTCGTAAAAATTAATGGACCGGTTTAACCCACATTCCAAGGGGCGGGGCCCTGACCTACATTCACAAAACAGGTTTTGGTTCCCACGCTAAACCGACGCCCTACCTAGGTAGGGCGTCGGTTTAGCGTGGGAACCAAAACCTGTTTTGTGAATGTAGGTCAGGGCCCCGCCCCTTGGAATGTGGGTTAAACCGGTCCATTAATTTTTACGACCAATTACATTGACATTTATTGTTTTTACGACTAATTAGGTGTGATTTATGACTATTGGGGCCAATGACCTTGCAGTCGTGGGGGCTTAGCCGGTGGGCCCGTCCTTGGAATCTAGGTCAAACCCATAAATCACGTATGTAGTTCAGTCTCGAGGTCAATCACCTGTCATCAATCAATCAATCACCTGTAATTGGCCTTGGGATGTAGGTCAAGGTGGTTGACCTTGAGACTCTTAGACGAGTCGGTCAGGGCCGGTGGCTTGGGGCTCAGCGGGGTCGTCGACCTCGGCGGGGCTGGGGCGGCGGACTTGGCGGCGGACTCGGCGGGGGACTCGGCAGGGCTCTGGCCTTTGCGGCTAGCACTCCTTGCCCCTGCCCCCGCCCTTGTGAGAGTTGAACCGGTTATGACACTCAGGCTAATGACCTTGTAGGCGGCCACTTCCGTCCGTTCTTGGCGAGTATTGCATGGTTGTGGTTGTTGTTATAACCTGAACTTATGAAACCGAGTGAATGAATGAATGATAATTTGTTACTTGCTGACTACTACGGCGGTAGCTATTGATATTAATCTTACACTCTGTACTAGTCATTGCCTGTAAAAAATCACAAACAATGTCGGGAATCGAACTCGCGCCAGCGAATCGCGAAATGGAAAACCAACGCCTTAGCCAACTTGACCAAGACGGCAGTTGAATGAAGTTGGGTTATTTGTGCACATATATGCATTTGTGGAATTCTATTTTTAGATCTTGCGGGGTTTACCTGTGCGACCCGACGAAAATAATGTATGTGATGTCCATATTACATCATGTTGTTGTGTCATTATAGAAAGAGACGATGTTAACCAACGCCGATGCACCAACTCTGGCGTCACACCAACACCGGCACGGCGCACCGACACCAGAATATAAATACTTACCTCGCTCGATAAAATGCAGTAACCTACAATCACTATGTTTGAGTGCTTGGAATGTAACAGGACATTCACTCGTCGAGAGAGTCTTGTTAGACATAAAAAACGATCAACGCACACACTCAGAAACAGAGAATATGAAGATATCTATAATGCTATGGAGTATGAGGATGATAATAGACATAGCCCCACAGAAATCATTAGAAATAAAATGTTTAAATTAAGAAGAGGTCGGGAATATTTACAAATTCAAACACCGAAAACAGTTTCCGAACATGCTAACAGCGAGAACAGATCTAGTAATATTTTCTCTAAGCAAGTGCAGATGGATAAATATGAAGAGAGTCAAGTGGAACCATATAATAACAAAAATCCAATTCTTGGAACAGATCAGAGCTCAGACTCAGAGCCAATTACAAAACGAGCAGAGTTGGTTGAAGATGTAAATAAATATAGTCAAAACTATGGTGAAATTCGCCAATACCCCTGTAAAAACCAAGATGATGAGTCAAAATTGTATACTTCTGAAGAAGGAGAAGATGATGAAAGCTTGCAAAGTTCAGATTTAGAATCAATTAACAAAGTCTCAACAAAACGAGACAAGTTGGTTGAAGATGCGAATAATGATACTGAAAACTTTCCTCAATATCGCTACAAACACCATCAATTAAATATTCAAGATAAATATGATGATGAGGGAAATTCAAACTTATGCGACCCCATGAAGACGATTGAGCTAGCAAATGTATTAACGAATAATCGCATAACAAAAAAGTTTTTTAGAGGAGTCTTTCCATGCAACCATTTACCGCTAAAAATAAAAAAACCTGCATGCGTAATAGCTAATACGGATCCTGCACATAAAGCCGGGAATCATTGGGTAGCATTTTATTTTCCAAAAGAAGGACCGGCGGAGTACTTTGACTCGTTTGGAAGATACCCAACCAATCTTCACTTTAAAAAATTTTTATTAGATAATTCGACCACCTTTTTAAATAATAAAAAACGATTGCAAGGACAACATTCATCAACTTGTGGGCATTATTGCTGTGTGTTTCTATATTCCCGATGCAGGGGGCGAGGTCTGAAAACTTTTTTAAATCAGTTTTCCTCGAGTGACGTAGATTTAAATGACCGGAAAATAATTAATTTTTATTTGAAGGATTTTGCACAGGGTGGCGGGAATTTATGTAACCAATCATGCAGACCTGAGATCAGCGCTATAAAATTCTGAACATAAAGTGTTAGTATTCAGAGTACAAGTTTAATTTGAGCAACATGGAGATATCACGAAAGAGACAAGGGATATCATACTCAAGCCGACGGAACTATACAAATTATTTGAGATATTGAAATTTTTGAACATTATCATGTTCCATAACAACAACGCTACCCATTGTCTAAAGGAATATTACAACAAGTATGCGACAAATGCAAGGAAAAAAAATGTTTTAACCCTAACATACGAAGATTTTTTATTCCAAGTAGAACTTCCTTAGTACATTTGAATTATTCGCGTCTTTTTTACGAAATACCTATGCATTGTATTAATAATCATATTTTTGATCGATTAATTTTGAAAGAAATAAATAAATAAAAAATATATATAAATCGTTTTAATTAAAACTTTTATTTATGTACAAATAAATATTAATACAATTTTTAATAGATCATCATACAGCGGGTTTTACGTGCGACTTCGCTTCCTCGAAAATTCATTCATTCACAACGTAAAGAACAACCGTAACAACAACAAAATACCCTACGCACGTAATAATCGAAATTGTATGGCACCTTGCAGTCATAACAGGTTCGCAGAAAGATCAGCAGCATCCTCACCATAGCATACATTCTGCACTTCAAGTCTTCGCTTGAGTTTTTTTTTTGCAAAGATTCTGCTCGATCAGAACCGTTTCCAGTACAACAAAGTGTAAAGCAAGCAGCCTTAAGGCTTGGATAATATTGTTTGTAAAATCCTGGCCATCATAAATCATTGGCCCTGCCTTGCTCTGTGTCTCTTAATTCCTTTCATAGGTAGTGCTCAAGATCCATTTTTGCTTTCATCATCCCCACTGTCTGCCTGTGGGGCAACGGGCACCTCGCGTAACGTTGTTATTCATATGTTGTGACTCCTCTTAAGCAGCGAAAAATTGGCCGCTGGGAATTTACCTAGTTTTAGTGTGCAAGATCCACACGGGCATTTTGCCTTTCTTTCTTATTTCACGTTATGGTCGCCTGTTATAATGGGTTTGCTCACCTTGCAAATACTCCATAGAGCAAGAAATGCTTTTTCCTTCCTGATAACAGGTATTCAAACCCAAAAACAAATTTTTCCTCCAACAATAACACCTTATTCTTCAGAATTTTAATATACAAAACAATTTTACTTTTAAATACAAATGTATTCTAAAGAACTAGCACAAAAATTATGCTAAATTATGTATATTAAAATTATGCTATGTCGTTTTTTTTTATATTAGTGAACAATTTTTTAATGCTTCTACATTTTTGTAGTTAGTTTTCTCAACAACTATTTCTTGGACTTTTTTTTTCTACAGAAATTTTTTGAAAAGCCATCATGAGTCAATTATATCCAGTTATATTGATCACTTTTTCATTAACTGAGTAAAGGCAGAAGATCTTTTTTATTCTTTCTCATTGAGCCGCAGCTTTTTTATTTCCCTTTAAACCTTTACCAGGGTAAGAATCAAGCAACAACAAACCTGTGTTTTCAGACTTTTTTTTCGATTCTGCTGTTTCGATTTTAGATCGGAAGTATCGCGTGAGCCCTGCGGGCGATAAACGCTTTTATCACATGTTTCCAACGGTAAGATGTGATGTTGTTTTTTTTTATCAGGGGTATGGGGAACGTTGAATAAAAACAGTAACAAACATGTGATCCTCTGGATGTTCTACCAAGCGATAATCTATGCGCAAGTATAAACTGGTTCTTATGGCGTAAGCTTATGCATATTACGAATAATCGCTTAAAGGCGGCCTGCAGTAACTTGCAAGTTTTACTTTTGCTTTTCTTATCCCGTCGAAATACCTGATGGCTGATTATTTTGTTTTTTATTACCTCTTCTTTTGCGGGGTCTTTGCAACTACGATCATACGTATGTTGTGATTCTGATTTTGCTTCTGTTCCTGTTACTTTTCTTTTAGATCCACACAGTCAAAACAGCTTTTTGAATTTAATAAATGCTTTTGTTTGTTCTCGCATAACATTTTCTTTATTACAAATAATATTATTAACTGCTGTTTGTTAGTAATTAACATCGTCTCTTTCTATAATGAAACAACAACATGATGTAATATGAACATCACATACACACAGCCTTTCCCTTTCTCACACACATTATCTTTAATTTTTTAAAAATAAAGCATAAATATTTCCGTAAAATTTCATTCACGCAGAAGTTGTTTTTTTTTATTTCCACGTCTTGAACCATCGTTTCCTTTTTTTTCTTTTTAAACCGACAGATTTTGCTTCTCAAATTGCTGCTGCTGCATTTTTTGTTTTTGTTTTGTTTTTTCTTTCTTTCTCATTTCGCGGGCTCATCACGATCATGTGCACATTATTTTCGTCGGGTCGCACAGGTAAACCTCGCAAGATCTAAAAATAGAATTCCACAACTGCATTATATATGCACAAATTTTAGATCCACCCGGTCAAAACAGCTTTTTGAATTTAATAAATGCTTTTATTTGTTCTCGCATAACATTTTCTTTATTACAAATAATATTATTAACTGCTGTTAGTAATTAACATCGTCTCTTTCTATAATGAAACAACAACATGATGTAATATGAACATCACATACACACAGCCTTTCCCTTTCTCACACACATTATCTTTAATTTTTTAAAAATAAAGCATAAATATTTCCGTAAAATTTCATTCACGCAGTTGTTTTTTTATTTCCACGTCTTGAACCGTCGTTTCCTTTTTTTTCTTTTTAAACCGACAGATTTTGCTTCTCAAATTGCTGCTGCTGCAGTTTTTTTTGTTTTTGTTTTGTTTTTTCTTTCTTTCTCATTTCGCAGGCTCATCACGATCATGTGCACATTATTTTCGTCGGGTTGCACCGGTAAACCTCGCAAGATCTAAAAATAGAATTCCACAACTGCATATATGTGCACAAATAACCCAACTTCATTCAACTGCCGTCTTGGTCAAGTTGGCTAAGGCGTTGGTTTTTTATTTCGCGATTCGCTGGCGCGAGTTCGATTCCCGACCATGTTTGTGATTTTTATAGGCAATGACTAGTACAGAGTGCAAGATCAATATCAATAGCTACCGCCATGTGCCGTGTAGTAGTCAGCAAGTAACAAATTATCTTTCATTAATTCACTCAGTTTCATAAGTTCGGGTTATAACATCAACAACAACCATGCAATACTCGCCAAGAACGGACGGAAGTGGCCGCCTGCAAGGTCATTAGCCTGGGTGTCATAACCGGTTCAACTCTCACAAGGGCGGGGGAGGAGCAAGGAGTGCTAGCCGCAAAGGCCAGAGCCCTGCCGAGTCCCCCGCCGAGTCCCCGCCGAGGACCCCGCCGAGTCCGCCTCCCCAGTCCCGCCGAGGCCGACGACCCCGCTGAGCCCCAAGCCACCGGCCCTGACCGACCCGTCTAAGAGTCTCAAGGTCAACCACCTTGACCTACATCCCAAGGCCAATTACAGGTGATTGATTGATGACAGGTGATTGACCTCGAGACTGAACTACATACGTGATTTATGGGTTTGACCTAGATACCAAGGACGGGCCCACCGGCTAAACCCCCACGACTGCAAGGGCATTGGCCCCAATAGTCATAAATCACACCTAATTAGTCGTAAAAACAATAAATGTCATTGTAATTGGTCGTAAAAATTAATGGACCGGTTTGACCTACATTCACAAAACAGGTTTTGGTTCCCACGCTAAACCGACGCCCTACCTACTAAGGAGGATTTAACCTTAGAAAATGGAGAAGCAACCACAGTGAACTAATTGATAATCTACCAAAACAACTTAAGGATCGAGGCTCCTTTGAAATAAAAGATGACGAGGCTGTAAAATCCTTGGGTATATACTGGACACCAATAGCAGACAAATTCCACTTTAAGGTAAAATTAAATGCACCATCAGAAGTACCTACCAAACGGACAATCTTATCAGAGATTGCCAGACTATTTGACCCACTCGGTTGGTTGGCACCTATAACAGTGAGAGCCAAAATGTTAATTCAAGAGTTATGGGCAAAAGGATACAACTGGGATCAAACATTGGAAGAAGAACTAGCCACTAGATGGATGAACATCAGGAATGAACTACGAAAACTTGAAGAAATTAACATACCACGTTGGATACAGTACACGCCCGCATGCAAAACAGTTGAACTACATGGCTTTTGCGATGCATCCGAAAAAGCTTATGGTGCAGTCGTATACAGTAAAACTACGTTAGATTCGGAGCAAGTACACATAACACTACTTGTAGCGAAGTCTAAGGTAGCACCACTAAATAAAGTAACTTTACCAAGATTGGAACTTTGCGGAGCTGTCTTACTATCTAAACTAATACGACGAACAAAAGAGGCACTGGACATTAAGAATGTGAGGGAATACGCCTGGACGGATTCGATGATAACATTAGCATGGATCCATGGAAAATCAAATAAATGGGAAACCTTCATTGCAAACCGAGTGTCAGAAGTTCACAAAAATCTGGAGCCTAGAAGTTGGCGCCATGTGAGTTCCGAAGATAACCCTGCTGATCTAGTATCGAGAGGGGCCACTCCGCAATATTTGAAGAATGCAGAGCTTTGGTGGACTGGTCCATCGTGGTTAAAGATGACTGAAGACAAATGGCCAACACAAAAAATTAACAAGAATATTACAACAGGAGCTAAGTTAGACAAGATAGCGGTCCATGCAACTCAAATTGCTGAAGGGTTCGAGTTACTTAGCCGTTTTTCATCATTTAAGAAACTTACACGTATGCTGGCTTACTGCAAAAGATTCATCGCGAAATGCAGGAAGGATAGAACAAACAATACAAATTTATCAGTAAAGGAATTAGATAAAGCACACCAGCAACTTCTACAGATGACACAAAAAACGGAGTTCGCTGCAGAAATAAAACAGCTGGAAGCAAAAAAACCACTTAACACAAAAAGTTCAATTCTTTCATTAAATCCATTTCTGGACGAGAATGGTATTCTAAGAGTGGGTGGAAGAATCCAGAATTCTCGTATTCCGTATAATCAAAAACATCCCGTCATAATACCTCACAAACACCACATAACTAAACTATTGATACTTGAAGCTCATGCAGCGACACTACATGGAGGAAATGAAGTCACACATGCCTATATTAGAAGAAGATACTTCATAATCAATGGAAAAAGCAAAATACGACAAATATTGAACAAATGCGTTACTTGCTGCAGGCACAAAGGACAAACAGTGACACAAATTATGGGTGAACTCCCGGCCGCACGAGTAACACCAGCGAAACCATTTTCGCACACGGGACTAGATTACGCAGGGCCTATTCAGATAAGAATGTCCAAAGGAAGAGGAAGCAAATCCCACAAGGGGTACATAGCAGTTTTTGTATGTCTAGTTACAAAGGCCATTCACATCGAAGCGGTAACAGACATGACCACGGAGGCATTCTTAGCAGCATTTAGAAGATTCACATCCAGAAGAGGTCTTGTCTCAAACATATACAGTGATAACGGAACAACGTTCGTAGGAGCACAAAAAGTACTGGATAAGGATCTTCGCCATGCCATCAGAAACATAACCACAGTGGTGGGAAGCCTTGCGACCGAGGGTATACAATGGCATTTTATTCCGCCGGCAGCTCCTCACTTCGGAGGAATCTGGGAGGCTGGAGTCAAATCTATCAAATCCCACTTGAAAAAGGTAATAGGTAACGCTACGCTAACATTCGAGGAAATGTCGACGCTACTGTGCCAAATCGAAGCATGTTTAAATTCACGCCCGTTATACCCACTACCGAGCGACCCTAGTTCAATTCTTACTATAACACCTGGACATTTTTTGGTTGGGCAAGAATTAATAGGACCACCAGGACCAACCATAGACAGCACCATGACCACATTGAGCCGCTGGAAACTAGTACAGAAGATGACGCAAGACTTCTGGAAGGTATGGCAAAGTGAATACCTTTCCCGACTCCAACAAAGAACAAAATGGAAATCAGGAGCAAGGCTGATCGAAGCTGGGCAAATTGTTCTCGTAAAAGATGAAAATTGCGCTCCAACGAGATGGCCGCTAGCACGAATAATCGAGACACATCCAGGCAAAGATGGAGTCGTACGAGTGGTAACCCTACGTGTCAAAGAAAACTCAACAATAAAGCGTCCAGTAACAAAAATATGTGTGTTACCGGTTGAAGATGACAACATGACCAATATAGATGATACAACACCAACAGAGCTAAAAAAGTGCGCCATGGCACATGTCACTGCAACCAGTGCACCTCAAACTGGCATAGAGAGTCGCCTTCATACGGACAAGAAGACGACACATAAGTCAACAAATACCTGGAGCATGGGTAAAGTGGTCTTAGCTACACTCGCTATACTAAGCTCAATCCAACCGAGACATACACATTACACAATCAAATACCCACAGCCTGGGTTGTTTATCGAACAAATTGGACACGCCAAACTAAAAAGAGGTACGATCAAGATCGAGATACACATTCCAATCAACACAACAGCAGACACTAGTAGAGTAAATAATATAATAACCAAGATGGAACAGACCTGCAGTGAGGCAAAACGATTTGAAGACAACACTCATTGCCGCACTCTACTTGAACATTTATTAGAACGAAAAGCAACAATCCTAACTGAAATTCAAGCAGTAAACCAAAGGCGGAAGCGGAGAAATAAAAGAGGCCTTGTTGGACACCTATTGCAAGCCATCTTTGGAGTAAATGATGAGGTCTACACTGACATTGAACACATTCAGCATAATCAAGAAATGTTGAGGCAAGCGGCTAATCACCAAGCAAACATAATGGTATCTACAATGACAAGGATGAATGACACAGAAGTCCGCATGGGTAGACAATTCGATCTAGTCACAGACAAATTGAACAGAGTAATCTCCGAGGTAAACAAGATTGAAGGATGGTATGACAAGATTGACAGTAATAAGGTCAGCACACAAATACTAGCAGCTTACCAGATTGCCAACGATATCTTAGAAGACTTAAAACAGCATTATGTAAAAATACTACAAGCAGTTTATGGTAAAGGAAACGTTATGGACTTCATAACTCCAAGCAAATTGGCAGAAATTACAAATCAAGCAGCACTCAAAATGCCATCCAATCTAAGAATCATTCCAGAACCAGGGACTGATATGGAAATATCCATAGCCGATACAGATGTTAAGGTGTTTGGATTTCTCCATATAACGGATGCTGATACATTTGAATTGATTAAGGCAACACCAATTCCTCAGCGCATAAGTAACAATACATACGTCACGCCACAAATATCATCAGCAATTCTGGCGATCGAGTATAATAATCAAAGATATTTCGAAATTACCGAAGAAGAAATGAGAAACTGTGTGTCTTTAGAAAAATACTCCAAATTATGCACACCCGCAGTTGTAAGTGACCTAGTGCAAAATCCAAATTGTATCATCGATGAAATATACCAACGACACAACAAGCAGGAGTGCCCACTAAGCCAACTGAAAATTCACTCCGTCATGTGGAAACATCTCTTTTTGGCGAACACCTGGCTATTTATCGCCGACTCACCAACAGCGGCCGCCATTAAATGCAACGGGCAACGGGAAGATGTTACCTTGAATGGCGTCGGAATCCTGCAGACAACTCAGGACTGTGTGATTGAAACAACGAAGAATATACTTTTTCCTGAAGTTCGTAACAAAGTCATTATTCAATCAACATTTCTAAAGCCGATGAACTTCAACATGACCGGGATATACAACCTTACCGGGTTACATAACAAACCAGTAATTTTAGACCCGATTCTAAAGACATCCGACACATTCAGCAGCGTCATCCACGATTCAGCGGGCCTACAAGTTCAGCCATCAACATGGAAAACAATCGGACACCACACCGCCACAACAGCAGGATCTGTCCTGCTCACCATAGCGATCATCGCAATTGTATGGAAATGCCGGCCAAGGCACCGTTGGAGTCTGAAACAACACCACATAACCACTGGCGATCTGCAAGAGGACATCAACAGTTCACACAGCATACAAGAATCCGCAGAAAATCTGAGCCGTCCTAACCCAGCCCCGCGAACTACAGCCTCGGCTGGGCAAAATGTTTGCACGGCAAACAAAATTATAAATATGCCGCACGCGGCAAAGCCATTCGTGCTGACGAATTATAAATAATTAGTGGGTCACCGCAACCACGCAACAAGTCAATAACTTATTGACTTGTTGTGATGATTAATAAATAAAAATTTAATTGTCAAAAAATGATTATTTAGCATATTGTTAAACGATATAAATTAAGTTGTTGAGAATTAAAAATCAGTTATCCAAGTAACTCCGAGTAGTATTATATTACAAACAAAAAACTGCTACTAAATTGATTAGGTTGTGCAGTCCTAATCTCCTACATAACAAAATACAGTCCAGCTCATACCAGTGAGCTATACACCTGCAAAATCTTCAAATTAATCTAAAATTGAAAAAAATTAATTTTAAACACCACAATACATATCTAAATCTAATGAATAATGCAAAAACTCACCATTTATATATTTTCTTTGTTCAATCCCCGTGCTGTTCATATATCTTCTTGGTCCTGCAAAATCTTCAAGTTAATCTAAAATTGAAAAAAATTAATTTTAAACACCACAATACATATCTAAATCTAATGCATAATGCAAAAACTCACCATTTATATATTTTCTTTGTTCAATCCCCGTGCTGTTCATATATCTTCTTGGTCCTGCAAAATCTTCAAATTAATCTGAAATTGAAAAAAATTAATTTTAAACACCACAATACATATCTAAATCTAATGAATAATGCAACAACTCACCATTTATATATTTTCTTTGTTCAATCCGTCCGTGCTGTTCATATATCTTCTTGGTCCTGCAAAATCTTCAAATTAATCTAAAATTGAAAAAAATTAATTTTAAACACCACAATACATATCTAAATCTAATGAATAATGCAACAACTCACCATTTATATATTTTCTTTGTTCAATCCGTCCGTGCTGTTCATATATCTTCTTGGTCCTGCAAAATCTTCAAATTAATCTAAAATTGAAAAAAATTAATTTTAAACACCACAATACATATCTAAATCTAATGAATAATGGAACAACTCACCATTTATATATTTTCTTTGTTCAATCCGTCCGTGCTGTTCATATATCTTCTTGGTCCTGCAAAATCTTCAAATTAATCTAAAATTGAAAAAAATTAATTTTAAACACCACAATACATATCTAAATCTAATGAATAATGCAACAACTCACCATTTATATATTTTCTTTGTTCAATCCGTCCGTGCTGTTCATATATCTTCTTGGTCCTGCAAAATCTTCAAATTAATCTAAAATTGAAAAAAATTAATTTTAAACACCACAATACATATCTAAATCTAATGCATAATGCAAAAACTCACCATTTATATATTTTCTTTGTTCAATCCCCGTGCTGTTCATATATCTTCTTGGTCCTGCAAAATCTTCAAATTAATCTAAAATTGAAAAAAATTAATTTTAAACACCACAATACATATCTAAATCTAATGAATAATGCAACAACTCACCATTTATATATTTTCTTTGTTCAATCCGTCCGTGCTGTTCATATATCTTCTTGGTCCTGCAAAATCTTCAAATTAATCTAAAATTGAAAAAAATTAATTTTAATCGAGTTAATCTTCTAGCTCAGAAGTACACTTCTCAGCTGGGCTGAGAAACGGGCCATGCTTATGTGCAGGGACCGAATCCGGCCGAAAGCACCAAAAAAGGTATAAGAAGAAAAAACACCGCAAAACGAGCATGCGACCGAAAATGCGGGTTCCTTCTCAACCCTCCCCGGCACTCCTGTACCGAGCCGGTCCGGTCCCTGCACACAAACGCGGTCACATTTACCACTGCACAGTGGCTCGGCTAAGACATGCAAACACAAAACAAAAAACAATGCAACATTTAAGAGCATAAAACATCAAACAGAGAAGCGTGCAAAAACAATGAAAAAGTGGGACACACAGGGAGTCACGCCACATTCAAAAGAGTCCTTTTAAGGACATCTTCGCTAACTTGCATGCTAAAAGCACTCGCATTTTTGTTAACATTTATAAGCATGCGGTTAACTGGTTCGTACATCCCATAATTGGTATTAGAGGAATTAATGTACAAGAGAGGTTGACCTCTCAGGTTGTAGTTGTTCACTCTAAATGACGTACGGGTTCGTAGGAAGCCTGAGTCAACTTTGTCATTCAACAAACGATGAACGAATATAACGTCAGCGACCTCGCGACGCTTATGGAGAGAGCTCAAGTTGAGCAATTTAAGTCTGTTCACATAAGGCGGAAGAATAAGTGGGTCATCCCACGGGAGGTGACTGAGTGCAAAACGGACGAACTTCCTTTGAACCGATTCGATTTTACCGACATGGGAGGAGTAGTAAGGAGACCATACCTGGGAGGCGTATTCAAGCAGAGGCCTAACTAAAGATATGTATAAGTGTTTGGTGATGAGGGGGTTGTTGAATTCCTTGGACCATCTTTTTATAAATCCCAGGACGGAATTGCCTTTGGAAGAGATATAATTGATGTGGGTGGAGAAATCCAACTTACTATCTAACCTAACCCCTAGATCGATAACAGAGTTAGTGCGGGAGATCTTGTCATCGAGAAAAGTATAGTCATAAGTTATAACGCCACGTTTTCTATAAAAAGTCATGACCTCACATTTACTGATGTTAAGAACCAGGTTGTTGTTGGAACACCAAGAATAGAAGGTGTTTAGGTCTGCTTGCAGAAGTTTGCAATCCTCGATACTCCTTATGTGGCGGTACAGTTTGATATCATCGGCATAAATAAGGATTTTACAGTGCCTTAGCAGGGTAACAATGTCATCGATTGATAAAATAAAAAGGAGAGGACCAAGATGACTTCCTTGCGGGACACCAGAGGACGCTTCGATGTTTTTAGATTTGACTCCGCGGAATAGAACCTGGTAGGTTCTGTCGGCTAAGTACGACTGGAACCACACCACGAGGCTATGCGGAAAGCCTAATTTTTTTAGTTTTAGAACTATAATAGAGTGAGAGAGCATGTCGAAAGCTTTACTGAAGTCTGTATAAACACAGTCAGTTTGACAGCCAGTGACAAAGCCTCGAACAGTGTGAGAAGAGAACTCTAGTAAATTAGTAGTAGTGGAACGAGCTGCAAGAAATCCATGTTGGTTAGTTGAAATAAGTCTCTTGCAGATAGGGGCGATAGCAGAATAAATAATAGATTCGAAGAGTTTTGGTATGCACGATAACTTCGCAATTGGTCTATAATTAGATATTTCGTTCTTACAACCCTTTTTATGGACGGGGATTATAAAAGAGTTCTTCCATAAGGTTGGGAAGCACCCCTTATTTAAAGATTTTTGAAATAAACATAGGAGAGGTGATAGTAGGGCTCCTGCACAGGATTTGAGAACAGCAGGAGGGACACCGTCAGGGCCGGACGAAAAATCTTGTGGAAGATCATTTATATGTTTCAAGATATTAGTGGGTGCTTCCCGGGATTTCCCGGGAACGAAATCCCGGGAAATTGACTGTTTTTTATAATCCCGAATCCCGGGATTCACTTGTCAAATCCCGTGATTCGCCTTTAAAACCAGGGAACGAGACTGATGAGCAACTTTGAATTTATTAGGAACGGAATGCCAGTGCCAGATTCATTTGGCTCCAGTTAATTTTCTCAGAAAAAAAACTCTCAGAGTTTTCCTGGAAAATTTCTTACTAAAAATGGCGCAAGGTATTCTAACTAATTCCAATTATCAAGTTTTCCAGGAAACTCTTTCTTTATGTATTCATTTAATTCTCATATCGGTTGAGATTTTGTAGGGAACGGACGTTTGTTACGGTTTATTTTAATGTTGAGATCAATTATTTGAGTTTATTTTGTGCTGCTAGTGTGTTTTGAAGTTGTAAGTATTAAAATAAACTTTCGTAAAATTAACGAATTGTTAAAAAAAAAGTTTTTACCAGGCCATGTTTAAAAAGAATTTTTCGGAAGTGTGGAGGCATTTTGAAAAAAATGAAACATGTGAAAAGGCATCGTGCAAATACTGCAGTGCGGAGATTGGGTGCAAAGGATCTTCAACTAGTAGACTAATCCGTCATCTGTCATCTATTCATCCAGAGAAATCTAATAAACGTAGAGGAAGTGAAGAAGAGACATGTGCTGGTCCATCAACTTCCAAAATTCCCAAAACTCGGCCAACAATATTAAAGTTCATGAAACGACAGTCTATGGCTGAAATTGTGGCTAGATTATGTGCGCTCGATGGCTTCTCAGTCTCTGGTGTCTGTCAAAGTTCATTCATAAGAGAAAGTTTAAGTGCTCGGGGTTTTCACTTACCTAAAAACAAAACAAATGTTATGAAACTTATACATGATTACTATGAATCTGCAAAATTGAAGGTAATAAAAGAACTTGAATTATATAGAAAAGAAAATTCACGCCCATTATTAAGTTTGACACTTGACGAATGGACAAGTTTTAAAAACCGGCGGTATTTAAATATAAATGTACATTATTCGAATGGGAAGTACGTAAATCTAGGTCTCATTAGAATTTATGGAAAATGTTCAGCTGATGTCTTACAAAATCTACTTCAGCGGAAGCTTTCCTCTTTTAAAATACACACAAAAGATATTTTAGCTACAACAACAGATGGTGCATCTGTAATGGAAAAATTTGGAAGAGAATCACCATTTATGATCCACCAGTTGTGCTTAAATCATGGAATTCAACTCGCTATTTGTGACCTTCTTTACAAAAAGACAACAAGGCCTAACATATGTATTGATATTGACAACAATCCTCCTGATGACGACGATGATGACAACTCCGCATATTATGACGATACCGACGATGAATATATTCAAGAAGAGGAAGAAGGTAAAGATGAATATGATGCGACTGCAAGTACTGTTACTACTGCGATGGAAATGCTAGATGATTTTAAATCAGTTTTGGACAATGTCCGTAAAATTGTAAAATTGTTTAAAAAATCAGCTGTCAAGAATTGCGTGCTACAAAACCACGTTAAAAATGAGTATGGGAAAGAGCTCAATCTCATGTTAGATTGTCAAACTAGATGGAACAGTATTCCACCAATGCTTGAACGATATTTAATGTTGAAAACCTGCATTGAAAAGGCCTTGATAGATCTAAACTCCCCAATACAATTGTGCGAAGTCGAAATTGCCAAGATACAGGAATTGTTAAACGTATTGAAACCTGTACAGTTGGCGGTTGACGCATTGGGTAGAAGAGACTGTACTTTAGTTACTTCTGAAGGAATCCTTAAATTTCTCTTGGATTCACTTTATGATAGCCACACAGTTTTAGCAATAAACTTATTAGAAGCTCTAAAAATCAGATTATCAGAAAGACGCTCCAAAGATCTAGTTTCGCTTGTAGTGTTTCTACAAAATCCAGAAAATTTGAAACGGACGACTGAATTTCATAAACATGGCCAGTTTTTTTCAAAATCATCCATTTCTTCCATCGCTAAATATGCGAAAGATTTGGTTAACCAGTATTTCTTCGATGATACAGGATGTGAATCGGAAACGGAATCTATTGATTTAGTAGAAGTGAACGATGAAACTTCTCCATCTACTAGAGAATCTTCGTTAAGGCTGTCTTTAGCAAATGCGATCAACGCATCCCATAAACCTATGGAAGAAGTAAAATCCGACAAATTCAGTTCAATTTTGTCAATTCAAAAGCAGCTAAAATTATATGAAGCAACAGGGACGAAGACACGTACTCTGAAACGTGTATTCGATTCGTTATTGAACATAAAACCAACATCGACAGAATCAGAACGCGTTTTTTCAATTTCTAGTACAATCGTCACAAAGAAACGCACTGGTCTGTCTGATAACTCTGTCGATGCACTATGTTTTTTAAAAACTTATTTTAAAAATGAACAAAACTTATAAATGTAACATTTACTTCTTTTTTTTACTTGAGTTTTACTTTAACTTTACTTGACTTTTATGAATTTTTAAAAAAAGGATGTTTATATTTTTTAATAGTATTTTATGTAATAAATAATAAATATGCTTTTGTTTTCTATTAAGCTTTTAATTATTTTCATCAAAAATAACTAAAGTGCTATACAATATCAAAGATTTAATATTTGAATAAAATTTCGCGGTTCCCGGGTAATCCCGGGATTTTACAAAATTTTGATCCCGACTCCCGGGATTGAAAAAATCTTCGGGAACAGCACCCACTACAAGATATCTTCCCTGGTTATAGACAGAGATAAGTTTTGAGCCGTTTGTATTGTGTTGATATGTCGAAAATTGTCTTCATCAGGTTGGAAGACAGGGGACGAGAAAGATTTGCGGAAGAACGATGCAAACTTGTCGGAAATCTCGGATGGAATAGAGCTAACAGAGTTCTCGTATTGCATGGTGTTAGGGTAATTATCAACCTTTTTCTTAGAGTTAATAAATTGAAAAAATGTTCTGGGATCACCATACAGTTTACCTTCCATGTTACTGAGGTAGTCCTTATAGAGAGCTTCGGAGAGAGCATGGAATTGGTCATAGCAATTGAGGAATGCGGAGAAACTCGCAGTGTCTTTCCTCTTCAGGTAGGTTTTCCAGAGTTTATTCTTCAAGTTTTTGGTATGTCTCAACTCATTGTTGTACCAAGGTGGGGATGATCTGGATGACTTAAGAGGCTCAATAGGTATACAGGATGCGAAGGTTTCATACAAGACGGAGTAAAAACTTGATACGTCGTCATCCAGCTCATTAGAGGAAAGCAAGGTATTGAAATCAATGGAAGTGAGCTTGGATGACAGTACTTCAAGGTTGCCTTTTTTGAAGTTGAAGGTAAAGGTTGACTCCTCCGGGATTAGCTTATCGGTAAAGGCAAAACAATAGCTCAGTAGGAGAGGAGGGTGATGATTATCAACAGGCGACAAGACAATTGAGCTAGGCTCAACATACATGTTGTCTGAGTCGGAAAAGAATACGAGATCTAACCGCCTTCCTAAAATATTGTTCACACCGCTCATTTGGTACAAACCGCATGAGAATAAGGAATTCAAAAAGCTGGATTCCCTAAAATTAAGGTTGTTTTCAGGAAGGTAGTTATCGTCATCATCGGAAGATACCCATTGAACGTTGGGTAAGTTGAGATCTCCTAAGAGTAGGAGTTCGTCATTGGAGTTCATCATATCCTGGATATGATTAGTGCAAGAGATTAGAATATCATAGAGGTATTGACCTCTATCGTCAAGAGTGTTGAACATACCTGGTGGGATGTAACAGCAAATTAAAAATAGGTTCTTATGGATAAGGGAGACTTTAAGAGCGAGGAGCTCAATGTCCAAAGAGTTGGAGAAACTAGGAAGCGTTATTAAGCAACAATTGAGAAGGTTACTACAGGCAAGTAGTACACCACCTCCACGAGCCTCCGAGTCAATATATCTATCCTTCCGAAAAACTTGGAAGGAGGTATCGAAAAGTTCGGCATTAAGAATCCCACTGTGTAGCCATGTTTCTGTAAAAGCGATTATCTCGAAGTCACTGGCCGAAGTTGACAGAAACACATTGCGGGTTTTGGATCTGATTCCCCTCACGTTTTGGTAGTAGAGGGAAAGGGTCTTGAGTTTTTTGAAGCCTGTCGAGTGTCAGGAATGCGATGCACACGTGTACGGGGAACGAAATACTTTGAAAAGGTACCTGGAGGCCAGAACGTGGGGTCCAAAAGCTTTTCAGCGGTAATGGGCGGTGCAGTCAGAACAAACGACGCAACCGGCTTGGAAACATTGCTGATCTTTCTACAAGAGACTGTTGCAGGATCAACAGCTTTTCCCCTTAAATATTCTTTAATTGCCTCGGACGTAGTTTCAGGGGAGAAACGCGAAACGAAAATATTTCGTGGTCTGGGTACCGTTATCAAATTGGCGCCGGTTACCGAAGACTCAGTATTCGTTGTGCCCGAGGGTCCAACGATACTAACAGAAGAGGTTGGTGCTGCATCCGGTTCAAGGATATAGTTAGAGCCCTTTGGGAGTGAAAGGGCAGAGACAGACGAACTAGTAGAGGGGTTCGCAGTGACAGTATTCATAATGGTGACTTTACGACTGCATCTGCGTTTACGATGCTTGCCACACCACAATACATATCTAAATCTAATGCATAATGCAAAAACTCACCATTTATATATTTTCTTTGTTCAATCCCCGTGCTGTTCATATATCTTGGTCCTGCAAAATCTTCAAATTAATCTAAAATTGAAAAAAATTAATTTTAAACACCACAATACATATCTAAATCTAATGAATAATGCAACAACTCACCATTTATATATTTTCTTTGTTCAATCCGTCCGTGCTGTTCATATATCTTCTTGGTCCTGCAAAATCTTCAAATTAATCTAAAATTGAAAAAAATTAATTTTAAACACCACAATACATATCTAAATCTAATGCATAATGCAAAAACTCACTATTTATATATTTTCTTTGTTCAATCCGTCCGTGCTGTTCATATATCTTCTTGGTCCTGCAAAATCTTCAAATTAATCTAAAATTGAAAAAAATTAATTTTAAACACCACAATACATATCTAAATCTAATGCATAATGCAAAAACTCACCATTTATATATTTTCTTTGTTAAATCCCCGTGCTGTTCATATATCTTCTTGGTCCTGCAAAATCTTCAAATTAATCTAAAATTGAAAAAAATTAATTTTAAACACCACAATACATATCTAAATCTAATGAATAATGCAACAACTCACCATTTATATATTTTCTTTGTTCAATCCGTCCGTGCTGTTCATATATCTTCTTGGTCCTGCAAAATCTTCAAATTAATCTAAAATTGAAAAAAATTAATTTTAAACACCACAATACATATCTAAATCTAATGAATAATGCAACAACTCACCATTTATATATTTTCTTTGTTCAATCCGTCCGTGCTGTTCATATATCTTCTTGGTCCTGCAAAATCTTCAAATTAATCTAAAATTGAAAAAAATTAATTTTAAACACCACAATACATATCTAAATCTAATGAATAATGCAACAACTCACCATTTATATATTTTCTTTGTTCAATCCGTCCGTGCTGTTCATATATCTTCTTGGTCCTGCAAAATCTTCAAATTAATCTAAAATTGAAAAAAATTAATTTTAAACACCACAATACATATCTAAATCTAATGAATAATGCAACAACTCACCATTTATATATTTTCTTTGTTCAATCCGTCCGTGCTGTTCATATATCTTCTTGGTCCTGCAAAATCTTCAAATTAATCTAAAATTGAAAAAAATTAATTTTAAACACCACAATACATATCTAAATCTAATGAATAATGCAACAACTCACCATTTATATATTTTCTTTGTTCAATCCGTCCGTGCTGTTCATATATCTTCTTGGTCCTGCAAAATCTTCAAATTAATCTAAAATTGAAAAAAATTAATTTTAAACACCACAATACATATCTAAATCTAATGAATAATGAAACAACTCACCATTTATATATTTTCTTTGTTCAATCCGTCCGTGCTGTTCATATATCTTCTTGGTCCTGCAAAATCTTCAAATTAATCTAAAATTGAAAAAAATTAATTTTAAACACCACAATACATATCTAAATCTAATGAATAATGCAACAACTCACCATTTATATATTTTCTTTGTTCAATCCGTCCGTGCTGTTCATATATCTTCTTGGTCCTGCAAAATCTTCAAATTAATCTAAAATTGAAAAAAATTAATTTTAAACACCACAATACATATCTAAATCTAATGAATAATGAAACAACTCACCATTTATATATTTTCTTTGTTCAATCCGTCCGTGCTGTTCATATATCTTCTTGGTCCTGCAAAATCTTCAAATTAATCTAAAATTGAAAAAAATTAATTTTAAACACCACAATACATATCTAAATCTAATGCATATTGCAAAAACTCACCATTTATATATTTTCTTTGTTCAATCCCCGTGCTGTTCATATATCTTCTTGGTCCTGCAAAATCTTGAAATTAATCTAAAATTGAAAAAAAATAATTTTAAACACCAAAATACATATCTAAATCTAAGGCATAATGGAAAAACTCACCCTTTATATATTTTCTTGGTTCAATCCTTTTACACTTTATTTAATGCAACTACAAAAACTAAAAATTGTCCGTTGAAATTGTAACGGTTTTTTTATATGTACGTACATGACAATTAAAATTAATTATTTTTTCGCCCCGCCAACTTAAATATAATCAGTGAAACATTCAAATTCTCTATATTTCGAGAACAGCTTCACTTATCTGGACCAAAACTATCCTATCTCTCAATCCGGAACCAACACTACACATTCCCAAATTTTTATTTAAATCTGTGGGGCGGTTTCGGAGATTAGCGTGAACAAAGCTTGTGACACGTAGTTTTTATATATTAAGATATATAGGAGAAAAACACTCACTCACTTGGTCATCACCATATCTCCGGAACTATTAGACCTACAGACTTAAATTGCATGTTTCTTTTGTTCAGTACACTGAGAAAAAAACAAAAATTGTACCAAGTCCGCCAAGGAATTGGAGTAAGTTCAGTTTCACCAAATGAATAATGCTTTATACCAATTGTCGAAAAAGCATGCAGCTGGGAAAGCGAAATTACACTGAATACTAATAAAAACGCAAAGTTCAGAATGAATTGCCTTTATTATAAATATTTTCGAGTCTAAGTTAAAATTGACGTTTGGTCGCGATGGCGGTTTGAGTAAGACTAACTGGTGATGGTGGATAGGTGACGATTAGGCTGGGGATGACGAGTTGGCTGAGTTACCAGATTATAATTTTGACATCCTCCCACCGGCGATGCATTTCCCAATTCTACAGGATATAGAAGTTGCACTGGTCTCCGAAGACGGGATCCGTTTTTAAAACGCAGCTCACATGCCCTTATTCGTCCATCTCGTCCAGGATACACGATCTCAACTACAGCCAGTCTCCATAGGATGCGAGGAAGTGTGTGGTCCTGAACTAGCACAACATCTCCTGGTTTCAGATTAAGAGAAATCTTCGCGTCTGAGTAATGTGCGGATCGTAACCGCTGAAGTTACTCAGTCTTCCATCGTTTGAAAAATAAGTTGGTAGTAGAAATACGACATTTCCATCTTGCTCGCATCTCGGCGTCCAAAGAGGTGCAAGCCTCAATTACAGGTGAATTGGGAAATGTTCCTATAAGGAAGTGGCTAGGTGTAAGCGGGGACAAATCCTCGGGGTCATCGCTCACATACGTTAGGGGTCTAGAGTTGATTATGAATTCAGCTTCTGCCAAGAATGTGTTTATCTGATCCATGTTGAGTGTCGCGCGACGAATCGCTATTTTAAGTACGTTCTTCACAGTCCCTATAAGACGTTCATAAAATCCTCCCCACCATGGAGCACGTTCAGCAATAAACTTCCACGATATGCCTTTCTCGGCCATAGCGGTTTGAAAATCATCATTACAAATAATTTTCTCAAGTCCTTTCAGTTCTTTAGAGGCTTTCTTGAAATTGCAAGCATTATCCGATATTATAACCTTAGGTATACCACGACGAGCAAAGAAGCGACGCAGTGCGAGTAAGCAAGACTCTGATGAAAGTGAAGGCACCAACTCTAAATGAACTGCTCGCACTACGGCACAAGTGACGAGCATGATATATACTTTTTTTCGCTCTGATATATCTGGAGATGTCTTCTGATATAGCGGTCCCGCAAAATCTACGCCTATTGTCTCAAAGGGTTTTCCACACATAATCCTCTCTCTTGGTAAAGGTGCGAACGGTTGGGAAAGAGCGCGTGACCTTAGTAGTGTGCATACTCTGCAAAGACTTATAGTTGATTTTACCAGTTGCCGGGCCTTGATAATCCAGAAATTTTCTCGCAATTTTGTTAGGACCGTGTTAACTCCACTGTGAAGCACCTTTTCATGCACATATTGCACGAGTATCCTAACGAAGTGACTAGCTTTAGGTAAGAGTACAGGATATATAGCGTCGTAGCCCAATTCTGCTTCTACTAAACGGCTGCCGACACGCAATAACGCATGTTCATCCAGGAAGGGATTTAATTTCAAAATTTTAGAGGTTTTTCTAACAGGTTTTCCTTGACCGAGGTCTGTTATCTCCTCTCCATAAGTTTGTGACTGGATAAATCTAATCCAGTACCTTTCAGCATGCTGAAGCTCATTAGCGGAGAGATGCTTCATTGATGAGTTCCGTTCCGTTCCAAGACACTTTCTCTTAAAGCGAATAATATAGGCCGTAACCCTAAGTAATCGTCGATAGCTGGAAAACCTCTCTACTTCCAGCAACGGTTGAAGGCACGAAGTTCTGTCCTTATTCTGAGGCGTTAGAGCGGCAAAGAGCGTTGTAGAAGAATAATGTTGTCTCAAATCTGATTGAGGCCAGGTGATAGAGTTCTGCCATAGCCATGAAGGACCGTTGAGCCAGGTTGAAGACCTCTGCAATTTTTTAGCGCTAATACCTCTGGTAAGAAAGTCAGCCGGGTTTATAGCTCCAGGACAATGTCGCCATGCAGATAGCTTTGATATGCGTCGAATTTCAACAACTCTATTTTCAATATAAGGTTTCCATTTACGATGTTCACCATGGATCTAACTAAGCGATATCTTCGAGTCTGACCAAAGGAACGCTGAGTCAAATTCTAATGCCAGATTGGTTTGGAGATATTGAGACAATCTAGCTGCAATGAGACACGCTGTTAACTCCAGCTTCGGTAGCGTTAAATTTTCTGGACCCTCAGTTTTAAGGGGGGCAACTCGATTTTTGGCACATAAGAAGGATACGTAGACCTCTCCATCACTAGCTTCGCTTCGAATATAAGCCACTGTTCCATAGCCTTGGACACTGGCATCGGCAAAAACATGTAATTCCTGATTGGCTCTAGAGGGAGTCTTAAATATCCAGCGAGGTAAGGTGATGTCCTTTAAGAGACCAATCTGGTTAATACAACTACTCCAAATAACTTGTTGAGCTGGTGGAAGGGGTTCGTCCCATCCTACATTCAATCGCCATAAATCTATCGGATCATATATCCTCGCTATTAGCTGTAGAACGCTCCTTTTGCTGGCGGTGGCTGATTGCAGTTCTCCTAAACTGGTGAGATCCAGTTCCAATTCGTCAGACAGACAATACCAAGTGAGCCCCAAAACCTTTTGTGTGGTAGGGACTTCGCTGACTTTCGAAAATTGAGACCTTAGACAAGAATCATTAGAGTTCCATTTACGTAGGTTCATCTGTGCCCGACTCAGTATAGAGGGCGCCTCGTAGTATATTCGCTGGGCTTCATCCACAGATTCAACGCTTGCCACGAAATCGTCCATGTAAAACGATCGGTTTAAAATTTTACAAGTATCCGGATAATTGATAGCTTCCTCCGTAAAATGTTTCTTTAACGTTGCGCATAGCAAATAAGGGCTGCAGGTAACACCGAAAGTCACGCGCTTCATTCGGAATTCAACTAGCTTAGGAAGTCTTGTTGCGTCAGACACTCTCTCTTCGAACCAAAAAAATCTATGAGTGTCACGGTCCTTTTCTGCCAAGGAAATTTGAAGAAAAGCCTTTTCTATGTCCGCGATAAGACCAATCTTACACAAACGAAATATCAATAAAATAGCTAGAGCGTCCAATAATAAATTAGGACCGGCGAATAAATTGTCATTTAACGATAAGTGTCCATTCGCACAAGCCGATGCGTCGAAAACAATGCGCAACTTGGTTGTCACTTTATCTGAACGATATACCGGGCGGTGAGGTAAATAATAAATACGTTCCGTATTCGCGGCGCGTTCCTCGACCTTTTCCGCAACATTATCTATAAAAAACTGATTCATCGCCCGATCGTACTCGTAAAGTTTTGAAGGCTCCCGAACCAACCTTTGCACTAATTTATTACATCGAACTAGAGCTCCCGCACGATAGCTATCTAATACACAGTCGTTATCCTTCCACAATAAACTAGCAACATACCGATGCTCACCTCTTTTAATAAAATTCTCAACGTCAAGTTCGCAGCTCCGCACGTTATCAGGTGTTATGCCAAGAATATCTAAATCCCATAAACGTTTATAATCAGGTTCACTTATATTTAAACATACGGTTGTATTTATTAGGGAGAGTCCCTCCAAGGAATTGCTTTCTTCCAAAGGCCCTTGAACTGTCCATCCAAGGATGGTGTTGATTGCTGTTAAACGATCAGTGATTCGCTTAGACTCTTCCAGGGCCACTGTCCAATAAAAATCTGCCCCAATTAAAAGATTGATACCAGGTTCAGGTTCGTGTTGATTACGGGCATCGGCTAGGACAATGTTTACAAATGCTGGACACGAAGGAACGGGAATCGGTAGCACATCTTTACATATCTCTGGAACTACTACTGCATCTAAAATTGTAAAATGATTAGAAAACTGGCTCATCACTTTTATTTTAACAATATGAAACTCTAAAAGAGGATTCTCTCTCGCTCCAAATGACATGACTCGCATTTTGACTTTTCCGAACACTTTGAGTCCTAATTTCTCCACAAGGTGACTTGTCACGTAAGATTTTTGGCTACCACCATCTAAAACCGCACGCACTAAAAGTGATTTACTTCCGTCTACGGCTGATGAAATAAAAGCACAGGCCGTTTGTAAATAAACATGGGATGAGGTTAGCAGCGATGACGAGCACAAACTAGTTGACATTTCAAGATTTGAAGCGGAGCTCGAACTTTTGTTTTGACAGCTTCCTTCATTACCACGTTCAATTTTAGTAAAACTGGCGTCGCAGACGGCGATAACATGCCTACCACCACACTTCAGACATTTCAAGCCTTTAATATGGCAACTCCTTGAGTTATGCCCACGGCGCGTACAGCGAAAACATCTTCTATCCGATTTCATCATGTTCTTGCGTTCACTAACACTAATAGAGGAATTGCAGCGTTGGGTTGTATGATCGTTTCGTTTACAAAAAAAGCATGGACTTGGTTCAATGTTAGATGAAGTGGACAATAGACCCGAAACCGTAGGAACGTTTCTCGATTTTGTAGTTGCGGTCGTACCGGATGGCCTTTGATGGGTTTTGTGAAGCACTGCCGCTTTCTCTAGGGAGTCGACTTCTCCTCTTAAAAAACATAGAATCCCTTGGATATGATTGTTCGTGTCCTCAATGAGACATGTTTCTTCTCCGTCTGGTGACAAGTTTAAAGGAACGGAATCTTCCTTACAAGAAAATGAATCCGCACTTATCTGTTGATTACGCGTCCTATAATACTCCACAAGAAGCTCCTTCGGGATGGAGCGCAAAAGAACATTTTTAAGCACGACAGCGTAGCTAGCAGAGGACACGCGAAGTGATGTAAGAGAGCGCATAACGGCCATAACTTTATTGTACAGTTGTCGAAGTCCGGCTACATCATCCCGTGTAGAAATTGCTGGAAGAGACATGAGCTGCTGGATTGAATAGTCGACCAGCTTATCGTTATTGCCGAACTGCTCTAGCAACAATGAAATAGCAGCGTTGTAATTCGCTTCGGTGGGTGTGAATCCAGCGATGCACTCTGCTGCCTTGCCTGCTAAATGAGCCTGCAAATAATTAAATTTATCTATGCTGGTTAAATTATCGTTATTGTGGACGGCTGAGCTGAATAATTCCCAGAAGGGGAGCCAATCCTTAAAATCGCCAGCGAAGACTTTTAGACTAAGTTTTGGAAGACGGGCTGAAGAAGCGGCGGGCGTAACGGTAGTCTGGTTTCTCTGACCCGTTAGTGAGGAACTACTGAGAAGCTTCAACTTATTGAGACGCTGATTTATGCGGGATATAATGCCCACTACTTTGTCTTCATATTCATTCACCGTTTCCCATTCACGAAATAACTCCTCCGGCTTTACAGCAGCTAGAAACTGCGCGTTAGCTGTCTTGAGACTGGAATTGACGGAATTAATGCGATCCGCAAATGAAGATAATTCTTCCTCAATTAAGTCAAAAGTTTCATTATTCTTCTCCACAGCTCTATTTTCCGCCTTCGATAAGAAATCTGAGGCGGCGTTGGTTAATTTCGTGATTTGTCCACGAAGCACTGCGCGACCCGTTACATCCATTATAAAAAATAGTACCGATATCCAGACACGACTCTGACTTTGCTTCAAACGCGTTCGTTTATGCCCTTTCTTCCCGGGTTTCGGCACCAATGTCGAAAAAGCATGCAGCTGGGAAAGCGAAATTACACTGAATACTAATAAAAACGCAAAGTTCAGAATGAATTGCCTTTATTATAAATATTTTCGAGTCTAAGTTAAAATTGACGTTTGGTCGCGATGGCGGTTTGAGTAAGACTAACTGGTGATGGTGGATAGGTGACGATTAGGCTGGGGATGACGAGTTGGCTGAGTTACCAGATTATAATTTTGACACCAATCTTAAGTATGCTAAAGCAAAAGAATGCGTTTTTTTGAGTCAATTCCGCGGCGGAGTTCCTATTAAAAACTTTACGCAGTTGAATTTATTGCTGTTGGTTTGAGGAAAGGGCATTTATTTTTCAATTAATAAAATGTATTATTTGTTTAAATTTTAGTCTGTAGCTGACACAATAATTTATGCATACTAAGATCTAGCTAAAAGAAACCAGTCGTCATAAAAACTGGACCGTTTTTTTTTATTATCGGGACTGTCACTGTCGCCGCCTGATTACCTGCAGAAGTAGACGTGTTTTTGGTTGTTTGCTATTTGTAACTACCCCTAATATAATCAACAGTGGCTGTGTGCAACTTTTTTTCTTCAAAAGGTTAGTTGACTTCGTGCAAAGATCCCGAAGACAGGTTCGAGTGGAATTTCCAATCAGTGAAGTGAAAAATTAAACAGTGAAACAGTGGATTATTATTGTGAACTAGGACGATTGATGTGTCTGCTTGTGTGTAGAATTTGCAACATGTGGAAACTTTTTTTTATTTGCGTAGACAAATTTTGATGATGGCTGGTGGGCAAACTTGGGATATTTAATTAAATGGAATTTGAAGGGCTTGTCAATTCGTTTAAAGGTAGATATATTTTTTTAATGCCATAGACTTTTAAAATACCATTTACAATTATATTTTAAACATTAATTTGTTATATGCAAATATTTTGTTTTAGATCAAAAAATTACTATAGATCCTATAAAGCTGCTAACTGGACTCACAATAGCAAATCTTATTCCCGTAATCGGTTATAAGATTGATTTCATCGCCAAGTGGACAAGGTCAGCTTCGAAAAGTTAACCATATATCCAAATCGTAAGTTACTTTGCACAATATACACATTTTTTGATATTATATGAATATTTTTTTTTGAATATTTGATTTATTTTAAAGGTAAATGAAAGCAAAAATGGTAAATGGTGAAGGTTCAGATGAAAATCTATCATCAAAGTTGATCTCCTTTCAAGAAAATCATCACCAGGAAAGCTTGAAGGTCAAAGGACCTTATTTTTAAAAAAAACTTTTATATATAATATTTCTGTAAATAGTTTTTTCAAAGAAAGTTTATTATAAAATATAAAAATGAAATAGTAATTTATTGTCTTCTGTTATTTATTTGCATACAAAAATTATCATTCACATAAATCTATTAATAAAATACTTTTAGTGATTATAGTAATAGAAAATTTCGATTTATCGAATCCCGCTGGAAATAGAACCTATCGAGAGATATCATTTGATGGACCGCAGATTTTATCGACTCAAATATTTTTAACATCCCTTCAAAAGTATTTTAACTGGAATGAAATTTTTTCAAAATTAATCGAAATATAAAAATTTTCAAATCAAATGCTCAGCGACGGTTTCGGGGCCGTAAAAGATATAAAATAACAGTTTTTCACTTGGTCACAACGATATCTCCGGAACTATTAGACCTACAGACTTGAAATTTTGCATGCATGTTTCTTTAGTTCAGTAGAGATCCACTAAGAAAAGGTTTTATAAAAATCTACTCCTGAGCGGGGTTTCGGGGCCGTAAAAGATATAAAATAACAGTTTTTCAACTATAACTTCTACAGGCTTGAAATTTTACATCTAAGTATGTCATTAAGTAATTAATGTCAAAACGATTTTTTCTAATTAAAAACTGATTTTTTCTATTGACGGAAGTGATTTCTTCTATTAACGGAATCTATATCTAATCGACGGTTTAACGTAGACCTTCTGCGTGAGAGCACCAAAAAGCGAGAATTTGCTGGCAAACTGCAAGAAATCTTAAACCAGCAAACCGTTTCTGACGACACAAATATTGAAGAGCTGTGGAGCACAACAAAGGGCGCTATAATAACAGCAGCGGAAACAAGCATCGGTTATGTCCAAAGAAACCAGCAACACTGGATCTCGGACACAACCTGGCAATAAATTGAACGCAGAAGGGCCCTCAAAAATAACGTGAACTCTACAAGCGACCCGGAAAAACGACAACAACTTGAACGGGAATACTCCCAATTGCACCGGGAGGTAAAGAGAAGTGTCCGGCGTGATAAAAGGCGGCAGATAAATGAGCTCGCAGAGAAAGCGGAAAACGCGGCAAACACAGGCAACAGTAAGGTGCTCTACCAAATCACTAAACAGCTCTCGGGAAAGCACTCTACTAAAAAGCATGCCGTAAAGAGTGCGGATGGAAGGCTGCTGTGCAGCGACGAAGAGCAACTCCAAAGATGGAGAGATTACTTCTTCGCCGCCCTGAATGGTTCATTTACACAGGAACCTCAGGAAAACAACAGCAACAATGCACAGCCAATAAGAATCACCACTCGTGCCCCATCCAAGACTGAAATAGTAACCGCAATTCATGCAATGGCCAATGGTAAAGCAGCTGGAAAAGATGGCATCCCGCCAGAATTGTTGAAAGCCGACTCAAGCCTCATAGCAGATGCGCTACAGCCAATCCTGGAAATAGCATGGAACACCTGTACCTTTCCGGAGGATTGGACGGAAGGTATCATAGTCAAAATACCAAAAAAGGGGGACCTAACAATATGTGACAACTGGAGAGGCATCTGTCTATTATCTACTGTGGGCAAAATCTTGTCCCACATATTACTATCAAGGATAAGAGAGGCAGTAGATCGAACGCTTAGAAGACAGCAGGCTGGATTCAGAAAAGGCCGCTCCTGCATAGACCACATTAACACCTTGAGAATCATAGTGGAGCAGTCTACTGAATTCCGATCCCCCCTTTACCTTGCTTTCGTAGACTATGAGAAAGCGTTCGACTCGATTAATAGGAGCTTTATATGGCGAGCTCTTCGGCAACGTGGACTGCCGAATAAAATAATAGAATTGATAAAAGCTCTATACAACAATTCCAAATGCAGAGTTCTTCACAATGGAAAACTCTCCGACAGCTTTGAAGTGAGCTCAGGAGTACGGCAAGGATGCCTACTTTCGCCATTACTATTTCTTATAGTAATAAACGACATCCTTGTCAGCGCTCTAGATACTAGAACAGGTGGCATACAATGGGGATTGTTAGACCGCCTTAAGGACCTCGACTACGCGGATGATATCTGTTTGCTGGCCCACAGACACCAGGACCTCAGAAACATGTTAAACAATTTGGCAACAGAAAGTAGTTCAGCAGGCTTAAGGTTAAATCCAACTAAAACCAAAGAAATGCGGATAAATGCAAACACCCTTGAACCAACAGCGCTAAATAACCGTGACGTGGAACTGGTAGATAAATTCTGTTACCTCGGTAGTATTATTACCGAAAACGGCGGTACAGAAGAAGACGTCAGTTCCAGAATAAGTCTACAAGTTTTCATCAACAGATGCCTACGTCGTATCCTAAAAATCCGCTGGCAAGATAGAATTTCAAATGAAGAGCTATGGCGCCGTGCGGCCAAGAAAGGATAGACGACCAAATCAGGCGAAGGAAATGGAATTGGATTGGCCACACCTTGCGACGCGAAAACGAGAATCTAGCCAAACAGGCCCTCGACTAGAATCCGCAATGATCCCGTCGCGTCGGAAGACCTAGAACAACGTGGAGGAGAACCCTATTACCAGAGGCCGCAACAACCGGGAGATCCTGGTCAGAGCTGAGAGCTGTCGCGCAAAACAGAGTCCGCTGGAGGGCAACTGTTTCCGCCCTATGTCCCATGAGGGATTAAAGGAGCAATTAGTTAGTAGTATATATATATAAAAAACTTAGAACATAGGCTATTGTATTACTTTCTAAAGCCACTCCTAGATGGCGCTGTCATGGAGAGCTTCGTTGAAAATCATCGCCGAGCTTTGAATTTTTGCATGAAGGTCCGTGGAGGTCTCCTATGTTGCACCTCGAAGCCCGATTTTCCAAATTCAAAATGGCCGCCGAAATATGACCGAAATTCAAAATTGCCGCAGAAATATGGTTGAATTTGCCAATTTTATTCCGATTCCAATGAAAATGGGTATATAGGGGTTTTTAAGGTCGCAAATAACGAATTTGTGCTCAAAACTTATAGAATCAAAATGGCCGACGAATTTTTAAATTGTCTTCCGAATCCAATGAAAATCTGTATCTGAGGTTTTTTAAGGTAGCAAATAACGAATTTATGATCAAAATTTAATTTCAAAACGTCCGCACCAATATGGCCGACGAGTTTGCGAATTGAATTCCGATATAATAATAGTTGGTTTTTTGGCATTGCTTTTTCCAACTATAAAATATTTGTTTCATTTTTCAATTTAGTTTTATTGTTCTCGAAAAATTTTGTTATTGCAGACTTCTAGATTTAAATAAAAAAAGCTATAGAAAATGGCCCTCGAATTTCGAGTGCTGGATGCTGCTATTTGCATTAATTTTAAACCTTTTAACGTTCATGGTTTTAACAGAATAAACAGGCAATTTTGGTCATAGTTCAAATAAATGTATTTTGAATCTAATGACTCCAACCTTTATAGGAATAGTTGGTTTTTCGTTAATGGTTAAGAAGAGTTGAATTTTGAAGGTTTGGATTGATTTTAAATGTTTAAACGTTGGGTGCAGCGAGGCGCACCGGGTCCCAGCTATCCAAAATACAGAAAATAAGCCGTTCATTGAGACACTTCATCTATGTATGAAAATTCATATCTCGAAAAATGCCATGTCAATGGATGGTTTTTATTGTCTCGATCAAAATGTCAGATCACTAATAGTTTCACATTTTGTTATTTGAAATCAAAAATATCACAAAATTGCCTTTTTCAAACTCTCCTACTGTATATTAAAACTCATATCATAGGCGCCGGGTCCCAGCTAGTATATTTAGATGTTAAGTCTTGTGTTATTTAACAATAATGAAACCAAATACATTACATTTTAAGTTGTAACGTCGCCGTGAGCTGGCCGTTTCTCCGCAGTGAATTCCAATTAAAATAATTTCTGTTAACCCTTTTTTCTTTTTTCTCTTTTTTTGTGTTCCCATTATTAATGTGACTTCGTTTTTTCGTTTTTTGAGTTACTTGATTGTCGTGTCAAAAGATTACTCTCCGTGATAATATAAATTGGTTTGCCACAAAAACAATTTATTGGACTTTGGACTCACATTTAAATTTCTTAATCTCACAATGTACAAGTGCAGTTGCAGCTCGTGCGATGTTACGTCACGTGCTGACGACAACAATTTGGTATCATGCAGTGGAATATGTGAAAACTCATATCACGCAACTTGTATTGGACTTTCGCGTACGGCTACAACATACTTGAAAGACTATCGGAAAGCTTTCAAGTTTTATTGCACTGAGTGTAAGCCGATAAACTTGCCGCATTTACTACTAGCAATTAAGACGAGCAACGACAACGTAAACAATCTAAATGACACGGTGAATTGCTTAAAGAACGACTTGGAAGCTCGCAGTGAAAAAACTGCCAATATGGAAAAGAATACGCAACTTCTCCTACAAAATGTTGATGAACTTTTATGTGCTGTGGACCAGATGGACTCGAATTTCCAGGTTTTTTCGAAAAATTTACAATCGATAAAAACCAAACTTAACAATTTATCCACCAACGATAATGCAGCTATAAAAGTTGACAATTTATCGAATCTAATTAAACTTGGATTAAATTCAATCGATTCAGGTATCAAAAAAATTAAGACCAACTCAGCAAATAATACTGACCTACACACCACTGACGAATTGTTCTCCATAACTTGCGAAGTTATTAATAAGCTCTCCTCCATCGACGACTCAATGGTACAACACAAGAACGATCTACAAATGCAATTAAATCATCTGAAGTCGGAAATATCAATTATAAATTCATCAATAAATAAAACCATTGACACGAATCTCTCCGCCCCGTGGAGAGGGCTACAAATAAATCAGCAGGCTCCCTGTCTGGTGAATCAAGCCGTACTATATGCAATCGTGATGACAACTTTTTACTTGGTTCTCCTAACCTGTCAAATGATCTACACGTTCAAAGCATATCAATTTCTTCAAGCCCATCCATTAACCTACCACCGCTACACCTACCCCAACTAACCATAAACAAATTTGGAACAACGTGGTCTCTTGATGAATGAGACAACAGACTTAAAAAAATAAGTGCAGCCAACAGGATCACAGAGGAGACCAAGTGGAGTAAGGTTAGAAAATCGAAGCCTCGAAAGGCTAAAGACACCGTCCGGCCTGAGCTTGATGTATCTGCCTATCTCTTGAAAGGAGCACCACCACGAGCTGATCCTTCCTGGGTGCTCAAATTCTTCAAAACTGAGTTTGCAGTGGATTTACTCAAATGCGAATCATTGCAATACAGAAGAAGCGACAACACCAAATTCAAAAGTTTTAAGCTGACAATGCCAACTAAATACGAATGGCTATTTCTCAGCTCTAAATCCGATGTATTTAAACTGAACAAGCTTTCTCTTCGTCGCTGGAGTGATAGGTTAAGTAGTAGATTTAACATTGAACCTAATAATTTAAATAAACCTAAGACAACAGCACCTCATAGAACTAACACCTACCCAAAACCAACTCCTAAATCTAACATTACATCAAAAACTAAAACCAATAAATCTAACATAAAAACTAAGATAGCAATAAATACCTCATCTAACTCCAAAACTAACAATACTAAGACAAACACAATGCTTACTTTACCATCCACTGTCCCCGCACCCCAACCCTCAAGAACTCGTCTCCTTACTCAAATTTTTCTCGCAGCCATATCATCGTCGGCGATCGCTCCTACTATGATGTCAACGATATTCCTCCAAATCACCCAACACCAACTCCACAACCTCAACCGATGGTTGCCTCACAACTTCAACCGATGGTTGCCCCACAACCTCAACCGATGGTTGCCCCACAACCCCAACCGATGGCTGCCATTACTTTCCCCCGGTGAGTCACATAGCCGAAACCCCACAGTTAAAAAACCCTTCTTGGACCCTCTACAGCCTCCTGTTGTAAAAAACACCCTAATTTCAGCTAATTCAACAGAGGGCCGATACTTACTGTCTCGTTTAAGAGACAGGAGAGTTTTTGAGAATGTAAGGCTTTTCCTCGCCTACATGCACAAAGCACCGGATTCCACCTGTATAAACGGGAAAACAAAGACCAACCTTGTAATATCCATTCAACAAGAAGGTCTCCCTATTGATCGCGAATCTTTGCTGAAACTCTTTACCTTGTACCACGAGCAATATCAGGTTTCACCCCAAGATGTTGACAAGGATCTTGCCACTTACGCCTCCCACATGAGATCGCTCCACGTAAATCAGTAACAAAGGAGCCGCGATAATATGTCTAGGTATTATAGCCCCTAACTAGTTACTCCCACGAAGACTAACCTTATCTCTATCCAGCCGAAACTAACCCCATCTGAAAGCATAAGGCTCTTTTATCACAACTGCGGTGGTATGAGAGGGAAGTTGAATAATCTCTTCATTGACTCCAAATCGTGTCCCTTTACTATAATTGTAATAACCGAAACATGGTTAAATACAACTTTCCTTAATGAGGAGATCTTAGACTGTAGTTGGACTATCTATAGATGTGACAGAGACTACAATTCTACCGGCCTCTCGAGAGGTGGGGGAGTCCTTATAGCCGTCAAAGATCCTTTAAATAGTGAACTTATCACGACCGGTCGCTCACAATCTTTTGAGAGCGTCTTTATAAGTATCAACTTGGGAGGAAAACATATATTTATTGGCACGTTCTACATCCCACCCAATTCTGACGAATCTAATTATGATGACCTACTTCATATATTAGATGATGTAAACGATTCACTCGGCGGCAATGACGATATGTTCATCCTTGGAGACTTTAACCGCCCCAATCTATCTTTTATTCCAGACGAGGAAGACAATACCCTACTTCCGATTAATGTCATAAACACAAAAACTTATCGACACTTTTTATGGCAACGATCTCCATCAAATCATTAGGTATCCAAATTCTTGCGGTAAATGGTTAGATCTTATTTTTACCAACTCGTAGGAGGAGGTGAACATCCTACCTGCTTCCCCAGAGGAAAACCTTTTCTCAAACTCTACCCACCACTCCGCCTGGGTTCTTGAGATCTTCTCTACGATTTCTAATCATCGCAAATCGTACAATAAGTCAGTTGTTTATGACTTCAGGAACGCTAATTATAACAACATCATTTTCGAACTATCGCTTGTCGACTGGGAGAATATGCTATTAGGCACTGATATCGACGAAATAGTATCTCGATTCTATACTATAATTTTCGACTCAATTGACAAATATGTACCCAGAATAAAAAAAAGGATAAATTATCGGAGCCATGCCTTGATAAAAATTTACGGTCTCTTTGAAATCGGAGGAATAAATTATATCATAGGACTAAAAAGAATCCCAACGCGGAATTAAATTTAGCTTATACTAGACTAGCCTCCGAATTTACTCTTAGGTCACGTGAGGCCTATACTGCGTACCTTAATTCTGTCGGAGAGAGCATCATTAAGGATCCCAAAAAATTCTTTGACTTCGTTAATATAAAACGAAAGAACCTGGGCTATCCGACATCCATGACAAACGGTAGAAAGCACTCCTCATGCCCACAAGAAATCAGCAACATGTTCGCTACATGGTTCAGCGAAGTTTTTTCCCCAAAATCCAGATGGCCATCAAATAGATGCTGTTTATACTGACTTCAGCAAGGCCTTTGATCGGGTAGACCATGACACATTAATGGCAAACCTTGTAAAAGCCGGTATATCAGGAGCTGCCCTAAAATGGATAAATTCTTATCTGAATGAAAGAACTCAGGTCGTTAGATTTCAAGGATTTTTTTCTAATGAAATCGCAGTAACTTCCGGGGTCCCTCAGGGTAGTCATCTGGGTCCTCTTCTTTTCAATATTTTCATCACGGATTTATCTGAAAAGTTAGAAGATATCCCACACCTCTTTTATGCAGATGACCTGAAAATATATAGCGCCATTAAGTCCCAAATCGACGTAGTCTTTTTCCAGTCGAAACTCGATGCTTTACATGACTGGTGTACAGCTAATAAATTGCATCTTAACCCCAACAAATGTCATGCAATAACCTTCTCACGCATAAAAAACTCGCAGCTACATTATTATCATCTCAACGGTAAAGTACTAAATCATGTTGATCATATTGTGGATTTAGGTGTTGTCCTGGACAACAAACTAAACTTTAATCTGCAGTATGATAATATTACGGCCAGAGCCAATAAACTTCTTGGCTTTATAAAGAGAAGGGCTAAAGAATTCGACAATGTATGGGTCACAAAAACACTTTTCTGTTCTATAGTCCGCCCAATCCTTGAATACGCTTGCCCAATTTGGGACCCTATATTCCAGGTTCACAGCAGCAGGATAGAATCAATCCAAAAGAAATTCCTTCTTTTTGCTCTGAGGCATCTGCATGACCCGCATGACTATCAGAGCCTACCACCCTACATGGAGAGGTTAAAGGTGTTAGAACTCATGCCTCTGTCATGTAGGAGAAAGCTGCTCACATCTTGCCTCACATTTGACGTTCTAAAAGGCAACCTTAAAGTGCAGTACCTGTCGGATATGATCAAATTTAATGACGTTCGACAAACAAGACATACGAAACTGCTTAAGGAATACCCCATAACCTTCTATATTTACAAGCCATGAACAAGAATCTCAATTGAGAGAATCGGACTACCAAATTCTCCCAAATTCTCCAAATTACACTAACAACATAACGTGACTTCACCGAATTGTAGTCCGATTGAGCGGAAATTCGCTCTCAATATTTTCCTTGTTCATGGCTTGTAATATAGAAGGTTATGAATACCCGCATCGTACGGAGTATGGGTGAAAACACAAAGAAATCAGGTTGCCTGCATTCCTATTGCCAGCGTCTAGTGGCGCCAATCAGCACAAAGAATAGATATCCATTCTTTGCGCTGATTGGCGTCGCTAGACGCTGGCAATAGGAATGCAGGCAATCTGCTTTCTTTGTGTTTTCACCCTATGGTAGGAACGAACCCGTCAACAGATGCTGTTTGGTTTTTAACTCTTATGGATCATGTTTCTCCCCCTCCATAAATAAACATTCCTACAAAATGAAACTCAGATCCCTACTAACAGCACAACCTTTATTATAACTTAAGATTAGTTTCCCAGTACCTAATTTTAAGTACCTGTCCTATGTTAAGTCTTAAAAATGTAATTTTTGTTTAAGTAATGTGTAGTTTAAGTGTGCCTTGTTTGGCAAATAATAATAAATAAATAAATAAATACAACGATGCCATGCTGGGTTCAACAATTGTTTGTATGCACCTTTTCAACTTTAGCTTTTTTGCACATTGAAACATTTTTTTATGAAGTTTATATTCAAACATAACAACTATTTAACTAAAGCAGCAACCAGTTAAACAAAATGAATGTAGAGTTTATCACGAGTCAAGAATTTCACCGTTCCCGAATCACCACCATTAATCCCTTATCCATTGACCTAATTTCCAGTACTGAACGATTATTTGCCATATCAGTTGGGTAGATTCAGCTTCTATGTTCTCATTTATTGTGCCAACAGTTTTGTGTTAAGGTTAACTTCAAATTTCCTGCCAAACTACTAAAAACCTTTTGAAAATTTTATAAGTTTTCTTCAAATTTTGTCTACAGGTATTTTTCAACAATCGCCTTTGGTTATATCGCAAGATTAAAATCTATTTTTACAGAAAAAAACCCAGCCCATTCCTTCAATATATGATTATTTTTGTAATCCATTTTACTTTTATTGACTTTCCTATTCATTCCTATTATTGCCATACGGAAAGGGTTACAATGTAAACTTAAAGCAAGCAGAAAGCTCTGTTGTATAACATCACAAAAGGTTCCGTTTTCTTATACATAGAACTCAGATAAACTTCTTATCTGATAAATCGTTCTTTGTTAACCTATTGCACGCTTATTAACCTTTAGAGATCATTTGTGTTATCCCTTGAAATATCTAAAAACCCAGGACCTTCAAATGTTTTTCTATTGATTTGTTTTTCGATTGGGATAAACCTTTCAAAAATGACCCTTTCTATGAAAAGGCAGGACTTAGTTTTGAGTTGCTTGAAATGTTTTGTATAGAAGTACGCACTGTAACAAAAAGTTATACAATGTTACCTAAAGGTGTTTATTTACTTGGAAATGGATTTAGTTCTAGGTTCTATTTCATGGCTTATACATCCATCGGTATCGCAGGGATTACTTTTCTATAAACAACTCACAAAATACAGCCATGGGTTAATGTCAAAATATAGGCACTTTGTTACATGTTATGTAGTTCACACTCACACCGTGATCCTGTTTAAATATTCATAAATCGAATTAAAACGTACATTGTTCATCGTTCACCGTTATTAATCTTTACGGCAATGAAACACATGGAATAAATCTATATAAATCAATAGATAGCTTTGAGTTCAAATCGAGCGTCATTATCAATTGGACGTGGTATACAATTCGAATTTAATGCATAGAGTCAAAGGGGGCTTACAAATGTGAAAATTACCAGGACATTATTTGATCTAATTGATACTTGTCCACCCGGAAAATTAGTGAAACAATTATGTGAACCCCACCCTAAAGATTGCATTATAATCTAAATAGGAAACTTGAATGAAATATTGAGTGTTGCTGAGAATTGCAAGAAAACATATTTTGTATTCATCACTAGTATTATAGTCGAGGAAATAAAGCACTGAACCTAGGATTTTTTGAACAGTAAGATGGATCTTAATGCGGTTTTTTGTGTTCGATTCGTGAGAGCGTCTACAAACTTTGTGACCGGTAGTGATGAATTCATTTTGAAAAAATGCATTTCCTGCAACAAAAATATGCATTTTAGAAGTGCATCTGAAAGAGACATTGTATCACTCGGTAAATATTGATGGAAATGAGTCGACTTTTGCTACTCGGGGGTTTTTGGGGTCGCTGAGCACTAAAATAATGACGGGAACCGCCTCCGAGGTACCTGGTACCCAGGGGGGGACTGAAACACCCCTTTTTAAGGGGTTTTCTCGATAAATTCAATAATAATGAAAAATAATCCAATGAAATACACTTTTTTCAATATTTATTTACCAAGTGATTGATTTATACTAAATCAAGCCAAATTTTATGATAAATGATAATTTTTAAGGGTTGAAACCACCCCTAAATCGACTGAAAATAAAAAAATATGTAAACATTTTTTTTTCAAGTTTATGCTTTAAATTCCATTGTATGCGTATTGTCAGGCAAAAATAAATTTATTTTTAACTCTTAAGGGGTTAAAACTACCCCTACAATTTGAAAAAAAATAGCAAAAAAATTTTTTTTTTACTATTTGCTTGAAATTTGGTTGAATAGTTATTATCAGCCAAGAATATATTATTATCAACCCTTGAGGGGGTAAAACTACCCCTAGATTAAAGTTAAATTTGAAAAAAGATTAAATTTATTTTTTTGCATATAATTTTTATTTTTGATGAAATATTATTAAAAAATTTGGGAAATTTATTCTAACCCCTCCAAACCACCCCTAACTCGAAACAGAATAAAAAATACATTAAAGAAAAATTTGTTTTCGTAGATAGAAATAAAATTTATATGCAAAAAAAATTTCAATCTTTTTTCAAATACAACTTTAATCTAGGGGTAGTTTTACCCCCTCAAGGGTTGATAATAATATATTCTTGAATGATAATACCTATTCAACCAAATTTCAAGCAAATAGTAAAAAAATTTTTTTTTGCAATTTATTTTATTTAAAGTAGATTTTTCAAATTGTAGGGGTAGTTTTAACCCCTTAAGTGTATAAATCAACCACCTTCGCTAAGAAATATTGAAAAAAGTGTATTTAATTGGATTATTTTTCATTATTATTGAATTTATCGCGAAAAACCCTTAAAAAGGGTTGTTTCAGTCCCCCTGGGTACCAGATATCTCGGAGACGGTTCCCGTCATTATTTTCGTGCTCAGCGACCCCAAAAACCCCCCAGTAGCAAAAGTCGACTCATTTCCATCAATATTTACCGAGTGATAGAATGTCTCTTTGAGATGCACTTCAAAAATGCATATTTTTATTGCAGGAAATGCATTTTTTCAAAATGAATTCATCACTACCGGTCACAAAGTTTGTAGACGCTCTCACGAATCGAACACAAAAAACCGCATTAAGATCCATCTTACTGTTAAAAAAATCCTAGGTTTGGCTTTTTTTAGTGCTTTATTTCCTCGACTATTAGGGTTTTTAAATAAAATCCAAAAGATAACTCGGCAAAAATCACAACTCCATTAGCGCTAGCTCATTGAATGTATGGACATAATTGACATCAGGTCGTAAAAGTGACCAGTTTAATTCTGCCCTAATTTAAGGGACATCACACATCAAGCTGTTAAGGAAGGTAGTAATTTATTGCAGTTTCTAGCAGATAACAGTTTTATATTATTCTTTCATATTGGCGTAAAATTTCTGTGTGATTCCATCAGGGCCGGATTAACAACTTACGGAGCCTAAGCAGTTGAAAGTACGCAGCCGCCCTCTTGAATATTTTGAGATATTATAGGTATAGATGTTTTCAAACGCCGTGACATTTGACGCATGTTGGGGTAAAAAGCTCTTAAAAATGTTTAAAAGCTGGAGATAACTTTTCTTCCTCTCTAATTGATAAATTAAGCTCCTCCTGCTTATTGGATAGATTTACATGGTTGAGCAGGGTTTTTACATGTATTTAAAAGCTCTGCTCAATACATATAAAGATAACTTAACTTTATTCATTCGGCATGCGCGCATCCCTTCCCAAATTATTTTGTTGAGTTTTTTCTGCGTTTGTTGCCTTTTTAAAAGAAAAGAGGGGAAATGATAGAACAAAATTTATAAAATTTGGTAACGAGGTGCCCAGTACTGTTCAAATTTTTTGTGTCACGGAGTTTGAAAACATCTATACATATATCTACATTATAATTATACAAAAAAACTCTTTTCAGTATAGATGTTTTCAAACTCCGTGACACAAAAAATTTGAACAGTTCTGCGCACCTCGTTGCCAAATTTTATATATGTTGTTCTATCATTTCCCCTCTTTTCATTTAAAAAGGCAACAAACGCAGAAAAAACTCAACAGAACAATTTGGGAAGGGATGCGCGCATGCCGAATGAATAAAGTTAAGTTAAATTTATATGTATTGAGCAGAGCTTTTAAATACATGTAAAAACCCTGCTCAACCAAGTAAATCTATTCTTCATAATAAGCATAATTTTATTATAATTATGCGAAATATTTCTAATCTCTACATTTAAAATAATAAAAAAAATGCTGAAAAACGTATTTTTAAATTCATGAGCATTTTCATTCATAAATTAAGAATTCTCCGCAGCCGCAAGTAAGACAACCCTCCCTGGCAGAAGCGCGCATGCGACTGACGGAAAACGTCAACAATCCTAGTATCAAAGTATTAAAAACACAAATTGCGTATTTTTTAATGGGAATTGCTACAAATTATTTCTGTAGCAAATGTATAAAAGCCTGAAAATTAGAAAATATATAAAAAAGGACGTTTTTCATTCATAATTTGTAAAATTTTTAAATAATGATTAACCCGCAGTCGCGATTGATTAAATGACAGCAAGTGATTTGATAAGAAGGAGGAGGAGCAAATTCTCCGCTCACTTTTTAAAATATACAATGGGTTACAAAATTAAGCAAAGATTAACAATTAAATTGAAAATATGCAAAAGCAACATTGTTTTCTGTTTCTTTAAAAAGTCAGTTTATTCATCATAAATTTTAGGCCAGGTTATCACAGCCTATCTTGCGGGAAGAATACTTGTTGTTGTATTTGTATATAATCTTTCCGATACCTGAAGCAGAAAATCTTAGTTTTTCCACGTTACCTAAGAAACGTTTTTCAAAAACCAAAACATTTTTAAAACAATAAAATTTTATTATTCTTGTAAAATGAAAAAATTAAGACATTTTATAAAAAAGGTTTGCAAAACAATTCCTTTAGTTATAAATTTACCTGTCGGTGGGCGTTTATTTCGAAGGGGTATTCAATTTTTATGGGAGCGTATGGTTTTCCAAGAATATCGTTAACGACTGCTTAAAAAAAGTGAGGGATTTTGCAAATATGTATATATAAGTCTGCAAAATTAATCTACTTCATTGTTATTTTATTATTCTTGTAACATGAAAAAATTAAGACATTTTATAAAAAAGGTTTGCAAAAAAATTTCCTTTAGTCATAAATTCACGTGCGTTTATTACAAAGGGTTTTTTAATTTTTATGTGAGCTTATTATTTTCCAAGAATATCGTTATCCACTTCTTAAAAAAGTGAGGGATTTTGCAAATATATATAACTCTGCAAAATCAATTTACTTCATTGTTATTTTGTTATTCGTGAGTTTTGTTTTTTGAAAAAAATTCAAACGGGCGAAATAAAGGTTAAAGATTGTTCGGAACAAACATTGCTAGAACATACTGCAATGATGACAGGTATGTTTATTCTAAAACTTTTTGTGTTTTATATTAATTAAAATTTTTTTTTACAGCTTCCAGTGTTAGTACAGTGAGAAGAATCGTCAAAGAAGCTTCCGATCTTAGAAGAGGTAACCCATTTAATGTCGCTGCACAATTTACTACTGGAGCAGGACAGGTAAGTCTTTTTTTTAAGTAAACTTAAGTTTTAATATAAATATAAAATTGCAGGGTTCCCAGAATGTTGTACGAATACGCACGCCTTCTCCACAGCCAAGTACGTCAAGAGCAGATTTCGTATCACCAAGGAGAAAAAGTGCCAAACGTAGGCCTTCAGGAAGTGAAATGGATGATTTCAATTCTGATGTTGTAAGAAGAATAATAGATTCATTTCATCTTAGTGAAGAACGACTACACTATTCACCTGTTACGAGAAAAGCTCAGACAGCAGCTTAGTTATGAAGGCAGTGATAATTCTTTTTGGAGATTGATAAAAAGACTGGGATATCAGTGGAAAAGTATGCCGGACAATAGAGAGGTGTTAACAGAAACCAATAGGATTCGTCTTTTGCGGTTGAAATATCTATGGGGAGTAAAAAAATATCGAGAAGATAATCGTCCCATAGTATATATTGGTAAGTAAGCGTTTTTGTTGACCATAATTATAATATAATATGCATCTCCATTTTCTATTTGTGTTATTATATTAACTATAACGACATATTTTATTTCCAGATGAAACTTACATCCATACAACGCATGCTGCAGCAAAAGTGTGGATTTCACAAAATCTGAAGGAGGGACCCAGGAAAGCGCTATCAAAAGGCGCCCGCTTCCTAATTGTTCACGGAGGAACCGCAAATGGGTTTATCCATAACGCACTCCTGATTTTCAACATGACATCAACGACATGAATGCGGAAAACTTCAAAAAATGGCTGACGGAGAAACTACTGCCAAATTTGCCTATGCATTCAGTTGTTGTTTTGGATAACGCTGCATATCACAATGTCAAATCAAGCAAAATTCCTACCTCTGCAAGTCTCAAGAGCGAGACGATATCTTGGCTTACAGAGAAAGGAATTTCGTTTGAAAACAATTCTACAAAAAAAGATTTGTACGACGTTATATGCAGACATCGAGAGCAACATCTTGAATATAGTATAGATGCAGTTTTGGAAAGTCATGGCCATTCCGTTTTGAGGTATGAATTAAAAAGATAAAATTATATTTTCCAATCTTTTACTAGCTTTTCTTGTTCCAGGCTGCCACCGTATCATCCCCAATTAAATCCCATTGAATTGATCTGGGGTATATTAAAGAGACGAGTTGCTGCACAAAATATCGAGTACAAAGAAGCTAAGCTTTTAGAAATAGTACATAAGGAGTTTTCAGCTATAACGGAGGAGGACTGGCGAAATAGTTGCAGGCATGTTCAGGACATCGAGGAGGATTATTTGCGAAAAGAGGGTATGTTTTTCAATTCAAATAGAATAAAAATTAATTTAGGAGAGGACTCTGATGACACCGATGGACATACGGTCAGTTGTATACAGCGATCGTAAAATTGATCTTTCAAGTGGTCAAAAACAGGAAATTACCCCTCAAGGAATTGTCACTGAGAACTTGGTTTATGAAGAAGTTTTAATGTAATTAAGAAAATAACTCTTCCTTTTTGAACCGTGCTCAAGCGATTGCAAAATTCGAGTTCGAAATGATCCAAAAGAAGGAAGTTACGATTTGAGGAATTACCACTGTGGGTTTTGGGATAATTAAAATAATATATACTCTGCACAATTGTACTAGTAATAATATATTAAACAATAAATATATTATTGAATAGTCATAAAAATTCAATAAATGAAAACAAAATGAAATAATATTGTCGCCTGGGGGGTAAAACCGACTCATATGCATTGCATTACGCCATGACGGCATGTCGTAATATTTGTCTTGAGCTATGTCTATGAGTTGCGTTGAATTAAGAAATGGGTTAAACATTCAGTTACGAGTTGTTTTTAATTGACTTAAGTTGATTTTTAAGAGTTGGAGTAAGAGTTGAGGTAGGAGTCGTGAGTTAATAGTACAGGCTGTGCGGCGCAAAATTCCTTCGGATCGAAAAAAAATAACCTGGCTGTTTTTTCAACGGGATAATTTAGGGAAAAGTACTAGTTTTTAAAAAAAAATACTTTGGAAAAAATCGGTTTGTAGGAAGTTATCGAAAAAAATCGGAAAGGTGGGAAAACCGATATATCGGAAAAAAACAGAGAAAAAAAATTTTAATGGAAAAACAAAAAATAGGAGGTTGTAGAGTGAGAAAAAACGAAAAAAATTATAGTTGTTGAAGTCAAATCCGTTAGAAACTTTAAAAGAAAACACGCTTTTGTCTCGAAAAAATCGCGATGTTTCGCCCTTCATTTTCTTAGCTTGTGTGACTCGTAGGAAATCCGTTTGGGGCTTAAATTATAGCTTTAAATACTGTTTCTTTGTAAAAACCGTGCGCGATCGGTTAGAAAGCATCCTACGACAATTTAAAAAAATACATTTTTTTCGTTAAGAGTTTCCCTACAACCTCTGCATAATTGTAAATCTCCTAGATGCATGACAGAGCCGTGAAAATGCAAACAAAATCGAGCGATTTTTTCCGCGAGTGCTCCTAGTAGGATATTTATTTAGGACAGCATCGGAATGGTACACTTGGTGGCAGCTCCTGCGAACTCTAAGGCAGTATCTACACTAGCCATCATCCATGGCATGCCAAATGTCAGCTTGACGTAATCCTCAAGTTATCTGATGTCTTGCCATGAGACATAAGGCGTCTACACAGGACATTTTAATTGACATTGCCATGGATGATGGCTAGTGTAGACACCGGGTAACAGACGTATGTTTCAAGAGCTGAATGTGCATTCCATCCTTCCGTTGTTTGCCCGATTTTTTCCAAAGTCTTTTTTTTAAAACTAGAACTTTTACCTATATTATCCCGTTATAAAACCAGCCAGGTTATTTTTTTTCGATCTGAACTTTCTCAGCCTGTACTATAAGCATTGAGCTAAGAATTAAATTAAGGGTTATGTTGAGTTGCGTTGAGTTAATGATTCATGAGTTAAAATATTCTTTTAGCCGTGTTAGAGATGAAAATTCTTCGAAGAATTGTAGGCCCCATATGTGAGAAAGGACGATTCCGGAGACTACCACGACGAGATCTAGGAACGCTATCCAATATAGATATTCTGAAGAAAATAAAGCTCAGTAGGTTCCGGTGGGCAGGGCATCTAGCTGGTATGAATGAAGATGTACCTGCTCGGGAAGTTCTCTGGGGTAAGATCTACTGGGCGCGACAACAAAGGAGACTTAAACTCCGCTGGAAGGATGGCGTAAACCTTCTTCTTCTTTAACGGCTCTACAACCGGGATCCGGTCCTGGCCTCTCGCAACTGTTCTCTCCACCGGTCCCGATTCTGAGCCGATGTCATCCAGTTGGCATCCCTATGCTCTGAGCGTCCTGGTCTACGCCATCCTTCCAGCGGAGGTTGGGTCTCCCTCGCTGTCGCACCCCATAAGTCTTACCGCAGAGAACTTTCCGAGCAGGCTCATCTTCACTCATATGAGCTAGATGTCCTGCTCACCGGAGTCTACCGAGCTTTATTTTCTTCACAACATCTATGTCGCGATAGCGCTCGTAGATCTCGTCATTGTAGAGTCTCCGGAATCGTCCTTCCTCACATAAGAGGCCAACAATCCTCCGAAGTAATTTCCTCTCGAACACCGCCAAGAGGTTAGAGTGCTCATGGTGCTAGCTAGAGTGCTATAGTAGGCTTTGTTGGCTTTTAGCAGTCGTGCGCGTATTTCAGGTTCCATGCTATTGTCGGCTGCTACTATTGACCCAAGGTAGGTAAATGATTTTACCCCATCAAACTCGTGTTCCTCTACCTTGATTGTGGGACCAATGTTAGGTGTTCTTGCAGACGAGGCCACCATGTACTTTGTTTTGCTTTCGTTGAGGTGCAGTCCTAGATTTCCTGCCGCCCGCTCAATCTGGATGAAAGCTTCTTGTACAGCTGTTGATGTTCTTCCAATGATGTCAATGTCGTCTGCGTAAGCCAGTAATTGGGTGGACTTGTGGAGGATTGTGCCCTTGATGTCACGCCCGAATTTCGAATCACTTTCTCCAACGCCAGGTTGAAAAGGAGGCAGGCCAGACCGTCCCCTTGTCGGAGTCCATTATAGATGTTGATTGGTCTGGACAGTGTTCCAGATACCTTTACTTGGCTTGTCACATTGGTCATGGTCAACCTGCATAGTCTTGTCAGCTTGTTGGGAATGCCGAATTCTCTCATGGCTTTGTAGAGTTTTACTCTGGCTATGCTATCATAGGCGGCTTTAAAGTCTATGAAGAGGTGTAGGATTGAGTTTTGAAACTCTAGACATTTTTCCGTAGCCTGCCTCAAAGTGAAAATCTGATCGGTTGTTGATTTGCCTGGGCTGAAGCCACACTGGTATTGGGCTACGATATTTCTAGCGTATGGGGCCATCCTGTTTTGTAGGATGGCGGAGAATATCTTATACGCGGTACTCAACAACGTTATACCACGATAATTGCTGCACGTTGTGATATCTCCATTTTTATGTACCGGGCAGAGGATGCCTTTTCTCCAGTCTTCTGGCATCGCTTCCTGCTCCCATACTTGCACAATTAATTCATGAATCGCTTTGTGTAATGTAGGCCCTCCATATGTAACCAGCTCCGCAGAGATGCCGTCTGCACCAGAGGCCTTGTTGTTTTTGAGGTGGGTGATGGCACTGCTAACTTCTGCTAAGCTTGGTGGTGACAGCATAGCATTATCGTCAGATATTGGTGGAGCCTCCAAATCCTCAGTTAGCTCGCCATTTAGCAATTCATGAAAGTGCTCTTCCCATCGCTCCAAGATGCCTTGAGGATCGGTGATCAGATTCCCTTCTTTGCCCTTGCAGTATGTGCAACGAGGTGTGAATTGCGTCATACCGCGTACTCTTCGGTAGAACTCCCGCGCCTGGTGCGGCCGTCGCTCTCTGCACCGTTCTAGTTCACAAACGAGATTTTTCTCCCAGGCTTCCTTTTTTCGTTTGTGAATTCTCTTTTCTTCTTTTCTGAGCTCTTTATATTTCTCTTCGCGTGCTCGTGTTCTCTGAGACTGCTGCATTGCTCGATACGCAGCATTCTTACGTTCAGTTGCCAGCTTGCATTCATTATCGAACCAGTCGTTCCGATCTCTACGACTTCTGCCTAAGATGGAATCAGCAGTACTAATGACAGTATTTTTAAGGCGGGTAAAACTCTCGTCGACGCCCGGCATCTCATCCCCATAACTTGCTCTTCTGAGCGCGAGTTCTAACGCCTGACTGTAACTGTTTCTGGCCATTTGCTTAGTGCAGCTGTGTTGATTCGAGCCTGATCAGCGGATACAAAGCTTTTCAGCGTTGTAATGCGCTCTCGGAGCACCATACCAACAAGATAGTGATCCGAGTCGAAGTTGGCACCTCGGTACGTTCGTACCGTCATCAGGCCCGAAAGATGGCGGCGGTCTATCAACACATGGTCTATTTGATTGCGAGTTGCCCCATCAGGAGATATCCAGGTGGCTTTATGGATACCTTTACGCGCAAATCTGGTACTTGCAACGACCAAGCTTTTACTTGCTGCCATCTCTATATCTCGCTGCCCAGTGTCATTAGTGTTCTCATGCAAGCTGTGGGTGCCGACATATTGCCTGTATACGGGCTCCCGGCCTACTTTGGTGTTCAGGTCTCCCAATATGATTTTTAAATCATATCTGGGGCAGGCATTAAGTTCCCGTTCAACTACTTCGAAGAATTCTTCTTTTTCATCGTCCGGGGACTCTTCTGTAGGTGCGTGAACGTTTATGAGGCAGATGTTCTTAAATTTGCCTCGCACACGAAGGGTACATAGCCTTTCGTTTATTGCTTTAAAGCCGATAATGGTAGGCTTCATCCTTTTTCTGACCATAAAACCTAACCCGAGCACATAGTGTTTCGTATGACAGCTGTAATATACGTCATAATCAGGTTTTTGCAAAACAGCATTCCCTGTCCATCGCATCTCCTGAATGGGTACATAGCCTTTCGTTTATTGCTTTAAAGCCGATAATGGTAGGCTTCATCCTTTTTCTGACCATAAAACCTAACCCGAGCACATAGTGTTTCGTATGACAGCTGTAATATACGTCATAATCAGGTTTTTGCAAAACACCATTCCCTGTCCATCGCATCTCCTGAATGGCGGTAATGTCAGCTTTATATGTTGACAGGGTATCGGCCAGATGTTGTGCAGCTCGAGTTCTGTACAGAGTTCGTACGGTCCATGAGAAAATTCTTCTTTGCCTTTTTCGTTGCCGTGGTCGTCGTCGTTTTTTCCAGTATCCGAGGCATGTTGCTCGTTCCGTAATAATGTTTTTTCCGGGTGAGGTTATTAGCCTCACGCCAACCTTACTTGGAAGAGACTAAGGTAGCACTGCACGCAGAATACTCCCAACTATCTAAAACTGTAAAAGTGAAGGTTCTACCCTATCATTCCAAAACTCAAAATGGCGACCAACAAAAAATGACGGACCACCCTTTTATTTACAACCCCCTAGTTATGGGTATCAAATGAAAGGATATGACGAGTACAATACAGTAACCTGTTTGAAGTCATTTTAAATCTAATATGACGGTCACTACAAAATGGCCGAAGACTAATAGACTAAAAAGTAGAAAATAAAAATATATAGTTTAACAAAACTAAACAATACGCTTTTAATTTATAATGAAATAAAAAGTAAAAAATAAATTTGATTGTAAAGTTTTTATTGCTCCAACCAGTATATGGGAACAACCAACCTTTCGAAATCAAGCTCAGAATGAACTTAATGGAGTTATTGGTAAAATTTAGAAATACAGTATTAAAAAGTCTCCGTGGATTTTTACGGTCCTCAAATTCTTAACAGGTAGAAATTCAGGAAAGTTCATTCATATCGAGCAATCTACTTAAAATCTCTAAAATTTTAAATAGAGAATAATCCAGAGGAGACTTTATGGAATGCTTATTTAAAAAAGTGCGCCAAAAGAGAGTGGCGGGCAGCCTCATAAACCTCAAAGAAAGTTCCTTTCTTCATTTGGGAAACCCCTTTTTCCTACTGGGTATAGTGAGCATTCCGCAAAGATTATTAATTGGTTATAGCAGATGCTCCCCATTCTGCGATATCGAATTTTTATTAGCTAGTCTGGACTTTAATCGTAAAACTATACTCATAATCCTCTAAACAAAATAAATAATCACCCATCACCAATTTTTTTAGAGCTATATTACCGCACATTTCAAATAGCAAGAGTATCAGATCTCAAAACATTAAAAATAATGATATCACTACTGAAGTGCTTTCCGAGAAAGTTTCCCCTTAATTTATACGAAGCAATTACCTCCGTTTTGTGTCACACCCCTTCTTAGTAATTCAGGTGACCCATTGTGCTTAAAAACACATGTCTTTAGAAGCAAAATACAAAGGGGGCATCCTAATTTTTCTTCACTACTAAATTTATGACTACCATAAAAAGTTAACGTCGTAAAATAGACCAAAACAGAAAGAGCGACTGGACAAGGCGAACGGCAAACACACTTTAATCTACTTTTCGCTACTAATAGAACGAAATGACCAACTCCTATAACAACTTGTTCCATAAAAGTCCGCCATAAATAACAAAAATTACAAAGGGGCGTCGAAGTCCAGAGAGTGGTTAGAAGGGCGACTTCCAGCCTTATCACAACCGAGAGTGGCCTAGTGATAGGGTTCATATGTGACAGATATTTATAGTAGAGTCTTCCATTCTTGTCACGTTTATAGTCAAATATCATGAGCAATGCTGTATATGGTGGGGATGAGTTTTTTAAGTTTGTCTAAATTTAGTCCAACGTCAGCAAAAATGAAATTGGATTCTCTGGTCTCGGGTGTCAAAGCTGTATGAATGCTGGAATGGATTGTGTAACCTGAAGGAGCAGCCCCGCCCTCCCTTGTGGCATTCGAAGATTTCTTCCACTACATTTTTAATATTTCCAATTCAAACTTAAGCAAATAAAAGCAATTTTAAATGCGATTACTTTGGAACTACCACAGTCTCAGGTCAAATGTGGAAAACTTTGTGGAAGCGTTTAACGAGTCCACGTCCTGAAACTCTTTCTTCAACAGTGCTAGGTGAGGGTAGAACATTTTTGTAAACTTTTCTCCACGTTTAAAATACAATCTCTTCGTCGTTACTAATTTTAACTTTAATATTTTACCTTTTAGTTTACAGGTGAGTAGTTCCTGGGGGATTTTATTTTATAAAATTTAGTGATGCTCCGTGTAGTATTCAGCTACATAAATAGTCTTTTTCGTTGTAAGGATGGTGCTAATGTTGTTTAAAGTTAAATAACCCTATAATTAAGTTTACTTGAGAAATTGTTTTTTCATTGCTGGAAGAAGAGGTATCGTAGTTAAACCAAGCAGAAGATGACGACATACGCTTTAAGGTGAGATGAATAAAAAAGTCGTCTTTTTTATACAACATGATAGTTCTCTTGGGTATCATTTCGGAATTTTTGGTTTCAATCGAAAAAGGGAATATGCACATATATATAGGGAACGACATATCCCAGTTGGGAAAAGAAGAACCCATCCCAGAAGAATTGATTCGGAATGCATTTTGAAAGAACCGATTGATTCCTTTTCTGATTCTGGAGAATGCAGACGGGAATCGATTGTTCGTTGCTAAGGGTAAACAAATTTCCAATCAATTCTAAGGAATCAACTCCGAACCGATTCTAGAGAATGCAGAGAGGAATGAATTGGTTCCGTCCTATGACATCCCCATCCCCATGCAAAAAGAATCGGTTCTCTACATGTCTTTGAATCTGAAGTGGAATCACTTCCAATGTACTGGAATCAATTCTGAATGCATTCTTCGCAACTGCAACTGGGATGGGGTCTACAATTTTCTTTTACAATTCCAACGGTACCAGATGTTTGCAATTAGCTTAAGCGACTTTTAATGTTTTCCGTGTGTAACAATACTCCTGCTAAGATGGCAGCACAGTAGTAATGCATCTTTATCTCTGAATCGAAATCGTAGGGGTAAAATGTGTGTTGAGTGATTTTATCTAGTTTTTATGAACGATTTAAGAAAGTAATTGAGTTGTAAATATGTGAAGTTGTAAGTTGACGGCTGTATGTATGTGCATTATTGAGTAGAAATGGGGACTGTAGTTTGTTAATAGCTTGATAAGGAAAATCGTTGTTCACGCCTTGGGGATGGGAATGGGTGCTTATGGAATGATCTTTTCTTATCATGTAGCTAATAGAAAAGCTAGCAACCAGTCAGTCATGTGATTCGGATATTGGCGCAAGGTCTAGTAGTGAGTTTAGTTTGAAAAATAGGAAAGAATAGGATAGCAGAGGATGTCTGAGAACCCTTTAGCGATAGAACTTTCATTATAAAAGTTCGGAAAGAGATGGGGCTTGGGATAAGACTAGTGCTGACATACGGGTCTGCCGTGTGGGAACTGGCTTGGGCAAAAGAATATTATGAACCCAGAGAAGTAAAAGCTTTCAGCCTGACATGAACTGACATAGTTTTATTCACAAATGGCTTCAACTTAAAGTAGGTTGTGGAATTTTCTTCCTTCGCTAAACCTCCAAAATACCACCGCCTGCCTCAAATTCCAGGCAAAACTGCTGGCAATCTTTGAAGCCTACCTAGCAATAAAGACGACTCTAATGTTCGAAGCCAGGGTGATAATGTTATCGGATCGCGAAGCAGACATCAATAATTGCGATCTGTATAACACCTAAGCCGGTAAAAATCTGACAAAAAGAGCTCTAATCCTTGGGTAAGAGTTTCAGGAGAACTCTTGAGTGGGCACCAGGTCAGAAGGAATCGAGAAACACAAAGTAATTGGCCCAAGTTGGAGGACATATTGTTGGAAGTTGCACAAAAGCCGCTGCATCTGATGAAAAGAGATATCACCATTAGGTTGGAGTGATTCTATATGGAGCATTTTTTTTACTTGTATTCTTTTATGGCATAGCAATGAAAAGTTGCCTTTATATGAGTAAATGAAAGTGGCAAGCAAAATATTATTTTATTGTGATGACGTTTGGAGGTGCCCCCATGCAATTAAAATGCAAAAAAAAAATCTGTATATATGCTGCTGTTAGACTATCTGATACATCCATAAACTTTAAAAAATCTTTGGAATAGTAATTTGGCCTTGTTTAGAATTTGTTTTAGAGTCAAATTTGAAATTTATAAACATATAGTGCCCCATTTATACTTAAAATATGAGGTTTTCTTAAAATTGTCTAATGCAAATGGTACATTTCTAATGATATTTATTGATAACAAATACAAATTAATAACTACATAAATTGATTCTTTGTATTAAAAGAAGGCAACTTCTGACGTGATAATATTTTTGCTCTGATGAAACCATCGCGTCGATCTTCTCCACAAACGGCACGTGAAACTTCTGTCACCAGCTTGATGCACCGCTCTACGGCTTGGGTATGACACCGAAAATCTTTGATGTTCTCCTGCGTACCGAGACCGTTTTTCACAATTTCCTTCAAGATTTCGTTTGAAATACTTAAAGTCAAAGGGGGCTCAGTTATTTGATGGTCTTGCCAAGTAATAATGTCAGTATAATCTTGAGCATCAAAATTGAATGCAGGAACTTTGAAGTATCGAAGTCCTGAATCTTTCTGTGATCTTGCTTTTATAATTCGTTTGTATGCTAGATTACGTATCACTTCTCTCTCATCTCCGAGCATAGCGATGAGAAGATTTTCTGGGTGACCGAAATATCCATTTCGTTGGATCACTGGATCAATTACCTTTTTCAAATTGCCAGTCAAATAGCGACTCAGTCTAATTGTTTGCCACAAATTTTTGGCTCCGTTTGTACACGAGGGATTGCATTTTATTATAAACCACATTCGACCATCAACTTTCATCACAAAAGTGGATAATATTAGTAACTTTTCATCGGGATCAGTTTTAGTAGCATACAATCTTAAAATTCTATTTGCTGTAGTTAGCCATCTAGAAAGGTTGAGGGGTCCGGGTTCAGTATTTGCCAGATCTGAAGAAAAATTGCCCGTACTGATAGCGGTCATTATATCGTACAAATATTTTTGGTCAGTGCTTAAATCATTCTTGGCAATTTCAGCGAGCATCGTAGGAATTATAGGAAATTTTACCACTGGCATTGTCTCACATTTTTGTAGTTCGGATCCAATTGGACCCGAAAAGCATCGAGGCCCGGTAGTTCTCCCATCCAAATGTAACAATAAATGTCGTAGCAGTAATTCATTTGAATGCAACTGGCAGATAGACCACTGTAACGGTTTATTTAGTTCTTCTTCCATCAGACGAATGACACCACCTTTAAAACCTGTATTCACTACTGTCCCATCGCAACCAGCAACAGCTATTGCATTCAAATTCACCGATTTATTTTTCAAGTGAGTGATTATAGCATCTTTAATAGATCTAGCTGTCCTTGACTCACATGTTACATGGCCGTAATAGTCACTTCCTGGCTCCGATACAATCACATAATGGTCTTGTAATTGCCGTTTTCTGAAAAATTTATTTTCGTTCTTGATAAGTACTAAAGTTTTGTCCTTTTTACCATCAAAGTAACAACCACGAATTATTTCATTACAGTTCGTATCTTGTAAAGTATACGTGTTCTTAGTTCTCTCACGGCGCACCTTTGAGCGATCTATGATATTACTTTGATCGTTTGATGAAATAATGCCAAGGTCTTTTAGGACAGAAGAAGCTATAATGGCAGCGGATCTGTCGGAAACTCCAGTACGATCGCAGGCAAGGGCTAACGACGGTAGATTTAATCGTACTTTTTTAAGACGCGGCACAAGGTTTTGTTGTGACTGTTGTTTTGCAAGGTATGGCTTAGAAAATGACACAGTGGTATCAATGGTACTGTCGGCGGAACTGCTGCTTTCGATCGGCACCTCATCGACTAAAGAACGAGAACAGCAAGGTTTTTGAAAATCTTCTGTATGTCGCTTACGAAAAAAACTTTTTTCCTTTCTTTCTTGTTTTTTCTTTTTTTTTATAGAAGCAGCCAAATCACACCACCAATCATCATTTTTCTCGTTCTCTTTGATCAATTAAAAAAGTTATTTCCTCCTTAGGTACACACCAGGTTTTCCCACAAGTACAGTTGAAGATAACTTTGCATTTGCAGCTACTGATATCAAACAATCTTTGGGATTCGTTTTTGAATTCGTTAATCCTTTCTTGGCAACTTTTATTATTCTGACGACCCTTGTATCCTTTCATTAAGCCCCTATATTTGTCATAGTAAGAACGAATAAGTTGTAATACCCTTTTTAAACCGACAGTTGGCAGCGATGCTTTTTTCCAAATTTCTAAAACTTGAGGAGCAACTATTGCGGATATCTCAACAACTGTCGGGTCTTTTGATGTTTTCTCTGGCTTCAATTCATACTTAATGAAGAGGAATATTTCATACCATCATTATAGGTACGCAATTGAGACACAGGTAACCTTTCTGACAAGCCAAATACAGGACAGTCCCTCATTTGTCGTGTTGTAACTTGAGACATTTTTACTATAAACGAGGGACGTTTAGAACTTTCGTACTACTTAAAATTACAATATGAAAGGCAAAGCGTAAATAAAACTTACTTGTATAATATTTTTCGATCGAGTCAACTAACACAAAAGCCGTTACGAGTTATCGTTCACAATGTTCATTCGCGACTGATAGTCAGGGAGCCGGCTGTACTAATTTCCTATTCCTATATATAAGACACAAGAACCAACCTTGTGGGGGGAGTGAGTGAGTACTACTCTGTGGTAGCACCACTCACTCCCCCAAGGTTGGTTCTTGTTTCTATATCTAGGAAATTAGTACAGTCGGCTCTTGGGCTATATAAAAGTTGGTACATTAAAAGTGACTTTTTTGTAGTTTAAATGATAAGTTGTGTTCTAAAAGGACCCCGCAGAATTTGTATGGGAAATGGGTCCCGGTCAAATTGGCCCAAATTTTACTCACTTATAGCTTTCGGTGAGTAGATAAAAAGTTCCCATGGGCGCACAGCGGAAAAAACTCCCGATCGCGAGAAATGATCGTCCGAAGTTCGGTTTTTTTTTCGCTGCCTACAGCCTTTGTGCGCATATATCGGGCCATGTTATATCAGGGCCGGATTAAGGATCTGGTGGCCCCTAGGCGGAACCGGTGGTGCGGGCCCCCTCAAAAAAAAAATTCAAATCATTAAGTTCATTATCAATTGTCAGAGCTAATCGTTTCATCGTTTCCACGTCGGTAAAGAGAAACAATTCTGATGAATCAGTTCGTTTATTAATAAGGGGACTTGCGTAATAAACAAAACTGTGGTATAGACCTGGAGACGTCATCTACAGGAATTTCGGACACCTCCAGCTGGGCATTGCCAGGGTCATCCTCAGACTCAAAAAAAGGCTACATTGACTAAGAGCATCACACCAGGCGAAACAATACGAATTTTGGACAACTGGAACGATTCCCCTTCACCCGAGCAGGTTATGTTAGCTTTGGCTGTATTTTTATTAACTCCGTCAAATTTCCCTTCGACCGAGATCATTCTGTTCGAATAACCAAGCTAGGGATATTTCAAGAGCACTCTGTAATATGAAACACTTCTGCTAAGCAAGCCGCTTGGTATTTTGCCTTCTGTAAAGGAGGAAAAACGAAACAAGGTGAAAAAAAAAATAATGATCAGAAACTCTGAACCAATTTTTGTTTGGTCGTTGGTCAAGATTACGAAGATATGATTGAAAATAGAAGAAGAGGATACGCACTCTACTTAAACTCGTACGACAACGGCAAGAAAACTATACAAATACGCCCGTGAATCTGTAATCTGGCAGTCATCGACGACATTTTCTATCCTTTGAGCAGAGCCGGTCCTAAGGTTTGCGGGGCTGTGTGCAAAAATAAATGCGGGGCTAAGAAAAATAACTTTTATTTACTCATTATAAATATACGTATGTACCATTTAATAAAAAAATAACTATAAAAATAAAATAACAGAAAATTCAAAATTAACGAAACTATGTTAAGAGAACCAAAAACAAAAACAAACCTTCATATTTTAAGATAATTTAATGCTGCGTGCTTTTTTCGCAGCAAAATCGTCTATAAATTGGGAAAAATCTATTCCATTACAAATGCTTTTTTCAATTGAAATTAACGACTAGTCTCTGTTGCGATATAGTCGACCGTAAGTAATTTTTAATTAGTTTTAATTTAGAAAAACTACGCTCTGCGGAAGCAACAGTTACTGGAAGGGTGAGTAAAATTCTTATAGCGATGAATGTATTGGGATAGACAAAATTAAGTTTATTACTAACTAGATACTCTAGAATATTCAACAAAGAATTGCATTTATCTACAACTATTGTAATTAATGATTTCAGTTCTTCATAGAGCTCAACACCATCTATATCACAACTACTGTCATCCTTTAATATTGTGTGAAGGTCAAAGCCTTCTACATTTACAAGCCATGCACAACGAAATCTCACACTCACATTCAAAGAAAATGGGACTTCAATTTATCTGACAGAATGGACTTCAGTGAGAATGGACTTCAATTTAGCTGTGAGAAAAGCAATTTTTTAACTTAGTTTTTGCAATAAAAAGTGGTAAAATATTGTATTTTATCTGTTTTTACTGCACACGGATTATCAGTGATAAGTTATTTAGTGATCTGAGTTTATAAATTAAAAAAAATTGAGTGGTTAAGTGTATTTTAAGAGTGTTAATTGATTAGGTGACATTTTTGTTTACATTCGCGGTGGTTTTTTCGTGTTAATTTAGGGAAAAAATGTTGAATTTGTGTAGTTATGGAATTAAAAATGAATTTAAAGTAGTTAAAAATTATTATAGAAGAGTTATTAAAAACATAAGTGCAAGTACTACCACACAAAATGAATAACAATAACTTTTTCACTTTTCCTTCACATTTTTCTGCACTTATGTTTTTAATAACTATTCTATAATAAACTTTAATCACTTAAAAAGCACCTTTTATTTTATTTCTACACAAATTCAACATTTTTTCCCTAAATTAACACGAAAAAACCACCGCGAATGTAAACAAAAACGGTCACCTAATCAATTAACACTCTAAAAATACACTTAACCACTCACTTCTTTTTAATTTTTTTTATTAAATCACTAAAGCACTAATCACTGATAATCCATGTGCACCAAAAAGTGATAATATACATTATTTTACCACTTTTAAGTGCAAAAACAAAGTTAAAAAATTGTTTCGTACGGCTTCGGCAATGTTAATTCCACAATTTTAGCACTTCATACACATACATGCACATACCTGGGGCATGGCTTGTAAATGTAGAAGGCTTTGGTGAAGGTCCATACAGTTTTTTAATGAATCGTCATTCGAAATTGCACAGATTTTTAAAATTATATAAAAATCCAAATGATGAGCGATGAGTTTCAAATAATTCAAATCTTTGGTTAAAGGATTCAATTGCACGATCCACTATTAAAAGAAAATAATCTACACGATATTTATCTTCTTCATCAGATATACCCTCATCCATGCTTTCATATTCAAATTGTCTTTTTACTTTCATGGATCTTTTTTCTGGAAATAAAGATTCAATTCCATTTTCCGCAGCAATCTTCTTCGCCAATTTTAAGCTAGACTCAAATCCAGTATTTCTAAAATTGTTTAACATTTTATTGAGATTGTCCAAATGTGATAGAGCTACATCCATTTGCATATCCCTTTGTTGCATAATTTTGCTTACTCTGTTTACTTCAACTAACATCTCATACCATATAACATTAGAAAGAATAAAAGAAAAAGAACCGATTTCTTTTAGTAAAGAATTCGCTTCACTCACACTTTTAGGATCCTTAGAATTTTTTTTAATTTCTTCAAATACCTGAAGAATTTCTTTAATTTGAAATCTAATTGCCTTAATACTTTCGACGCGACATTCCCAACGAGTTTCCGATAATGCTTTTGGCGTAATTGATAAATATTTTTTTGCGACATCGTATCTATCATTAGAGGCATTGTACCTTTTAGTGTGTTTGTGTTTATTTTTGGTAAATACCAAATTTTTAGGGAAGAGTTTTCTCTTTTATAAGTGCGACATTCATTCGCCGCTTTGCTCTCCGTTTTCATCGTTGCTTTGCTCTCTGCTTCACTAAGTGCTTAGAAGCGCGGGGCTGGCCTAACCGCGGGGCCGTAGCCAGTGCACACTTTGCCCCCCATATATCCGGCTCTGCCTTTGAGGTTATTGAATACTGCTGTATAAACAGAACTCGCACTTACCTTTTGTAAAAACCATGTATAATGTGTAATCCAATTCAAAGTTTGGGCAGTCTAATTCTGATTGGATTGTTGAAATGTCACACAGCTATCCACTACAAGAGCACAAGAGATTTTCTTTCTGATTTGTTTAGACAAGCGAAACTAGGACCACCTATACTCTATATGTACTCCGGGGGAGCTGAACTACTTCGCGTAGTCGTTGCGCTGTAGAAGCTATCTTAGGAAGGTTAGAACACAAATTCGCGCAAATGCAGGAGCGACTCAATGGCTCATATACGCTTTTTCCCTTCTTTCATAAATTTTAAATATTTATTAGCTCAATATTACTGAGTTGAAAAAAAGTTTGCGCCCCCAACTGGCCGAAATCGTAACTTCTTGCCATGGTTGTTGCATAGTTTGAAATAGCTTGAGTTGTAATATTTGGAAGTAGCAATTTCTATGATCATTTTCAGTAGAAACATAATCTATCCGCCTGCGCGTCAAAGTCTGTGTCTTTTGTGTTGAACTGCATAAAATATTTTTGTGTGTGGTGCGGGCCCCTTTGTGGTGCGGGCCCCTAGGCGAGCGCCTATGTTGCCTATGCTTTAATCCGGCCCTGGTTATATATATCTTAATATATAAAAACTACGTGTCGCAATGTTTGTACACGCTAATCTCCGAAACCGCCCCACAGATTTAAATAAAAATTTGGGAATGTGTAGGGTTGGTTCCGGATTGAGAGATAGGATAGTTTTGGTCCAGATAAGTGAAGCTGTTCTCGAAATATAGAGAATTTGAATGTTTCACTGATTATATTTAAGTTGGCGGGGCGAAAAAATATTTAATTTTAACTGTCATGTACATATAAAAAGCCGTTAGCTTTAAAAAAGCACTCTGATTTTTACGAGTGACAACGTATGAATTAGTGTATTGAGTGTACTGAGTGTACAGTGTGTACAGTATGTACAGTGTTTACAGTTACAGTGTACTGTGTACTGTGTACTGTGTACTATATACTATGTACTATGGACTGTTTACTATAACTACCGGAGCCCGCAAAAACACACCAGTTAAGAAACATATAATTTATATACAAAATAAAATGCGTAAAAGCTTTTAATTGGTGCGATTAAATAAAGTGTTAATAAGAAAATATATAAATGTCGAGTTTTTGCATTATGCCTCAGATTGCGGTACATCTTGAAAACGGTCAACGTGTATATTTCACTGAAGAAAATGCTCTCCAACGAGCTTTCCAGCCACCAAAAACTACACTTACTGAATTTTTCACACTGTGACAAAAACCTGATATTTTGGACATTCCCAACAACATTGTTATATACCGACGTCCCTCGGTATTATCCATGGAACAAATCAGGTAAAAAATGGAAGCCACGTAGACAAGGCGAACCACATCCAACTATCGCATGCGTATTGAAAGCAAAGACATTGGGACGACTTTACACAGTACATCCAAAACAACGTGAATGTTTCTCTTTGCATTTGTTGTTGCTGAATGTTCCAGGACCAACGTCTTTCGAATTTTTACGAACAGTCAATGGTCAAATATTCAATACATTTCAAGATGCATGTCGCGAGTTGCAATTGCTGGAAGACGACAATCATTGGGATCTGACACTTACTGATGCAGCATTTGCATCCACGCCGAATAACATTCGTCAACTGTTCGCAATTATATTGACGAGACGATACCCAACAGAACCATCGGTTTTGTGGGAAAAATACAAGAACGGCATGACTGAAGACATACTTCGCAGAATTAGACAAACAAACCAATATCTAAACTCTCGAAATTTTATAGGAATAATTGGTTTTTCGTTAATGGTTATAAATATTTGTTGAAGAGTTGAATTTTGAAGATTTGGATTAATTTTAAATGTCTTAAGGTTGGGTGGCAGCGCGTCGGAAAAGTATCATCTTTGTTTATTTACGCGCCGGGAAACAAAACCAAAAACATAGTTTACCCGCAAGTTTTGCAAAAGAATACATACATAGGTAATTTTGGTCACACTTAATATGAAAGCATATTGAATCTAATGTCTCCAAATTTTACAGAAATAAGGATTGGTTCTTTCCTTAGATATTGCGAATAGTTTGATTTTCAATAATTGCATTAATTTCACATGTTTTGACGAACACAATTTCGCAATATAAGAGAAAATAAAAGTTGGTTTTTTGGCATTGCTTTTTCCAACTATAAAATATTTATTTCATTTTTCGATTTTATTTTGTTGTTCTCGAAAAATTTTGTTATTGAAGACTTCTAGATTTAAATTAAAAAAAGCTATAGAAAATGGCCCTCGAATTTCGAGTGTTGGATGCTGCTATTCGCATTAATTTTAAATCTTTTAACGTTCATGGTTTTAACAGAATACACAGGCAATTTTGGTCATAGTTCAAATAAATGTATTTTGAATGTAATGACTCCAACGTTTATAGGAATAGTTGGTTTTTCGTTAATGGTTAAGAAGAGTTGAATTTTGAAGGTTTGGATTGATTTTAAATGTTTAAACGTTGGGTGCAGCAAAATGTCAGATCCCTAATAGTTTCATATTTTGTTATTTGGAATCAAAAATACCAAAAAATTCTCCTACTGTATATTAAAACTCATATCACCTGATTACTACTATTGGCTTATGGGAGCAGCATAGGCGCGCCGGGTCCCAACTAGTATATATATATATATATATATATATATATATATATATATATATATATATATATATATATATATATATATATATATATATATATATATATATATATATATATATATATATATATATATATATATATATATATATATATATATATATATATATATATATATATATATATATATATATATATATATATATATATATATATATATATATATATATATATATATATATATATATATATATATATATATATATATATATATATATATATATATATATATATATATATATATATATATATATATATATATATATATATATATATATATATATATATATATATATATATATATATATATATATATATATATATATATATATATATATATATATATATATATATATATACATGTTATATATATGTACATATATGCATATATACATGTTATATATATGGGTACATGTATATACAGGGTGTTTCAAACCACCCGTAACACCCAATTTTCTGGGAAAGACTCGATTGAAAAAAAATCAAAATTATCCCAAAAAATCATTCATTTGGGGGTACAGGGAAGCTTCGGATAAAAAAATGTTTCTAACAAAAGTTTAATATTTCTCTTCGGAGAATCAGAATCCGTGAAAAAAATGGGGGTTGTTTTTTTTTCAATCGAGACTCAGAAAATTGGGTGTCACGGGTGGTTTGAAACACCCTGTATATATATGTACCCATATATATAACATGTATATATGCATATATGTATATATAACATGTATATATATATATATAACATGGCCCGATATATGCGCACAAAGGCTGTAGGCAGCGAAAAAAAACCGAACTTCGGACGATCATTTCTCGCGATCTGGAGTTTTTTCCGTTGTGCGCCCATGGGAGCTTTTTATCTACTCACCGAAAGCTATAAGTGAGTAAAATTTGGGCCAATTTGACCGGGACCCATTTCCCATACAAATTCTGCGGGGTCCTTTACGTGGTAGTTTTGTTTGTGCTTAAAATGAACCAAAATTAAGGATTGGAATGTTTATTTTGATTACAACATAAACAAAAAAAGCGATGTGGGTAAAAGGGGGATTTTGTAAATTTCTTCAAACCTTTATACCATCTCTTAACATACAATGAGGTGAATAATATTTTTTGTCCTTATTTGTAAGCTAAAATGAAAACTTTCTGCAGGTACCTATGCCATAGCAGTTAAAAAAAATAGTTTTTACCCTAATCACCATGGTCTTCTGTTCAATAGCAAGCTCTAGATGGAGGATTTTAACAGCATACCTAGAAAGACTTGGTCTAAGCAGAGATCGCGCGATCTTCTGATGATGCCGTAGAAGGACATCCTCAGAATCGTATCGATTGCCATAGGTCTGAAGTTCTAATGACCACTCAGAGGGAAGCGAACAATTTCTCTGCAGCTCTGCGACTCTGGCTAAGATCAGACCACCATGCATTTAGAAACCTCTTCTTACAGGGCTTGGAAGAAGGGATGTAAACGAAATTGTAACGTCGATCTTGCGAGATGTAGGTAGGTTTCTCGTAAAGATTTATTGTAAACACATATGAATATTGGAAACAAAAATGATTTTTTTTTTCAACTATAAAATCAATCTGCTCCTTTCTTTTCTGTCGGGGCCTATTTTCTACTAAGATATTAAGTGGAAGACGAATTTATTTGTGTTATGCAAAATGAAAGCCATGAACAGGGCGGGCCTTAACCATCTAGGCGCCCGGGCGAGTCATGCATTTGGCGCCCTTTTATATCTCATTATAATTTAAAAAAAATATTTTCAATTGTATACCATATTAATTATTGAACTATCAGGACCCAGCACTCAAAATTCGATTGCCATTTTCTATATCGTTTTTGAATTTATATGCGTCTTAATCGCGCTAGTGGTTTGAGAAATGGCTGCGTACCAAGTTCCGATGGTAATTCAGACAATGGCTTGCTTGAAACCGGTTTGTCTATAAGTTTGCAAATAAGAGCAACATTAGCATTTCGGTCAAGTCGACAAAGTTGATTTTAAGTGACTGAGTTTCTTCGCTCACAACGTTGATTTGAAACAAAACGTCATACCATATTATCAGAGAAAAAACAAATGTAAAATCTTTTAGTTTTCCTGCCAGTGTGGCCGCTTTTTGTGTCCCAGCACGGCTTTGTTTGGTAACATCGGTCAAGTAAACCAAAACATAACTGATAACGAACCGCTTTGAAGCTACCAATTCGACTTTCCCAGCGCGTGTCACTTAAATTGGAGTACAGACGTGTTTCTCTTGGAGTGCGAAGTTTCTGTCGTAAGCAAGTTGCAGGCGAATTATTACTACCATAGTGCAGTTTGGTGGAAAAGCTATTAAGCAAGTCTTTAATATAACTTTTACTCTTCTGGGTAGTCCCAGGTGGAAACACCCAAGTTGTGAGAAATTCTTTAATTCTTCAGGAGTTTAGAAAAGTTTTCTAGACGCTGAAAAGAAACGCGGTAGATATGTCGAAGGGTGGGGGCGCCCCGGGCCCCCAGCCTAGCAGACGCACAGCTATGAAGCCCCATAAAGTGACTAATCAAAAGAACTTGCCGGAAAGCGGCTTAAAGGCTTTGGCCCTTGACGCGAAACTCATGAACGAAGTTCAAGATGGCATCGAAATTCGAGGTGGAAAAACAAAGAAAAAAAAGAAGAATGACGTGGAGGAGTCGACGTCACAAGCTTATAAAAATGTACAGTTGGAGACCCAGTTGGATGTAAATGACGCAGCAGTCGCATCATCGCCTATTGCAGCAGAAGGAACAATGACTGACGTAACTATAATTAAAGATAAGCCTTTGTCAATTAACGATGATTCTAATATTGTAGTTAGAGATAATATTGTTAATACTTTAACGGAAGATAGCAGCTCTAATAATATTGATATGGACATTAATATTAATTTAGATGTTGACTCTCAATATTTGCATAAACTGAATAGCGGGGCGGAATTCACAGTTGTCAGAAAGGGCGCAAGAGTGCGCAATAAGGATATGGTGGTTAACCCCACTGAAAGTCCTGCTAATAGGTTCAGTCCCCTTCAGGTGGAGGATGTCCAAATCCAAACCTCTAAGGAGATCCCCCAACCTAAGTCTTCCTCAACTCCAGGTGATTCAGGTAAGATTAAGTGGTGCCCTCCAATTTTTTTCTCGAGTGGTAAGCCCGCGACTATTTTAGAATACTGCAAGGCACAAAATTGTGTATTTAATTTCAGGATCCAAAAACTTGGCCAGGCCAAGACCAAGATTTATGTGGATCAGCCATCGTTACATTCAAAAATCTTAGGTTTACTTAGAGAGTCCAAAGTAGGGGGGTTTTCATTCACGCCGAAAGAAGCCAAAGGAGAGACCTGGGTTCTCAAGGGACTAACAGGAAACCTCTCAGCTGATGAGGTCCGAGAGGAGCTCTTAATCTCTAACGGAGCATTAAAAATTCAATGGGTCAAGCCCATAATTTCAAAAAAAATAACTATAACCTGGTGGATAATTACCTTATAAAATTAGAGCCTGGTTATCCGGGGAAAGACCTTATTAAGATCAGGACAGTGGCCTACCACGTCGTGAAATTTGAAAAACCCTACAAGAAAGAGTCTTTACAATGCTTCAGATGTCAAGCCTTCGGGCACCTTAGCGCGAATTGCGCGAATGACGTGAAATGTGTGAGATGCGGTTCTGACTGCGGAAACACTTGCCCTAAAAAGGGGGACCAACCAGCTAACAAAGCTAAATGTGCTAACTGTGGCGGGGAGCATCCAGCTAATTTTAGGGGATGCCCCAACTTTGTCAGGTACTTAGAAAGAAGGGAAGAGAACCGCACCCGCGTGCATAACATAAGAAAAGGTAGGCAAGTTTTTCCAGAAAGGCCACCCACCCAGTCAGAAGGTGAAACCTGGTCTATTGTACGCTAATGTCTTATGGGGGGGACAGAAGTCAGGAGTAAACATAGGTGAAGAATTCATGGCGGAGTCATCGAAAATGTTTGGGGTACCCTTTGGGAGACTCCTAGAGGAACTTCGGGTTTTTTGGCCTACGTACAACAAGCTGCAGGGAAGCGAGAGGGCAATGGCCTATATTAGCTTCATAGGAAATTTTCTTATACCGAACTAAACATAATAAACATCAACGTGAACTCGCTCATCTCAAGAGAGAGAGCACTTACTCTATCGAATGAACTACAGAGTCGTAAGCCCCAGGTGGCCCTGTTAACGGAGACGAGATTACGCCGTAGGAACAACCCACGTCTGGAGGGGTACAAATTAATTAGGAATGATGGGGGAAGGGGCACTGCCATAGCCTTAAAGGAGAGCCTGGTATTTGAATCGGTTGAGTTCGCCACCACACTTTTCTCCACATGTTTCATTAGCTGGCCCACTCGCAGGAACGGTAGGTCTTTCAAAATTCTCATTGGGGCTATTTATGTCCCTTGCAATGTGGATAGGGCCTGGGTGGACGAGCTCGTCGGACTGGAGAGTTTGGTCCGTGGTTATGACGGATTTATTATCGGCGGCGATTTTAATGCTAGACACCCTCTTTGGGGGGATCCAGTAACGAACCAAAATGGTAAAACACTTCATGACTGGTTTGGGGCCCAGGCCTACTTGTACTCCGGGCTCGTTCACCCTGGCTCCCCCACGTTCCCGAGGGGCTCTTCTTACTTAGACTTTTTTTGGGTTTCGACCTCTATTACTGGTCCTAGCAGGGTAGAATGTAGCACCTTTGCTTATCCATCAGACCACTATGGGGTGGCCCTCCGGATACGGTTAGGGAATTGGCAAACAACTAGAGGTGAACCAAAACTTGTCACTTCCTATAAAAATATTAACTGGGACATGTTCAAGGCAGATCTACACAGGAGCCTTCTGGATACCCCCCTCCCGATCGATAGAAGCCTCGCAAATGAGGAGATTGAATTCTTTGCAGGAAGAATCCCTGAGTTAATTATGGAATGCGTGGACAGACATGCCGAACGCAGGATATTGAAATTTAAATATAAGGGTATTACGGAATTAAGCCTGAAACTCATTAGGGTCAGAGGCAGTTGGCTGCGGGCTCTTAAAAGAATCTTTTACCGAACCGGAAATAGAAAAAACGCAGAATATGTGGAGCTTTCAGCAAGAATAACTCGCCTTAATAAACTGATCCGTGAAAGACTTAGGCTAGACGCGAACGCGTGGTATAGGGGGGAGTTGCGCAAAATTAGACCCTCTCCACAGGCGTTTAAGGAGATTGACCGCCTGACGGGGAGAAAGAGGGGAAAGGCTAGCTTGGAGAACTCCAAATTAATTGTTGACGGAAGAACTATCACTAATCCAGAGGAGAAGCTTAATGTCCTTAGAGACCAGTATGAGAGAATCTTTACGGAGGACCCCTACGATTATGATAACCGGACGGGTTCCCAAGTGGACGAGATCATAACTACGATCGAACGAGACCCCCAGCCCCCAACCACCCTTTTTCGCCAACAAATACAGCCTCCGAACCGTCGGTCGAAGGTGGATATTTCACCACGTTCTCCGCCACTTTAGAATTGGGTGAAAACCTGAAAGGGAAAAAGTCTGCCGGCCCGGATGGGGTCTCTAACTTTATCATAAAAAAATCTCTGGGCGTTCTCACCTCACATTTATGCCCCCTGTTCAACAACTGCATAAACAACTGTTTCTTCCCGAAATGCTGGAAGAGAGCCAAGATAATTCCAATTCCGAAGAAATCCAGACCCTCATGTACTGACGATTTCAGGCCAATAGCGATGCTCTCAAACGTCGGTAAACTTTTAGAGAAACTGATCCTGGGTAAGCTCGAGAGGTTTTCCTCTGAGAGGCAATGCATCCCCTATTCCCAATTCGGCTTTGAGAAGGAACACTCAACGGAACAGGCGCTATTGTTGTTCCAGGACAAAATTATTCAAAACCTAAGAATTAAAAGGTGCACCCTTGCTTGCTCCATAGACATGAGTAAGGCCTTTGACAGAGTGTGGCACGGGGGGCTGCTGTTGAAGCTAACCAACTTAGGCTGCCCTTTACCGCTAATTAAAATTATACATAGTTTTTTACGAGAAAGATCCGGAATTTTTCAAATAGGGAATCACTGCTCCCAACCGCTCAGAATGGAAACAGGGGTACCACAAGGATCCATTCTAGGTCCAAAGCTGTTTAACCTGTTCCTCTATGACTTCCCTCACATGGTAGGCTCTTCCAGCGCTATTCAGTATGCAGACGATACAGTGGTCATGACTTCGGAAGTATCTCCTATGAGGGCAGCAGTAGCGCTTCAACACCATGTAGACAGAATTGTGGAATTCTTGAGCAAATGGAGAATCGAAGTGAACAAAAACAAATGCGAACTAATATGCTTCAGGAACGCTGCTGGGAAAGGGCATAGGGCTGCACCTGCCGAAGCTAGGAATGTTAGAATCAGAATCGGGGAAGTAGTGCTGGTCCCCAAAACCAATTTCAAGTATCTGGGGGTTAGTATGCACCACAGACTGAAATGGAATCCCCACGTTAAAATGAAGATCCAAAAAGCTCGCTCAGTGCTAGCCAGTCTTAAACCACTGATTAACTCTAAAGATCTATATATTAACACTAAGACTCTAATGTATAAGACCATCATCCGGCCTGTGCTCGCTTATGCCTTTCCGGTTTGGTTCTCGATTTCGCCCACTACTGCTAAGGAAATCCAAATATTTGAAAGGAAAGTACTGAGACACTGCGCGTCAATGTACATGAGTGCCGAAAACAAATGGTTCTCTAACAAGACTATCTACAGGGAAACTAATATGAATCCGATCATGATGTACCTACTGGCTCATATGAGCAAAAGGTTGGCAAAGATGAGGACCCACCCCAACGACAGAATAAGAACTATGGCAGTGGATAATAGTGCGTCATCCATTATCGGCCAGACTCATCTTTCTCCGTTTCATATGCTGCACCCTGACTCCCTCCATTTCTTGGAACTGTCAGATGGAGTCACTTTCTTACCGACCTTCTACAAAACAACAACAGCTCCTAACGAGAGACGTTAGTGGTTAGAAATTACTGGAGAAAAACAAAAATATCATATATCCCCATAAAACTATTGAGTGCGGCTTTACTGGAAGCCACCTACCCATCCGATAACTGAAGGGGTCCGAGCCAGACTTGGTTAATGTTTTGCTGAAGTCTCACTAGGAACCCGCTTACTTGTTAATAAATAAAACAAAAAAAAAATAAAAATAAATTTTAAATAAATAAATAGAACGAACCTGTTAGAGCAGCATTCTTCCAATAAGGTATCTGAATTTATAAATTTTAGGCCGAATAAAGACGCCAATGCTATATAACCTTAGGAATAAGTTATGTATCTATCCGGGTTTCATAAAAAGAAATGTTTTAATTATACCTAAGGTTGTTTTGTTTCCTATAAACATAAATTAAAACTATCGGTTATTTTATTTTATGTATTTCTTGTCATTTATTTTAATTCATATAATTTCCTTAAGTAATTTTTAGTTGATTAGTTATGAGAATTAGTAAAATGAATTTGTTTTTCCTATTGTTAGTTTTTTATATACACATATGTTCATATTTTTGCATAGTACTTAAGAAATGCGGTAGCACCTATGGGTGAACTAAAAAAATTACTGCAATGTCATCCTATACTATGTATAGTTTTTCTAGATTTTATATATTTATTGCCTAGAAGCAAAGCGTTTGTGGTAGTGGCAGAGCAGCCATAATACCAAGCCCTATTGATTTACTAGTAGACTTGTTCTTCACTTATGATAGCGGACCAAGGTCCACTTAGAATGCGAGAATCTTGATAGCTCCGACATAATTTTTAAGTCAGCAACTAACCTAATATTGTAAGAACTGTAATAATTGATGAAGCTAATAAATTTTTTATGAAAATGAAAAATGAAAAAAATGTCACTTAAATTTTTCAGGGGGTATATTTTCAAATGATCTCTCAACATTTTCCATCTATTTACCGATACTACAAATAAATTTAACAATTTTTGTAAAATTCCGAACAGAGTAACGGATTGAACGCATGATTTTGGCGCATATCACATAATATAATATGTACCAAATTATAAGGGCGCGCGAGTTATATATCTGACAGCACAACGTGACTTAGAGGAAGTCGCGGCGCCGCCGGATCAACCCGACACCCCCAATATTCCATTAAAACCAAGACCAATGGCTTGGTAATGAGAAAAGCTTTTAAAACAGATTCTCAGCCTTGAAAAGGTATCATGTAGACAAAATAGAAAAATGCTTAATTAGCACTTAGTATAAGGCTGCCAACCGTCCCGCATTAGGGGGGACAGTCCCGCATTTGCTTGTATTGTTCCCCATTATTAAAAGTGTCCCACATTGTCCCCCAAACGTCAAATTCGTCCCACAAGTCCCGCATTTAGTTTTTGTGCAAATAGTATATTGTGCATCAGGTGGAAAGGACTAAGGAGACGGAAAAATATACATATGAACAAACGTTGTGTTTATACACATGATTGCATATGTACATGAAATGTTTTTCCGTCAAGGTAGTACGTTCTCTTTGTATTCCCTTTGCGTATTAAGCCTAAAGGCCCTTAGAAAGAGAAATTAGACTGTAATTCGGGTGTGCGCAACTAAATCTCATGAGTGAATGTAGAAAAGTACAAGTATTGCCATGTTCCGTAGCGTATGGCTCTTGTCACAGCCAGTCGTGTTTTAATAGTATGTCCGAGGATACAACCGTTGAATAAGAGTTCAACGATGATGACGCCGAGCACATTTCATTATTTTCTTCTGAGTTGATTGTAGATGAAGACAATATGGAAGAAGTGGAAATAGAAGAGATAGAGAGAAAATCAACAGAATTTTATCATAACTTGTAACCCAAGGATTAGGCCTACGGGGGACACCATGTAAAAAACGCCCCTTCCATTCTCCCGCAGAGGTGGTGCGGAAACGAAAACAGCACGATACCAAGACTTTTCAGCCCTATATCTCGAAAACTATTGGTTCCACATAAATTCTGTATCGGACATTTTTATGCAGATTTATCTAATGAACAAACTTTACTTAACCAAAATTTACGTAAAACCGATAATTTACGAGATATTTGTGAAAAACTGATTTTTGTGATCTTTGACCTCTAATATCTCAAGGCGCGGAGACGAGATTATATGAGACTTTTGACGCATCATTTAGAATGCCAAAACAAATGTTTATACAAATTATCAGCTTATTACCCTTCATTCCGAGGGAAACCTTGATTTGACTGGACTATTAGTCCGGGGAAATTAGCATTTTAAGGAGACAAAATTCCATAATGGTTGAAAATTGGTCCACAGCTTCCTTGGGACATTTTAAGAAAACAATTTCGGAATCACAAAAAAAACATGGCCGCCGGAGATATCACTTTTTGCCAAAAAAATAACTCAAAAACTGATTTTTTCGAAAAATTTTTTTGATCAGTCAATACCAAACGTTATCGCCTACAAAAAGCCATCTTGTAATTTTTTCGAAAACCTAACCCTTTCGAAGTTATTCAAGGTCAAAAATCACTTTTCGGTCAAAAAATATCTTAAATAATTCGGAGAGGCTAAGGTTTTCGAAAAAATTACAAGAGGGGTATTTTGCAGGCAGTAATGTTTTGTATTGTCAGTTAAAAAAAATTTCGCAAAAACCAATTTTTGAGTGATTTTTTGGCCAAAAAGTGATATCTGTATGAATCAATATGTTTTTTTTGTGATTCCGAAATTGTTTTCTTAAAAATTCTCAAGGAAGCTGTGGTCCAATTTTCAGCCATTTTGGAATTATGTCTCCTTTCGTGCGTTTTTTTTGCTAATTTCCCGGACTATATAGGCTTATTTTATTTTTTCATGATCGCATAGAAAAACCTCGTTCCGTCCCCCATTTCGATTTAGGAAAGTTGGCAGCCTTAACTTAGTACCATCATGTAGGTACTTCAAATTTAAATTACAATTTAGTCTGTCGCATTACTTGAATTCGATTAGTCGCTGTTAAAGAGAAAGCTTTTGTCAATAAATATTTTTATAATTTTAAATAAAGTTTAAAAAAGTGTTTTATTTTGGTGTTCATTTCCTTTCCTTGGTGTTAATCAGCTTAAAATTCTCTAAAAATATAACTCGCGCACACGGAAAGCGGAGCGGAACTGAGCTTATCCGAGCTGACCGGAGCTGAGCTCATCGGTGCGCACATCAAAATCAGAGCGGAGAAGAGCATTTGAGAATGTAACCTAAATCAAATTTTTACTTCATCCCAATTTCCAAGAAAACCTTATAAAATTCCATATACAGAATTTTTTTTAAAACATTTGATTTTTATTGTGTTTTTTTTTCTAAAGAATTTTTCATTCGGAATCATTTTTTGCACGCTGAGACACTTCCCACAAAACCAGCAACAAAAATCAGCTCCGCTCCGACAGTAGCTGAGCAGCTGCACGCAGCTCACACTTGCGGGAAGTGACTGGCTTAATTTTTTTTGTAAATTTCCGCGAGATGGGGGATCACTTATAAGGAGAATTTTTTTTGGTAAATACCCGACCGTTACATTTCTGTGTTACGGCGCGCCCTAAAGTACCTTTACATTATATGATTTGTCATATGACTTCACTGTCAATGAAATCAAACCTAAACATAAAATGTCAAATAACATTTGTTTTTGACATGTTACACGACTATCTGTCAAAATTTTCATTGAAAGTTTCTGTTTTGACTTGTCAAAATTAAGTTTGAACACAATACGAAGGACTATCAAATCGTAATTTTGACAGTAAAGTCATATGACATACCACATAATGTAAAGGTACTGTACACTACAACTAATTTTTCACCCAAGTTAGCCCTTCTATGGTTTAGTCTTAAAATGTTCCAAAGTCTAACTAGCACTGGAATGCACAATGAATAAGAGTCGATTGGGATACAATGAATTTATTTTACAATCCGATCAAGTTAACAGTCTATACCAAACTGAGCCAAGAGAGGCTTGAACTCAAAAGTACAAAATACAATGAAAAGCCGTGAGTGTCAACATTTCTTCCACGGAGAGGATGTGGTCTCCCACTACACGTCGTATATGATATTTATAGGATTTGACTCCTGCTTCCCAGAGACCGCCGAAGTGAGGTGAAGCAGGAGGGATATATTGCCAATCGGTCCCGTCGTTGAGCAAGGCGTTAGGAATTTTAGTATCTCGTAAAGCACATTGAAACTGGCGACCTAGTTCCTTGTTTGCTGCTACAAACGTCGTGGCATTATCACTGTAGAGTAAACCGTCTAAAGGCAGCTATAAAGGCTTCAGAGGTAAGATCCATCACGAGTTCGATGTGGACAGCTCGTGTGACAAAACAAATAAACAAGGCGATGTAGGACTTAACTACTTTCAATCCTCGTCCTTTGACAGGCGTGATGGAAAATGGGCCTGCATAATCAACACCTGTTGTGGAAAAAGGCTTTGCTGGGCACACTCGATCACGAGGGAGGTTCGCCATGATTTGGCTTGCTGGTCTCGCGCTGTAGCGAAGGCAGACAATGCAGTTCCTTACAAATTGTCGCACCTTGCTCCTCCCACTCATAATCCAATATTTAGTGCGGATTCGATGCAAGGTTAGTTGTATACCACCATGCAACGTAGCAGTGTGCGCATGATCGATTAATAGCTGTGTGAGGTGAGTATCTTTTGGCAATATAATGGGATATTTTTCGTCCCAGGGCAATAGCGAGTTTGTTAACCTACCAGAGACTCGTAGAATCCCATCCTTATCTAAGATAGGGTTTAGACGGATGATGCAGCTGGATGCCGGAAGTGCTTTTCCACTCGCTAATCTGGAAATTTCCCTGGGAAATGAGTGTGATTGCACCAAGCGAATGAGTCGTGACAAGGCTGAGTTAAGTTCTGATGTTGTAAGACGACCAGTAAGGTTTTCCGAATTCGGCTTCGCATTAACGTAGAAGCGACAACAATAAGCTGTAACACGTAGGAGTTTCCGAAGGTTGGAATACCTGTTGATCAGTGGAAAATCATCTGCTTCATTTCTGGTTAGTAACGAGATATTCGGTCGTTTTTCTTCATCAACTAATGTAACAGATGAGTTGGATGTTGTCATCAGCGGCCACGTAGTTGAGTTTGTTTTCAGCCATTGCGGTCCAGACCACCATAGCGAGTGGGTTTTCAGTTGTTCCACGGAGATCCCTCTTGTTAAACAGTCGGCAGGATTGTGTTCAGATAGTACATGACGCCAGGTAGCGTGAGGCAATTTTTGGTGAACTAAACTGACTCGATTGGCCACGAATACCTTCCACCGGGCTGGATGTTCTCGTAACCATGCTAAGACTACGGTGGAATCACTCCATGCATGAACAGGAATCTGATGAAAGTCGAGGCTGTCTTGGACATAGGATACGAGTTCAGCCAATAAGGTTGCACCACATAGCTCAAGTCTTGGCAGCGAAATTGTCTTTAATGGGCTGACTCTTGTCTTAGCTGCAAGTAGTGATACCTGGATGATATTATAATCTTGTATGACGCGGAGGTAAACAGCTGCTCCATACGCCGATAAAGATGCGTCACAAAAACCATGTAGCTCTAATCCAATATAAGATTCATCAACTCCTACCCAACGTTGGATAGTCACCTCGTGAAGCTGTGCTAGGTCTGCCTTATAACTGAGCCAAGCAGCGACAATATTATCTGGAAGAATGTCGTCCCAACCTGACTTCGCCAACCAGAGTTGTTGTAGGAAGATCTTTGCCTTGATTGTGCTGGGTGATAGCCAGCCTAGTGGGTCATAGATTTGGCTTATGGTCGATAGAATGGACCGTTTGGTAATGTTCACTGCGGAAGACAGCTGAATTTTGCAGCTCAACGTATCTGACGATGGGTCCCATTTGATACCTAGCGCGGAGATTTGCGTATCTCGTAAGAGTTTAGATGCATTAACTGATTCCTTATCTTGTTCTGAAATGTCAGCGAGAAGATCCGGATGATTCGATAACCACTTACGCAATTTGAATCCACAGAGTTGTAGTACTTGAAGAAGCTCATTGCGTATTTGTATAGCTGTTTGTGGATTAGATGATCCGAACAACGCATCGTCGACGTAGAAGTTTTTTCGTAGCACTAAAGCCGCTAATGGGTATAGAGAATCATAGTCATCAGCTATCTGTTGGAATATTCGACATGCTAAATATGGCGCACAAGCTGTGCCGTACGTGACTGTGTTTAATCGATAGCATTGTACTGGTTGAGTTGAACTGGAACGCCATAAGATTCTCTGTAAGTCCGTGTCTTGGGGGTCAACGAGTATCTGACGATACATTTTCTCTGCGTCAGATGTAAAAACATAATGAAACAATCGCCATCTTAGTATGACTGCACGGACATCTGTCTGAAGTTTAGGACCTATATGCAAAATGTCGTTGAGCGAGATGCCAGTCGATGAGCGTTGAGAAGCGTTGAAGACAACGCGCAGCTTAGTAGTGGTGCTGCTCATTTTAAGCACTGCATGATGAGGAAGATAATAGACATGATCCCCACGACTGTCTTCTGACAAGACGGGTTCCAGATGCCGAAGTTCGCTATATTCGTTCATGAATGTAGTATAATCCTCTCGCAGTTGATGGTCATGAGTAAATCGACGCTCTAGCCTGTATAAAGTAGCAAGAGCTGCTCGTCGAGAGTCGCCTAAACTATCGCGTGGCGACCTCAAAGGTAGATGAACAACATAGCGTCCTTCAGGAGTACGATAGTGAGTATCGATGAAGTGTTGTTCACATTCAGCTTCAGCAGGAGTGAGTTGGGGTGGAGTAGATACTTCTTCCGTTTCCCAGAATTTAGATAGAAGAGCGTCAATCTCAATAGAAGATGTGTGGAAACTACGAGTCACAGTCGTAGTAGAGGTGGGAGCCCCGGCTCTTCCGAGTACGATCCAACCTAAAGAGGTGAGCTGAGCTGTAGGGCATCCAGCTGGTCCGCGTAGTACGTTCGCTTCAATGATGTCACCATAGATTTCGGCTCCTAGAATGATGTCTATACGAGCTGGAGTGTGAAACTCAGGATCAGCTAATGACAGTCCTCGTATGTGTGGCCAATGCTTCTTAGGTAGGTCATGTGTCGGGAGTAAATGTGTCAACGAAGGTAGAAGTAACGAATAAACGTAGAAAGAATTGTGCTGGTTTACAGTAGATATGACTTCATAAGAGACAGATTGTCTGGCTAGACCGACCTTGCACTTTGCGACTCCTGAAACATCAACATGTACCTTTTGTTTGGGTAGACGAAGTAAATTGGCTAACGAAGTCGTCATGAAATTGGATTCGGAGCCTGGATCTAGGAGTGCTCGAACTTTGACGGTTCTACCATCTGTTGATTTTATGAATACCATAGCCGTTGCTAACAAAACTGACGCCGAAGATCGTGAATTACTTGAGAGATGAGCACTGGTTTCGCAAACCGGAGGAGTTTCCACTGAATGAACTAATGAGGTAGCTGGAGCTGAGGTTGAACCGCTGGGTGTTTGGTAGATACAAGCTTTGTGCACCATCGTGTGATGCTTCTGCTGACAGAGCTGGCATCGGTTGTTCGACGGGCAATCCGTTACCGTATGGTTCATTCTAAGGCAATTAGTGCAGAGCTTCTTTGTTTGCAAAAGAGTCAGTCGTTCTTCAGGGCTTTTTGACCTGAACTGTCGGCAGAAAAGTATGAAGTGATTTCGTTGACATTGACTGCAAACTTGGGTTAATGCTACTTGATGACTTCTAGATACCGTAGGAGAAGAACGATGAGATGAAATATTTTTCTTATCTGTGGGAAGATTCGGTGTAAGTCCATTGAGTGTATGAATGCGACCTTCCAGAAACGTTTTCAACGACGAAAACTGTGGGATATGCGTAGATGATGTGAGCGAGGTTTCCCAATCCTTGCGCGTGACTGGATCAAGTTTACTTGACAAGAAGTATATGAACCAATCATCCCAATGTTCAATAGGCCTCTTCAAGTTTTCCAAAGCTTTGACTGCTTGGGTGAAGCCATCAAGGACTCGACGGAGTTCTGGCGCTGTCTCAGATGACATGTTTGGAATGATGACTAAGGCTGTAATGTTAGCATTTACCAGTACTCTGATGTTCTCATACCGGTTGATCAATATCTCCCAGGCTGCTTTATAATGCTCGGAAGTTATCGCCAGGTGTTGTACGAGTTTGAAGGCTTCCCCCGTTAAGGATGATTTTAAGTAATGCATCTTCTGTATTTCAGCTATGTCATGATTGTCATGGATCAGTGATCGATAAGTATCTCGGAACGAGGGCCACTCGAGATATGAGCCACCAAAACTCGGTAAGTTGATCTTAGGCAGCCGAACAGAGTTATTATTACTGGCAGTGGTTGTAAGATTCATCATCGATGAGTCATGAGCCGGTTGAAGAGGTTCTAATTCTGAATTCAGCCAACTTATTGTTTCTGTGTAAGCACATTCGACTAGTGAAAAGATATCCTGCTTCAAGAGTTCTACTGTTGCTCTTTGTTCTATAGAAACAGCTTCATTCAGCTCATCATAAGACTCGACGAATTGAGCCCAATAGCTTTCTAGTAATTGAAGACGGGCGTTAAGAAAGGCTACTGTACGTTTGTCCTTGGCTGTTTTGCTAGAATTCAATTTAAATTTCGTAATTCTATCTGCACGTGAGCTGGCCTTAGCTTTAAGTGGTTCGAGTAGGGCGTCTGATGTTTGTGTAGTCATTGCAAATTATTCTAGGAAACGGTGTGGCAGTATGGCTAATATGATTCGTTAACGTCTAACTAGTCTGATAAATGTGCAAACTTGATCTAAAATGAGTTAGTAAGAGAGTTATAGTATTATGTATATTCAAGTTTAAATGTATATTTAACAATAACACAATGATCAATCAGTTGTTTTGTTTAGTTCGATATTAATTTCAATTAATTTGCACCTCGATGACACTTTCTCAGAGTTTAATTAATATGCGCCTAGCTTTAGGCAACAAATTTCCACTATATTTCGTACGTATAATGTAATTGTATCCTATTATCACTGTATTATTATCAAAATCACATAAGAATATAAATTTAGGAAAGCTTGAACAAGAATTAGTAATTGCAGTTTTATTAATGGGCACGTAGATGATTAGTATGTTGCCACAGGTAACGAAGCGTTCATTGTAATTTGTCCATAGGACTATATGTACAGGCATGAAGGTCGAAGCTTATGCAGTTCTCACTAGTATACGAGTTAGAGGTTGATAGTGTAAGTCCAAGCACAAATGTTGCTATCAGTTCGAGTATCACGATTGGAGCCAGAGAAATGCTGACACCAGAGATTAATATAAGTTGACTCCGTATGTAAGTGTGTATGAATGCAATGATGCGACTTTGGACTCTGTGGTATGCATTTACCGCTGCCCGTTATTGCAGTAAGAATGTGTATTTGTATGTGTTAGTGCATATAATTTGGAACGGACTCACCATAGAATAATATGTCTTAGAAGCACTTGCACTAGGTGATCAATTTATAAATAAGGTACCGGAAAGTAGAATCCGGCTCGAAGGACCAAAAATAATGTACACTACAACTAATTTTTCACCCAAGTTAGCCCTTCTATGGTTTAGTCTTAAAATGTTCCAAAGTCTAACTAGCACTGGAATGCACAATGAATAAGAGTCGATTGGGATACAATGAATTTATTTTACAATCCGATCAAGTTAACAGTCTATACCAAACTGAGCCAAGAGAGGCTTGAACTCAAAAGTACAAAATACAATGAAAAGCGGCTGGCTTAGAAAAGTGTTTACACAGCAATGATAAAACTATGAAGTGGCGACTATTGTAGCAATAATCATGAACAGGTACCTTAACTGTGGCATCCACGTGGTGTAAAAAACCTAGCGGATTTATGCACGTAATTCTTTTCTGTACGTCTTTATTTTTTCCCTTCATGCTCGCGCCATTAGGGCCCATACACTACAAGGTTCAAACACGGCGTTCAAACAAAGATTGACAATGTGTGGTGAATTTGGTTTTCGAATTTATGGCTGTCACAAGTTTGTCCCTAATATCAAAATGGTTTGATTTTTTCGTGGTTTTATCTGGCAGTTCTATGCATGAACTAAAACACTTCCCTTTTGGGGTTGTTTTGCTGTGTTTCTGTTGTTTTTGTTAATTTTTAGTTTTGTTTGTTCATATTACAACAATTTTTTCAGAATGATATTTCAATGGCTACTGATAACAATCTATATTATAATTATACAAGGAAAGCTCTTTTCAGTTCCCTTCAGCAGCTTTTTTCTATATTGAAAAAATGAAAATAGCATACATATAATCTATAGCATAGGCAAATAAACGGAAAGATATTCCATTTCATACAAGAAAAATGTGCACGTTCTTGTTGAGAGAGCTTTCCTATTTCCTCCATTTAAGCTTCCTCCAAGCGAAAGCTGCCCCCGCTAAATCTTTATTTTCGGTGGCACTGTCCGGATATTTGAGTAAATCTTATCTGAAGAGAGTAAATGGAAAGAAAAACGTTGGCGATGCATGGGAGCAGGGTTCTTCTAGAGCTATTCGCGTTTGCGCTTCTTTTTTTACAGGTTTTCTCATTTATGAATGGCATATTTACGAATGTGTATATTGTATTCTAGGTAAATTTGATTAAAGGGATTTGTTGGTGGAAATAAATGAAAATAAGAAGGAAGCTGTTTGTTTGATTTTTGTTTAAATGACAAAAATCAATTACATATTTTTAGAAGTTACGATTTTATTTTTTCAGGTCCGACTTTTCGGTTTCTACTAATTTGCAAAAGTTAGTAAAACCGTGAGTTTTGTGCGAATTTTGATTTCGTTTTGATTTATAACAATCATTTCCGCAATGTGTTTATTTTGCAGATTTGGGAAAGTTTTATTTTGGTCAAAGGTTCACAAGCAAATTATTGCGTTTTACAAGGATTTGAAAATGTAAAATATCATATCATGAATAAATTTAAAAATATGAAAAGTGGAAATTATTTCTTTATGGATATTTATGGACATTCTCACTTAATAGTGCAGTCAATATAAGAATTCTATCTAATGGCACTATAAAAAAATATCCAAATAACTTGAATTTTTTTTATCTTTATTATGATGTTCTACTGACATCCTGGAAAGTATCCTAGTTTCAGCGGTCACGTTTTCTTCTATTGGGGTAAATTCTAACTTGGCGCAATTATATCGAAAACCGTTTTATTCGTAAACGGGCGAGAAAGTTTCGGTGTCCCTCTAATACTAGTATTTTGTTAAAAAAAATACTCCTTTCCACACCACCGCAGGGGTAGAGTAATTGGCGCGTTTTTTTAAAGTGGTGTCCCCAGTAAGCTATCATTTTTATTTCTCTTTTCTTTTACCATAGACAAATAAAAAGAAAGATGTTCCATTTCAGGAAAGTGTCCACTTTTCTCTTCAGAGAGGCTTCCTATTTCCTCCATTAAGTTTCCTCCGGTGTTGAATTACTGCGCCAATGCCAAGGTTTGACGCGTCGGCTGCCACAATGGTATGGTTCACTGGGTTAAAGTGAGTCAAGAGCAATTCTGATTTAAGAATTTCTTTTATGTCATTAAATGCCTTTTTACATGATGCTGTCCAGGTCCATTCTCGGTTTACTTTAAGGGCTCAATACACGAGCGCTCCATTCGCCCCCCTCCCAAAACAGCAACAATTTGTATGCACTCGAAATTTCGAATGCATACAAATCGTTGTTGTTTTGGCGTGGCGCGGTCGGATGGAGCGCTCGTGTATTGGGTTCTTTAAGTAAATCGTCCAATGGCTGTCTAATTATGCTCATGTTGTTCACAAATGCTTTGGTAGTAATTAACCATACCCAAAAAAGAACTTAGTTGGTTAACATTTTGTGAAGCTGGCATTTCAATAATAGCTTTGGTCTTTTCTGGGTCTGGTCTTCTTCCATTGGCACTAATTATGAATCCCAAATATTTGATTGACTTCATACAGAATTTACATTTAACAATTCTAAGTCGGAACCCGAATTCTTTTATCCTTTGTGGGGACTGTGTCTAGATGTGTCTTGTGCTCTGAAGGACGCTTGCTTACGACAATTATGTCGTCTAGTTATGCCGTTGCAAATGGGAGTTCTGCTAACATGTTATCCATAATGGACTGGAATATGCCCGGTGCCGACTTTACTCCGAATGGTAAACGTTGGAGCTCGTAGTTACCTAAATGTGTTGTGATTGCGCATAGTGTTTTGGAGTCGTCGTCTAATTGTACCTGCAAATACGCATCTGAAAGGTCTAGTTGTGAAAAAATTTGGCCACCATTTAAAGTTGCAAAGATGTCCTCGGGTAATGGTAATGGATGTTGATTGTCTTCTAGTGCCTCGTTTAACCCTGTCGAAAAGTCTATGCACAGACGCATTTGCCCAGTTGGTTTCTTAACTACCACAATAGGAGCTGCCCATTGAGTGTAACTTGTTGGTTTGATAATGCCGCTTGTCGCGAGCCGGTTGAGTTCTGCTTCTACCGCTAGTCTCGCTGTTGGGTTACTTTCGGAATCTTGCTCCATAAGAATCCTCGTCGCCACTGTTGTGTCCTTATCTTATATTATATATAAAGAAAAATACAATCCTTTTTTCCTTGAAATAATTGAACTCTATTCTGTAATAATTTATAGAATAAACTGTCTGCCAAAACTATATCGAAGCTTACTCAGGGCCACCCTAACCACAGGGCTAAATGGGCTATAGCCCCGGGGCGCAAGCCTTTTCGGGGCGGCAATTTTTATTTGTTTTTATATTTTTATATTATTTTTTAGTTATGAGTTATTTTTATTTAAATATTTTAACAAAAATAAGTTCTAATGATTGGTTATTGGTTATGAAATTTTAAAGATGCTTTGAAAAAATTTACGAAGAGTACTTTCAAAACCCTGCAACAAAAGTTGAAGCTGAGCAGTTGTTAAATGAGTTCAACTCACCGCAAATTGCTATTATGGTAGAATTTCGGAGCGAAGTATTAGAAATCATAGAGAAAACTAGAATTTTTATTAAAAAAATGTACTCCTTCAAATTACCCGACCATACAATTTTTTTCATTAAATGTGCTGTGGTAAAATGTTGGTGTGAAATTACTGACGGCTTCAGACTGAAAACAAATCGCATAAGCTATTAATTCTGGTCTTGCCCAAGTTTTGGTGTAATATACATTCCTTACATTATGAACTTTCAATACAATAGTGGAGTAAGCTACTTTTTGCCTTCCAAAAACCTAACTGTACATAACATAACTGTTGGACAGAACAAATATAGCGAAGTAATAGAGAAAAAAGGGTGTAAGCACTTTTGCACTGATAGCCTCATATGTACTAGGATATTTCTTTCAATTGTGATTATATAGTAGTTGGCTTTGATGAGTCGCTTAACAAGGTAGCCCAAAAAGGACAAATGGACGTTTTAGTACGTTTCTGGAATTCTAAAAACAATTAATTCTGTACTAGATATCATTTTTGGGCAGCTAACTTAATGAGATCTTTCTTTGAAGCATAAAAGGGTCTTGCCCTTTCAAATCTCCTACAAATTTCAAAAGACGGACAAATTCTCAACAAGAAATTTATCGAAGAAATAAAATCGGGGAATGATTCCTACCGTTTAGATGAAATTCTACCTCACACCAATCCATAAGGCATCTGATATGCATTTACGACAATTGTAGTTGATAACTATAGAGCTATTGCCATCCTATCATCAATCCCCAAACTATTTCGAAACTCGTCTACGATACGATATCCCTTCTAATCGACCCATACCTAAATTAACTACAACACGGCTTAAGAAAATTGCGTTCGACCTCCTCAAACTCCATCGTCCTAATTTACGAACTGCTCTGTGGTATCGAGAGCGGCCATCAAATTGATGCTATTTATACTGATTTCAGCAAGGCCTTTGATAAACTAGACTATCATATTTTAATTGCTAAATTCTTAAAATTTGGAATACCAGGTTCGACCCTTGAATGGATAAGACCATCTCGGATAAGACTATCTCTACGGAAGAACACATATTATCAGATTCCAAGGATTCCTTTCCTCAGGATAGTCGCCGTGGCCTTCTTCTATTCAATATATTCATATAGTCATCTCTAGTTTCATGATACAACGTAGAGTCTAGAAAAAATTCAAATATTGTCTGGAGAACCTGGAAACGTCAAGGAAATTTGGTCTTAAGAAAAAGGGGCCGCCCTTGTTGAATTATACGTTTCTTTAGAAAAATCTGTACAGTCGAAACGAAATACAGAATCATTTAACCTTTACAAATTTCAAGGTATAAAATTGTGATGAGTACAAACGACGAAAATACTGTCAATAATGATTTCCGTTTTATCAAAAAAATGAAATTTTTCGAAAAATTTTCTATTAGATTTTTTCACTTTTTTTTCAAGTTTAAAAATTTTTTCTTCTTCACCATAATAACGTTCTTAAAAAAACATACATTTTAAAAGAAGAAAGAACCTCATACTATGCGATGCACAAAATTTATTGGCCAATCAATTTTCAAATTTTAATTCAATTTTTGGGACTTATATTAGATATTTTGGCTTGAAATTTTAACCAGTTATTTTTCACATTATAAAGTATAATTTCTGAAAATTTTATAATATTGCACTAAAAACACCCGAAGTTAGCAGTTTTTTCAGTTTTTTGAGGTTATATGTGCAGATAACTATTTTATATAGCCAATATCATAATGAACAGCCTCAATTTTTTTTCGATTTTTTTGGACCTACGCATACCGAGATATACTCAACTAC